>JAWMRA010000023.1:9801613-9943219 GCA_035584735.1 Pseudotriccus pelzelni | reverse complement strand
ATCCCTATTCCCATCTCCATTTCTATCCCTATCCCCATCTCGCTCCTCATTCCCATTCCTGCTCCCATCCCCACGCCAGTACCCATCCCCGTCCCTATCCCATCCCTGCTGCCCCTCCTCCCCCACACCCCTTCCTTTAGGCTCCCCCCTCCCCAGCAAAGAAGAGGCCGTGCCGGTGTTTTTCCACTCAGCAGGATGGGTGATGCTCAAAGCTCCCTCATTAGACAACAGACACGAGAGGTCAGGAAGAAAGCGCTTATAAATTACCGTTTCCTCCGGCTCGGCGCTGCTAGTCGCGCCGCACCGCTCCGCCGGACGCGCCGCACCGCCGCAGGGGCGCAGCGGCGCGCAGGCACCGCGGCCAGCGGACGCAGGTACCGGCGCCTCCCGGGCGGGAGGGCGGGCGGGCGGTGGGGCTGCCGGTGCTGCTGCCGCTGCTGCTGCTGCTGCGGGGGTGGCGGCGGGGCCGGCGCGGATCGCCCCTGATCGCCCCTCTCTGCGAACAAAGGGGCGGCAGCTGCGCGCACGGCGGAGCCGAACCGAGCCGGGCTGGTGGCGGCGGCATCGTCGTCCCTTTGTCCGCCCCGGCTCGGGGTGCCCCGCGGGCGCGTTTTCCCTTCCCCCTCTTACATTTATTTATTAATTCATCCTTCTCCTTCCAGCCCCCTCCTCCCCAGCTCTCCCATTACCCCGGCCGGGTTTTTCCCCCCCGGCGATTATTTACCCCACACCTCCCCCCACCTTGCGTTAACTTTTTTTGGCGATAACAGTTCTCAGCAATTCCCCGTTGCTGGCGGCCCTCCAGCACATGTACGGCGCACGCTTCTCTCCCCGGCTATTTTTGCCCATTTTCTCTCTCCTTCCCACCCCTCCCCGCTGTGTTTTTTCTGACTGCCGTCCTCTAACCTCGAGTGAAGAGGCTGGTACAGGCAATGCTACATCTGATGCTAATGGGCCTACCTGGTGGGTAATAACGCTGCTGCTGCTTTCTTGCTATTTTCCTCGTTTTCCCTTTTATTCCCCTCGTTTTCCATTTATTTTGTTGGTTTGATGCTGAAATCAAAGTTGTGATTGGGGCTTGGAAATAAAATGCAGGGACTGCACAGAGCAGGTTACTGAGCTCAGCATGATGTGAAGGGATGATAATTTTGGGTTCGTCTGGGGGTAACTTGTACTGGAAATTCACCCACTGGCTTTAAGATAATGAATGCCCATTGCTGCCTGAATATTGTACCAGGCGCTACGTGGGAGGACTCACAAGGTTTCCATATAAGAACATGAGAGAATTTATTTCACCCAGGCGAAGAAATGTGCAGAGTATGTGTTATTTATGAAGCTGAAGGCAAGCTGTGTTGTCCTTAGGCAGCTCCGAGAGTGGCAAAACTTGGTATTTAGAAATTGTAAAAGCTGATTTCTGCTGTTTAGTAAGAGCTGCGTTCAAAGGGAAGCACAGATGAAAAAAAAAAAAAAAGGAAAAAAGTAGTGGGAGAGGATCCCGATAAGCACGAAGAAATACAGCACCACACATATTCCAGCACGGTTTGTGCCAAGGTGTAAAGATGGATTTTTTTTTTCGTTAGTTCCCATTTTTTTAACCGTATTGGGAAAGGCATTAGGAAAATGTGCCGAGAGGAGCTGGTTACGTTGATAGTGCTATTTTGGTAACTGCATTTTTTTTTTATTGCTTGCATGTGAAAATGTTTTGAGTTTTGGACTAGCAAAACAGTGAGGCAGCCCTGACAGGGGCATATGTCATCGGCTGTGTAATTTGGGGCTCAGATGACAGTTGCTACCGGTTTAGATTTTATGACTTTAGGTTTGAGGGTAAATCAGCCCGTTAAAACCTGCTGCGGTGGAATTTGGAGGGGAGAGGCTTTAGTGAAAACTCTGATGGTTGTTGACAGCCGGGTATGTACCTCTGCGTCTGAATTCGGGAGAGCTGACTGCTTTGCCATGAGTGTTATGGAAAGGTTTTCCTGAAGGTTATTGGAGGTTTTTTTTAAAGTAAAATGTGTGAGCAGCTGAGGCAGCCAGCAGCATGACAGTGTCCCTTGCCTGGACTAAGTCGAGACTGAAACACGAGTGTGAAGAGAGAATGTCTGTGTTGACTGGTTAAACTGACACTGGAAACTTTATTTTTGGCACTTTCAGAGGCAGTATCTTCGTGCTGCTTCTTCAGCTGTCTCTTATCTGCTTTGCATGTTTGTTTTTGTTTGTTTGTTTGTTTTTCCTCTCTGTATTTGCCTTTCACCTTAGTCCCTCTCTGTTCCCACCTCTCACGCTTTGGGCTGTGCTAAGGAAGCTCCCACTGGAGGGCGACAGACACCTTTACCGCTCCCTGGGTGCTGCCCGGGCGGGGCGGGACCCCGACCCCGGGGACAGGAGAGGAAAGGCCGCTTCTTGCTGTCATTTATTAACGCGCTTCTTTCACCGTGAGCTGTGAGGGTTATTTTCTGTCATACTGCGCAAAAGACAGGAGATTGCAGGTGGCACCGTGATACCTGGAGGCCCCAAGAAGGTGGTTGCATGCTCGGGGATGCTAAATCAAAATCCTGGGGTGTTTGATTTGTTTGCTTAGGAATCTTGTTCTGGAGTCCAGTAGAATCTTTCAAACGCTACCGACTTCTGTTTTATTTTGCTGTAACCAGAAGCTAAATTTGGTGTTCAGCTCTTTGTTGGTAGTCTGTAATGTGTAGCTTATGCCTTGCATGGTGCTTCCATGTCAGGGGTGAAATGTTGGTGCTGTAGCAGGAGGCTTCAGTCAGTGTGAAATGCTGTCAGAGAAAAGGTGTGACATTGCCTGGGAAAACTAGGAAGACACTTTAGGTTGGCTTGCTCTTGCTGCAGAGTGCTTGGGAAAGTTCCCATGCATGAGCGAAGTCCTGTTTGTAAAGCCTCAGTGAGGATCTTGTCTTACAGCTAATCATTGCTAATATTTCAGTGAGGGGTTTTTTAATCAATACTCTTAGTGTATCTTAGTGGCTTCCAGCCAGGTCTTATGGGCTGGATGTTTCCAAGAAGACTCTCAGGTGCTTTCAGCAGGCTGCCATGTTTCCCAGGCAGTGATACTCCCAGGATTTTCATCAGTGCACCCCAAGACTTAGTGACAACCCTCTATTATTTTAATTTTTGTCCTTCTAGGTTTTCCAGTGCCCCATAGTTTTTACTCAGTGGGTAATGGGGCAGTGTTGCCAGTTCCACCAGTAAGGGGAGTCTCGGCAGTGGTGCCCTGCCTGGGGTTTTAACCATGGTGGCAAACAACTCTGAAAAGATTGTGCTGATTAGTTTCTTTTAAATTTAACCGTATTGCAACACATAAAAATGGATGGGAAAGTACTGGTAGTTAAAGCCTTTTGTAAGTAATGCTTATTTGATTGGTCATATGAATAAATTGTAAATCATTTAAGAAGTGAAGCTTTGAATAGATTACTCAGTAGGATTAGTGCCTTCGACTTCTTTCAGCACTAACTTAATTTACGTGACCAGAATGGATCAGGGTTATGTTTTTTAAAGTAATCCTGAGTCTACTTCAGTAAGAGCTCTATACACAGAACTCAAGTTTATTCTAATGCTACTCTGAGCATGCTGCTTGCAGGAATGGGTCCTTGGCATTTGGAAGAAAAGGATGAGAATACAGTGATTTAATATTTGTTGAATTTCTTCCATACATGCATATTTACTTGAATCCTCAGCTGTTGCAGTGACATGGATTTAATTGATTTGTGCAAGCTGAGTATCATCCCAAGGCACGTAAACTCTAGACAATACCCTTTAAATTGCTTACATAGTAGCTAATATTGCTATAAGATAGTGCAGTAGAAATTAAGTGAAACTGCTGCTCCTCACTGTCTTTTTTTCCCCAAAAACCTGCTGTTGGAAGGGCTGCTGTGCTGCCAGTCTGTGACACTGAAACCATGGTTGGTGTCCTACAGCATCTTCTGTATTTCTATCAGTCTCTCTTTCGTCAATGTGTCCAGGTTTACAGCAGCCCTAACCCTGCTCCAAGAGCATCCACTAAACCCACGAGCTATGTTGGTGGAAGGGGAGCGTGAATCAAATGCCACCAGCTCTGGGTGGGAGGCAGCGGGGTGGTAGGCCCGTGACTGTTGGGAAAGTTTGTGCATTTTAGCAGTTACTGGGTTTCCTGTTGTGGTTCTCTATCGCTCGGCGTTGTCACAGCCTCAGAGGAGGCTTTTGCTGCTGTGGCTGCCCAACCTGAGCTTGAATACAGTCGGTGCTTGAGCACTGGCATGGAAAAACCATGGCACTGTGCCGTGCCAAAACACAGCAGGAGTGCCCTGCTCCAGGGTATTGGTGCAGGTCGGGTAGGAGACCAACCCACACACTGAGCCATGGGGTTATCAGCAAGCTGGAATGTAGTTAAAAGTTCATTTTTTGTTTCAATTTTTTTTGCTTCAGATCGCATGGCATGTGCATTTCATTTCACTGCTGTTCTGTAATTTTCCTGCTCTTTAGATAGCATAGGCAAATCTTCTGCAATGTTTTATGTAGGATGAAGCACGCGAGAAATGATCTCCTGTTTTGGCATTGGTACTACGTTCAGTGTCTTGATGTTCTTCAGGTATAAGATCATATTGATGAAATTCAGAAAACGTGATGCATGATAACATTGAAACATGTCTGACTTATCTTGCTAGACCCATTTTTTTTCCTTTAAAATATTTTTCCCTTTTGTTTTTCTCTCTTTTTTTTTTTTTTTTTTCCAAACAGGAAGAGAAAATACGTTCAGGAGAGACTCTACTTCATGTAAGTGTTATTTATACTTGTTTATGAAATTACAAAAGGCTTATAAAGCTCATTTAAACGTTTGAATACTGAACACTTACCATCTGTTTATAGAAACCAAGTATAGAGCATGTAAAAATAGGCTGTAGTTACACAGCAATAATGCTCAGCAACTGTTATCTTAAATCTGTCTGTGCAGTTCTTCTGTGCATATCACTGCAGAATTTAGAAACCATTGCAAAGCACTTTGCAGACATTTAAGCAGCATTTCCATAAAGTTGGTGTGTAAATCCTGGAGGGATAATGTTAAATTGGTTTGCCTGAAGCAAAGGAGACCCATAAGTGAGAGCTTGATTTAGCACCCCAGAATCCTTGATTCCCAAACCCTGTGACAAAAGTCAGCTTTTCTGCCTTGGATCCTACAGAATCCAAGTTCTGCCTCTAGAGCCATTTGTTTGCATGCACATGTACTAGTGCGTGCATGTATATGTGTGGGTAAGAGAGAGTGTGTATATGTATATTTGGCCTCAAATAGCCTACAGTTATTTCAGGCCTTTTCTACAACCTATGGTGATACGCATTAAAGTAAGAGCAAATGCCACCAGCCATTGGTGAATACTGTTGGAAATGTTTTGTGAAAGCATTTGGTTCCAGCCCGGCTGCTCGGTCAAGGGGAGCCTGGTAAAGTGTTCATCATGGGACCGAGAAAGCTGTTATGTCTTAAAAATACAACAGGCTTTTTTTTCCACACCATCTAGTGACCTGGTTTTTTTTCAGATCTCAGATTTGAAAACTGTTGAGTTGTATAGGAAGCTCTGCTCTGGTATTTCTTCCTAGTAAATAAATCTGATTAAATGTTTTAAGGGGCTGCATAGACGAAGACTCTCATTGCCTTTATGCAAAATTAGCTTAGCAAGGAAAAAGACTGCATTGTTCCCAATGCAGGGCCCGCTTTGCATAACTTTCAAGCATGTACTGTGTCCAGTGGCATGGCAAGCCCACGAGCACTCACCTCAGGCTGATTTCCCATAAGTCAACATTTTTTTTTTAATTTTATTTTATTTTTATAAATAACATGTATCTCAGAAGTGCAACACTCCATTATGCTTGCGTAGCAACTGCTGGTTAATATGTAGCAAAACGCCGTGTGGTAACAAATGTTTTTTTGCTATTGTTGAGCTGGAATGTTAGTTCAGCTTCTAGATAAAAGTGGCTTGCGCAAGGCGTCCTGGTAGACCATGATTTCTGTGGCTTGTACAGTAGTTCTGTAGGCAACCGTGTTCTGCTCTTCCTCTCCCCTGTGCTTCCCTTCATCTTCCACGTGAGCGAGGGGTGGGCTTAGGTAAAGGCAAGGAACTGGCAGCCCTTTGCATCCCACGAAGCACCAGCGTTGGGGTTTATATTACGCCCGTTGCTAGCCAAGCATCTGTTAAAAACACTCTTTATTCTAGTTGTGTTGCTAGCAGAAACATTGTAAAGATGCTTTATTTAATAGCTTTAAACCACAAGTGTTCTTTGGCTGGTTTTATGGATATCATAAGACAATCTTTAAAAAAAAAAAACCAAAGAAAACGAAAAATCCAGTACTAAGTGAAGGATACCCCACAAAAGATTAAAGAATCCTCCTTCTCTGCTGCTGGGAATCCTAGCTGAGACTAGGTTAAGCGTTTGTATCTTTGAGAAGGTACATCATCATTTTTAAAAGCTAACAGAGAACAAAAAAATCCAAAAGCTTTTTGAGTGTGACCCTTTTCAACACTTGTAGCTCATTATTATTTCATTCTAGTGTAGGAATTTCAAATCTCTTGAAAATCCTGTGAAGCATAGGCTTCCCAGAGATTATAAATGGGAAATAGTGCAACAAAAACGCCTTTAAGAGGAGAAGCTCCCAAATAGAGAAGAACCCAAACAGACAAACCCTGCAGCAATGACTGTACGGTGTCTGGAAACTGCAGAATAAGCCTGCAGTGCAGATCTGAAGAGTTTTGCCTGGAGACTGCAGTATCACAAAGAAGTAGTCGGGAATTCTTGAGTCCAATACATACACTCTAAAATGAGTAATGAAATGAGTGGTCCAGAGGCCATCTGCAGTGCAGCCTTCCATCACATGCTGTGGCTTTTCAACAGCTAACGGCAAGCTTTGAGCATCAGAGCCTCTCTCTTCTGGTTCTGTGCATGAAATATTATGACTTTGACTCGATAACTCTATTTATGCCTGTCTGTGCATTGGCTCCCCTTGGCTTCTTCAACTGTGTGAGTTTCCATACGAGAGTTAAACTCCAGGGAAGGGAGTAGTGAGGCTATAACGAAACGGCAGGATGGTGAAGCATCCAGGACAGGGATCTCTCCCAGGCCCTATTCAGAGGGGGTGGACTCCTGCGGCAGTGAATGCTCGATGGGGATTGACCCCTGAGACTGTGACTTGGACCAATCACTGTGACAGGAGGTGACCGCTTTGAGAAAGGGTTCTTTGTGATAGCAACCAGCCATATGTAGTTGTAATGATAAGAAAGGGACCATCTTATTGTAGTCACTTTGCGACAAATACTACCACAATTCATTACTTTCCATCAGTGCCTCATCCTATGGAGGAATCACCACTGCCCATCTACATTGAGGAGGGGACAGAAGTCCCGATTGGTGAGTGCAGTTGGGATGGGATTTGTTTAAGGGAGGGTGTAACAGTACTTGGGTTTTATATTCCTCACGTTTGTGTGTACCCATTTGTCACTGAAAACTGTAAGGTCTGTTGCAAATGTGTGGGGGGTTTTGTTTTATTTTCTTCTTTATTTTCTGTTAAGAGCTCCGGAGGGTTGTTAAATACTGCTAGAGTTGGTTTTCAGCTAATCATAAATCAAAGTACATAATTTATGCAGTGGCATTGAAAGCTTCTGTGCAGGCTGTCTTAATACAAGGCCAAGGAAGACCATGAGTATCACAAGAGGTAGTTCCCGCTTTGGCCTTTGACCTCAATGTTCAGATACTCAGAATAATCTGAGCTCTGGGTCAGCGTTTTTTTTCTTGCTGACACACTCATGCCCGGCACCCAACAGACTCACATTGCACACACCACTGAATAGCCAGGAGAGAGTCAGAGAGGTTTGCCATTACCTGGGATACAAGTCGGAGCGCTGCACACCCCCATTTCTGAGCTCCGGTGTAGATGTATTGTCATCACGTGGATATATAGGTTGAGTGTTTTGTTGGGGTTTCTTAAATAGAAAAGCAGTCCATAAGATGAGCCATAAAGAATGAGACAGAAAGATCAGTAGGTTGGACTGTGATGGTCTCCTTGGACAGTAGAAAGCTATGATGGCAAAATTTCCCAGAGCTCCTTCCTCATACAACCTGTTCTGGATTGTATGCCTTAGCTATCACCTTGGGAGTCCACCTTGTTGAGCAGATGTGTCTCTTCAAACAACTTTTTCTTATTATATATCCTGAATTTTTCCATTCCTAAATTCAAGCAATTGCTTCTTGTCCTACTATCTTTTGAGCTAGATTAATTACCTTCCTCTACACACACTACCTCGAAGGTATTTATAGCTGGATCTCAGCCCAGGAGTCTTCTCATTTATAGAACATATTAATTTTAGCTCTGTTACTCTCTCCTTAGATCACTTTTATTGTCCTTATTTGTATTTCCTTTAATTTCTCTATCTCCTTTCTAATCGCTGGGGACTTGAACAGGTCATAATTTGTTCGCTGTGGTTGTTTTGACACAGCATTATGCTTTA
Organism: Pseudotriccus pelzelni; assembly: GCA_035584735.1. NCBI lineage: Eukaryota > Metazoa > Chordata > Aves > Passeriformes > Tyrannidae > Pseudotriccus > Pseudotriccus pelzelni. Next base: position 9,934,736 of record JAWMRA010000023.1, on the reverse strand, counting down.
GTTTCCATGTCATCCCTTCCCATGTACACATACAGAAATAGCTTAGCTTTTGACCCTTCTGCATCAATCAGTAGCACCACACAGACGAACTCTGTTACTTGGCTAATCTTACCTGCAGTCACCTTTAGGTCTTTCCTGGATTCACAGCTTTGGTAGCTGCTCCTCAGGCAATGTCACTGCTCTCCTGAGATCCAGGGCTTTATACTTCCTAGCACTAAAGCCCCATCCCATTGCATGTCACTCACTTATTTTATCCAGGAATTACTTAAGACAGTATGCCTTTATTTATTTTAATGCCCTGGGATTTTATCATTAACATAGGAGTTGTTACTGTTTTATCATATATAGAGCAAATAAGTACTTGTAATTTTATATTTTGATACCTATTACAGCTGTCTTCTGCATGTTAGTCTGGACTCCTTTCTCGGCTTCATCATTCTTGTTTGTATACCTTCCCTAACCTTTCCTTCCTCTAGTTAAAAAAGTTCATTATGTAAAAACTGACAGGTTTAGCCTTCTCCTTGTCTTCATTTGTACCTTTTCTCATTATAGAATTAGTATCTTGCTTCTATATGTCTTCCATGCATGGCATGATGTGCCCCTTCCCACAGCGGATCATTTTTTCCTCACCTTCTCTGGGGCTGTAGTGCTCGACCTCAGTCCCCTCTTGCAGAACTGTTAAAGCCAAGTTTTGTTGTGACCCCTGGTATTCCATCTTGTCTTTCCCACTGCACTGAGGAAACCTGGATTGCCGAGATCGTGGCACCTGCACCGAGAAAAACAGTGTAAGGCTGATGAGTCACAGAACGATCGACCAAGCAACCAAAAAAAAAAACACCCCAATTTTGAGTGGAAAGCTTTTTAGAGGCTGTTTGTTCGGTGCTGTCTTGAAGCAGGTTTGTTGGATTAGGCTCTGAAATGCAGCACTGGCTGTGAAATGGCCAAATTGGGTTGGAGAGGGCACGGTGTTTACTTATTCTAAATAAGTATCTGGACTGTCAATACAGCAAGCTGTGGTTGAGGGGCAGTGAGTGGAAAAAGTAAATGATGCAGGGATGAGGGGAAACCACAAGCTCCAAGTTTGGTATTTGAATGTCTGGCGTGGGTTAGGGCTTTAGATGCAGTATAAATAATCAGTATAAACCATCAAGCTAGGAAGTCAGCTGCAAAATTCTGATCTGGGTCTCAGTATTGGCCCTGCTTTCCATTGAGCTACCAGCATGGGCCAGGTCCAGGGTGCCCATTTGCACCTGTACAGACACTAAGAGAAATAAAACAAGGTCCTGTCTGCATTTAGGCTGGAGAAGAATAACACACAGTGCAGTTGTTAAAACATTTAATTCAGCACAGCCATCATGTACTTTTAAAAGGTTGTTTGGAGAAGTTAGAGTATTTCCTAATAACATTTTGGCAGTTACATGGTGTGCATACTGTTCTGGCCGAGGCCTGACTGGTGGTGGTAGATTGCTTTATAGCTTCTGTATTGAAAAAATAGGGAAATCAGTAGGTTTTTCCAGAGTCTAAATTTAACAGCGCTAATTATTTCAAGCAATTTAAAAAGGAACATTAATCTCACTTGTTTATTACAGCTTCTTCATGAAAACAGCAGCTACAAATAATGTTCAGTAATGAAAATCCAGCTAACACTGTCATGAATTAGCCAACAAGAGAATGAACGTTTGGGATCTGGACAAGGGCAGCATTTCCTTCCCTGGTGAGAGGGTCTTTGCTTTGAGGAGAACGTGTTATTACCTAAACACTGTTTTTATCTCCTTGGGTGAAATGAAGGCTTTGACATTTCTGCATAGATGAATATGACTTTTCATTGGATAAAGGCCTGGGCTCTATTTAGTTTTTATGTACTTTCGCCCTTTCTTGAGACCATTCCCAGAAGAATGAGATGCAACGAATGTTTGAATAAACCAAAGAAATTTCTGAGGAGGTGGAGGATACCTTGTGACCACTAGCAAAGAACCTACAGTGTAGCAGTGAAAGGGTGTAGGTCAGATGCTGGCAGTCTTGGTTCAGGCACAATTTCAGCTGTCTTCCCTCACAAGTAAAAGGTTCAGGAGATTAAAAGCAAGGAAATAAGCAGAGCAGGTCCTTATTCACTGTCACTGTTCATGCTAAGGTCATGGCCATATTCTCTGATCACTGTTTGGGACCTGTTGTATTAAACACTGAAGAGAACACCTGAGACCACACAGTCCAAATTTACGTTTTGTAAAGCACAAACACAGGAACAAAATATTTGTATTGGCAGTCATTGCATTTGGGCTGTACAGGACACCACCGAGGGAATAATTGCCTCCTTGGGGATCAGGGAGCAATAGAGCTGTAGGCTGAGATGTTTGTTTATATTCTCCTTCCAAGTCACATTTTGAGATGTTAATATTGTTTGATACCTGTGAAATTAGCTCAAAGACATACAAATTCAGGATCTAATTCTAAACTGATTTATTCCAGCGTAGCTTTGTTGATTCCAGTAGCATTGCTGTTGCTTTATCATTGTGTAAATAAAGTCAAAAGTCAGACCCCCCTTTTTCGGGAATCAGTCCTGCCAGCTTTGAAACCCATGGCACTCCTGCTGTAGCTCTGAATCCCTGTGTGGGCAAAATCCCAATGGTCCACTTCTATCTCACTGATCCACTTTTGCTAATGAATAGCACTGGCTTCAGTGAACTTGTGTCAAGTCTATACAAGTGTTACATAGACCTTGCCTGTACAGAGTTTTTACCCCCATTAAATCATCTCAGTGTGGTGGAAAGCTCCATTAGCACTCTGCAGTCGTGTTCTCTTGGTCATATGCACAAGTCATGGTGCAGCCTGGGCTCGTTTGAGTAATCTTGATTACAGAAGAATTTTCTTGTAATCACACACAGTTTCTTTTGCTGCTATTCAGTCCCTGATTTTAAGCATCTGTGGTGGCTTCTCCGTGATAAAAACTGGATTTCCTTTTGCTCTTGGGCAGACTCACTGAAAGACAGATGCTCTGTTACTTCTTATGTCTGTTTCAATAAGAGAGTTAAAGCTCCTTTTTTAAGCAGTGTGACCATAGAAAGTGCCCCTTTTCCAGGCAGGAAGAGTATCTGTCACTCTCCAGAGAGCTGGCTCTGTGTCTCTCTTGGAGGTTGCCTTCCCTTGCAAGAGAAGAAAACCATTTCTGTTGCACGCGCTAAGGTTTGCTCTTGCAGGGGGTGCTGGCACACAGACAGCTTGATTTTTGCCAGGTACTGAGTGCCTTCTGCAAGGTATTGAGTGCCCTCCTATCCTTTGCAGCCAAAAAGGAGTTGATTGCTCTTGGCATCAGGCAAATCTGGACCCAGAAGACCACAGGTAGTATTTACCAATTATTTATGTGCTTTCGCATGCCAGAGTTTGTCTGAATTGATTTTCATAGCACACAAGAAATTTCAGGTGTTAATGACACTTGCCTGCCACTAAAAATATTTTTTTTCTAAATAATAATAATACAATAATAAGCATGACATTTATTGCATTGCCATGGGGAAATTAAAAACCCCCCAAATTAACTGCAGTCCAAGTAACTATTAGCTCTTCAGAGCTAATGTGTGAGTTATATACCCTGAATGAGCACCATATGCCAATTCATTGTGGCACAGTGAGTCACAGGACACATTGTGGAAAACAATAATTGCTTGGCATGCATTGGAGCACTCAGTAGGGTTTTTCGTTTGCTTTTCTTAAAGGAATATGTTTTAATCTGACAATAAAATGAGTATTGTCTGATATGCTGCCAACAGGGACTGTTGCTTATTTTGTACTTACCTGGAGCTTACCCATTTGTAACTCACCTCACACCCCCTTGGTACCTTTTGCTTTCCAAGTGCTTGTATTGTATGTGTGCAGCACCAGAATATGAAGATTGAGCCTTCCATTTGGTAGTGTCTTGCCATTTTTAATCCTCTTCTCCCTTTTCCTCCTCATCTTCTGCCTGTGTCAGATAGAGAAATTCAGATTGTTTATGTAGGATACAAGTTCACCCTGAGAGGAGTGAAGCAAAGGGGTGGGTTGCACAGATTGTATGGTCTCCACACTGAGATTTTCAGAGGTTGACCAGATAAGGCCGTCAGCAAACCAGTCTGATTTTGATGTTGGCCCTTCTTTGAGCAAGAGGCTGGGCTACATGACCTCCAGAAGTTCTTTCTGACTTGAATTACTTTATGATTCTGTTTAACACACAGTTCCTGTTCTGATTCAGCCATGGTACCGTGAATATCATTAACTCCTCACTCCTCGTCACTGTCACTCATTCATACCAGCACAGAACAGGAGTGAACTCCTGAAGATCAGTGAGGTCACAGTTGGTTTTACACACATGGGTACAAAATCAAGGTGTAAGAAAAGATGAGATTAGTAGGTGAAATTTGGGTATCTCTGAATATATTTGAAATTTTTACCAGGATTTCACTCGAGTTCTCTTCCCATCTTCATTAAATGCCAACTGACGTTATCAGTTGAAGAGTTTGATGAATAATTATGTCAGGACAATAAGTATTTAAAAAGTAAATATAATATTTTCCCCTTTTCAGTTACAAATCCCATTCTCTAGCATCCCTGGAGAGAGCTTTGGGGTGTTTAGGATTTAGTGAGTCACCAACTGCCCTCGCTGTGCCGTTACGTGCTGGTTTCCTCATGTGGCTGTAACCACGTGAGGGAGTTAATGCTGCACAGAGCATCTGCTCCTCAGCTAAACGCCTTCCCAGCCCTGCAGCTGTCTGCCAGAGAGCTTTGGACGTGCAGAGGGGCATCTGTGAGCTTGACTGGGTAGCAAATTTTCATGGGTTTGCCCACATGCTGGCCAAAAAACACCCTTTGTCAGAATAGTGTTATTTTAGTTGTGACGAAGGAAAGCAAAATTGCACTCAGATTCACCATGTCAGCTTAGGGAATTCTCAACAGTTATCTAGCTATTCTATGGGGAAAAACAACCCCAAAACTCCCTTGCTAGGAAAAAGAAATATGAGAATAATTTCATAGGGTTGCTCTTTCAAGTCTGACAAGATAAGCTGCTTTTTCTTGGTATTTCCCCTTTATCATCAAGAAGTATACTGCTTATGCAAGCACCTTATTTCCCATCAGGCTCTATCAAAAGTAAAGTTTTCAAATGGGGCTACCATAGTGGATTGTGGAAACTCTTAAACATGAGCAACCAAAAACCTTTGTTCTCCCTTTTTATGCAAGGCAGAATTCTAAAATTGAGATTTAACAGGACAGATTTGCTTTCATTGCTGTCCTCCCTTTTCTTTAACCACATCAATACTCTGGCCTCATACGGATCCTCCTTAGGCTGTACTGCTCTTCCAAATGTGAAAAAGATGTTGTGCCGTGTAGAGGGAGTATAGTAATGTTAGACATTGTTGCTTAGTAGGGTTGAAGGTCCCCTCTGCTCTGCTCTTTTGCAGTATACAAGCAATGGATTACAAGTCAAGTTTCATAGGAAGATAGTAATCACATGTAGAATTTAAAGCAGTACATCTGACTTTGAATCCACTAGATTTCTCCTTCTGCAAAACTACCACAAGTTCATATTGCTCTTGTAGTCACTTAGAAAAATTCAGCCAAGTAAACGAATGGAAGTCACTCACTTTCTACCATTAGTTTACATACAAATTGTTTTTGTTGCTGTCTCAGCTGTTTGTCAGGTGCCCATCGTTTATAGTGGAACTGCAAACAGGTTCCCACCTGTCCCTAATTAGCAAAATAATGAAAAACAATTGTACTCATGATGAAAACAGCTTTAGATATTAAAGGTTAATGTGCCACGTTGGTATCTAATGTAAGCATGCTCACTGAGGTGAAATTGCACTAAGAGAAATCCTCAACTGCTCAGCTTTGAGCTGGTAACAGGAGTAAGCTGAGTTTACAGTAGTCAAGCTAGGACTATAAAAGCAACCTGCAGTGAAACCATCAGCTGGCATTTGTTTGAAAAGATAAGAGATGAAGAAAAGTACTCAGGTGTTCCTATATTGTCATGCTGTATTTGGGGAAGCTTACCTGCAAAAGCCAACAGGGAAAACAAGTACCTGTAGCGAGAGGGATTGACCCTGGCATAAAGGTGGGACTGCAGATACTTGTTTCTTGTACTGGAGTCAGCTTTTGCTCTTACAAAATTCCCTTTGGAGGCAGGAATTCAGGGTGAATTCTGTGGGGCTTTTGTCGAAGCAGAGTGTGGGCTCAGGGCTTTGTTCGTGCTTGGTGTGTGCTCTGCACTTTGCAGACCGTGGTATGCAGAAGTGGTTTGTATGTTAGTTTCCTTGGAAAAGTGAAGTATTTGTTCTGGCACTCTTTAGTTTTCATATCTCTTGGCATAAAAATGAGCACAGCTCTTGGTCTGTGAAAGCTGATGTCAGAGGCTCTGGCAAAAGTGAACTGAAAATACACCTCTGGTTGGGAATCAGTCTGAATCATGTGACTTTTTAAAGCATATTGGTTTAGTGGTCAATACCAAAGGTTTTACTTTCAGCTTAGAACTTCAAAGCAGGTGGGTAGTGATCAAAAATTTGTGATCTTGATCAAATAATGCTCATTGAGAAGCCTGTAGGTCACAGCAATATTCCTTCTCAAATGCCCTCCAGGAGCATGGTGACTGGCTCAGGACAGCCATGGAAGCTGAGAGGACGGAACTGCAGCTGGAGACTGAGCCAGGGCTGTTCTGGGATTAAACAAAACATGCCATTGTCCAGCCGTGCAAGCCAGCACCTGGCACCAGCTGCATGAAAGCAAATAAATATCATAGTGTCTGCAGAGCTTCGGGGTTTTTTGTGTGTGAAAGTCTACAGTTCACCAACCTGTTTTGCAGAGCTGTGCTCTTGGTGAGCTTGTTCACCAGCTTTGCCACTTCTTCTTTTAGCATATCCTCTGCAACCCACCCCCCCGTGCTGTTCTGCACTGCTGTATCAGTGGTTTTGATTTCATTTCCTGTGTGAAACTTCATATGCTGAAAGTTTCTGTTCTGTTTTTTTTTTTTTTCTCACTTGAAGGAAAGAAAACAACAACAGTAAATTAAACCGCAGGTTGCTTAGGAGATCTCTGATGGCTGAAGGCCTGTGAGCGCTGGTGCCCTGGCTGAGCACCCCAGTCACCCGAGTACCTCTGGCTCAGCAGCAAGGGTTGTGGCTCCACATCTTAAAAGATTATGGCTCATTTCTGTTGCTGAACCGTATTTTTGCTGTTATTTACTGCCAGCGTGGAGGAGAAGTCAAGGCTAAAATCAAAAGTAGCTCGCTCTTGCCATTAAGTTTTAGTGCTCATGATCCAACCCTCAGGGCTTTGTAACCGGCTCAGATTTTATAGCCCTGTAATGGGACTAACGCTGCGGATCGCGTGCGTGTAATAGCTGTTTTCCTGGTACAGGTTGGCTGGCTGATTTCCACCCACGGTGCCGTGTTGCACAACTCTTCCTTCCATTCCTCTGTTCTAGGAAAAAAAAAAATTAATCAGGTGTTATGCACATGGGGCACGGGAACAAAGAAGAAGAAAGGATTGTTCTCTTCCACCAATCGTGTGGGGATCTAGATTTGTAGAAATAAGGTACCGGGCGACATGTTTAAACAGCTGCCACAGGTGGGATAGAAATCTGTCCTCAGTTATTGTTTAAGTTAAGATGAATGGATAGAGGCAATAAAAACACAACTCTAGCTTTGTGTGGAGGTGGCTTAGGCAGATACAGCAACCGCTGATCAAAGCCCTTACTGGCTATAGAAGACTGTACTTGTTTTTCCAAAAGCATGTTATACATATATCTGGTTTTTACTTAGAAAACATACTGAAAAAATACAGTAATCTTAAGTTACAAGAAAGCCCTGAACATTAGCATTGGTAAACTCAGTAAATTCAAGGCTAAATTTGGAGTTAGTTGAAAAAAAACCCCTGTGTGAAGGTGAAATCATTTATTCCCCAAGAAAAAATGACTATGAAATAGTGAATTCATACATCTTATTGCCCATTTGCTTTACTAAATGGCTGTTTTATTGTTTCTCTTTCCTGCACTGAGGCACAGCTCGGTTATCGTAGCACACAGAGGTTGCTGTCTGACATTATCACGTGTTGTAAGTGCCTTGCAGAAGTGTCACACAGGATCAATACGCCATTAATCACATGCAAAAAATTCAATAGGCACAGTGCCCACCACTGACTGTTCAAGTTCATAAGCTTTGTGAGCTTTAAGGTTTTTGCCTTTTTTTATAGCAGGATGAAGGACGTCCCTTATTGATTTTGATGTGGTTTATTTGTGCCAATAGAACTAATTTAATTGACACCAAAGCTTGCTAGAGAATTGCAATCCACTCAACAGCAGACCTTCAGAATTGAAAACAAAATATGACAATGGTTGTTCCTTTGGTCAGAAGGTGTAACTGCAGGGTACAAGGTGGTTAAAGAGTAGAGGATGTGCACAGCTCATTGAATTTTCTTCAGTAACACCCACCTTGCTTGGAAAGTCACACCACGTGGATATCCACCTGCATTTTGTTGAGGGCCCTGTCATAAGGACAAAAGCCTTAAGAGGTGGTGCCACCCAGTAAATTAATGTTTTTCCACTGTCACACCATGAGAGCTGGTAGAACAGAGGGAGCAGGCAGGGACAGCAGCGGGGGGCTGGTGCTTCTTCCCAGCCTACTGACAGTCAGGAGGCTGTGAGCTGGCACACCCAGAGGCATTAAATTAGGTCAGCAGTTGGCTTCACGTGAACAAAACCAAGTTTTAACTGGTTGTTCTCCTGCACATAATTAGCAATACAGTGTACCAAGACGAGCAGTTTCCCTTCATTGTCTCTGCCTTTGCCAGCCCTTGATTTTATGCTCTCCTTCCCCGTGGTTGTCCTTGCAAGAGTCACCCTTGGGCTTTCTTCTTTGAGGAGGGGACAGAGGAGGAGGATCATGGCTCTCCGGGGCAGGACACTTGGTTTCTCACTGGGATACAGAAGATACTGTGCCCACAAAGATTTCAGGAGGACAGTTGCAACCAATGTGACTCAGTGTGCCAGTCCCTTACTTCACTGCCTCTCATGCTCTTCCTCACTGACCACTGTGGGGGCCAGGGCTGCCCTGAGCCATCAATCCCTGAGGCTGGGAGGCATTCTTTTTGCTTCAGCCTCTGTTTAGGGACAGGTCATGTTCCCTCTGAAACGCATTGAAGTTTGTGGGTATTCATTTTCCTTCTTTCCACACCACACAACGGGAAAGGAGTTTTTAATTTCCTCCTGTTCTGGGTTTAGTTCTAACCGCTTTGTACTTTGACATAAATAAGTAGAACAAAATGAGCATCTAGAGTATTACGTGACTGCAGATTTTCTGCTGCTGAAATCTGAGCAAAGATGCAGGATTTTATAACAGCTCAGTGCTGTGACATGGTGCCTGTTTGAAGAGAATGAATGGAAACACCAGCAAGAAAAAAGCATGCAGGGAAAAAAGATATCTTTTGTCCAGACCACAACTGATGAAAAAGAAATTGCATTAAGCCCTGGGCTTTCCTTTCAGAATAGATTCCAGCATTATAAAGAAGTGCATTTTGATCTAAGAAAATTTTCAGTAGCAGATTTTCCAGTCAATCTTAGAAATCTAAATAAAGTGTCATAGTGAAAGAAAAGGAAATGATAAAGGAGTCAGAAGGGAGTTGAGGAAAGTTGAAGGGAAAACTGAGAAAGAAGAAAGCAGAAATGGATAGATGTTTAAATAAGCACCTATACCCAGGGAAACATAATCCGAAAAAGCGGAGTCCATTAAAAACAGAACAGCAAGCTGTAGTTCAGGGAATTTTTAGAGGCACTTTCAAGAAGAAGAGAGGCAATGTGTGCAATAAAGGGAGCAGTATTATTTTCAGAAAATGTAGGTATCTTGTTCAGTGAAGCAGAACGAACTTGAATATGAGTTAAGGACAATAAGTGAAGTCAGGTGCTCTTTGGGTAGTGGTGTGGCCTTGAGGGCTGCCAAACGTAAAGGCCTTTTCTCCTGCAGAGCAGAAAGACTTGCTCTAAAGCCGTAAGTTTGATCAAGGGGCTGTTTATTTTAATCATGTATCGATTGGCTTAACCACACTGCTCCAGGAGGGAGGGAGAGCTGTCAACATCAAGAATTACAGCTTTCAAAGTTCCAAGTAATCCTAGGAAATGAGCCAAACATAATAAATGCAGTTTTATTTGGGACCTGATCCTACTACTGTTGAAATCAATAGCAGCTTTTCCATTGCTTTCACTGAGAGTAGAAGCTGCTTATTTGAAGAGCAGCTCTGATCCAGCAATCAGGGCAGCTAATTTTGAAATATTCATGAATATGAATGTAAAATAATAATAATTTGAAAAAGAACCAATCCACAAATAGATTGGCAGATCTAGGAAAGTTCAGTTTTTAAAGGGAGGTTGACTTCAATTTGCAAGATACAAAATAATGGTAATATCTAAAGAGGCAGTGAACTTAAATGGGGTTAGAAAAATTAATTTTAATGTGGTGAACTGATGTCTCTCAAAAGTCATTGAGACAGAAGAGTAGGAGAGAACACTGAGAAGCTCAAGACATGCAATTTGCACAGGCTGAACTCTAGTAGAGAAGGGTCCTTGAAAGCAAAAGCAGTGGTGGTACACACCACACTGCAAAAATAGTCCATAGAGCCAGCAGGACAGCCATACAGACATTCCTCAGGCAGCATTCCCATCAAGGTCAGAAGTACTCTGAATATGTACTTTGCTTTTAGTTTTCTAGCAGAAGAAGCTAGAAAAAAGAAAATGTCCAGTTAGCATGCTAGTCACCAATTCAGTTTGTTGAGTCTTTGGTCAAAGTTTATATGCACTGACCAAAAGAGAAGTGTCTGCTTTGCTGTGGTTTCTGATGTTCAGATGCAAGATAGGACATGCATTTTAGCATGCGTAAATATTTACAAATGTATGTCTGTGTGTACAGGCAGACTTTGATTTTCCCATTTCCATCAACATTTGGAAAACCACTGTTTTGAAGACTCAGTTTTTAGAGACTATCAAATGAAGTAGCATCCGTGATGGATTTATCCTCAAGGCTCCTCCTGGAAGGTGTTGCTGTGCGTTGGTCGCTTGTCTCCGGCTGTAAGAAGCTTGGGAGCAGATCATTACTGTAATCCCAAAGCAGAAACTGATCACAGTGTATTTTCAGATGTGTAATCTGTGAGGTTTCTGTCCAAAAAAAAAATCAGTGGTTCAGCAGTACTGTGAGTTGTGTCTATTCTTACAGCCAACATGTCGTGGCCATGCCAGGCCTTCCCTCACCTGCATCATTCACCGTCTGACCCCTCTGTCCAGGGCCTCCCCCTTCCCCTACCCCTTATTTTTTTGCATGTTATGAAGGGTTATATTTCAATGCCAGTATTTTTTTAAAGGGTATGGGTTATTTGAGATGTAGGCTGTACGTGTGAAGATCTGATTTCTGGAGCCCGGGGGATGGCCCAAGCCAAGTTGGCTGTGAAAGCTCTCCACTTATGGCTGGTCTTTTGGTATTTTCAGCTGTGCACCAAAGGTTGGTCAGTCATAGGGGGTGGCAAAAGGGCTTGGGTTATTGCAGGATGTTTCACCTAAGGAAATTTGAGCAAGGGACGTACGCAGATTCTCCTGCGGAAGGAGAGGAGCCTTTGAGGGGATTCTGTCAGTACAGGCGAGCAGATGCTTGAGAAGCACAATGTGCCCTTGCACACTCCCTTGTTGTGTTTTCCCATGTTTTACCAGCATCAGTCTGACAATCGATAACTCCATCCTCTGTTAATGTGGGTTTGTACCAGTGCACGTGAGAGCAGATTCTGGGCCTGGCCCAATCTGGATCCTTTCTCCCCTTGCTTTCAGATCAGGCTCTTGCAGTGTGGTTGGGCTCAGCCTGGCACACTGTAAATAGCAGGCTTGACTACTGCTTTCTATCTGTCCATATTAGTTCATCAGATGAAGCCAGGGCTTCCTGGGGCCATCTGAAGCTTCCTGGAGGGGGTACTCTCGCAGGCAGATGTGGCTCCTGGAAGGCAGACATGTGTCTCTGGGAGGCAAACATATGCCCCAGACTTGCATCACTCCTTTTGGACTCTCCAGAGCATTTTTTCACAATATATTTCCTTGGGGGAATCTGATGGACTTAGATCTCGGATACCATCCACACTAAGTGATACAGTAAAAATAACCTATTATTCTCTGGCTCTGACCTGGGCGGTGACAGCATATTGTTTCAGCATCTCTGTCAGACTATTTCCTTCAAGAGCCATTTTAACCTCACCCAGTGGGACATAACTAAAGGAAATGAAACTCCAACCCCATTAAGGAAAAAGACAATGCCTTTCACTAAACAAACTTGATTTTCTTGGCTTTTCTTCACCAAGGAGAATCGCCTGTACCCCCCACCCTTGCAGCCTTTGTAGACAGTTCCTGTAATTGGGAATGGCTGGGTGGACACCAATGGTTGGCAGCAAAGGGGGATAAATCCGACATCCCTTGAACGTGACATGGGCTGGGACTGCAGTCCCAGGTGGCCGCTTAGCAACAGTCCCTGTGGTACTGGTGGACGGTACGTGCCTGCCAGCCACAGCTGCCGGCCCTTGAAACACAATTGGGATTTTAGCAAGTCTAAACACAGAAAGCTGGGCTGTTACTAATTTTGTGGAGGCATTGGACATGTCCTGTGCCCCGCTACTGAGAGCTGGTGACTTCCACCCAAGTTGTGGCGGTCCATCTCCTGGCACCTGTCAGGTGAAACAGCCACCCCAAAAGCAATGGCAGCCTTGAGGGTTTGTGCTCTTGGGCGAAGAGAAAGGTCATGATCCATCTTCACACTCCAGCTAAGGTGAAAGTAATTGCTCACTAATTAGGTTTTCAAGCATGGCCATTAATTTGGGGTATCTTGAGACAAATTAGAAATCCCTTTTTTAAAATGCAGTTCCACTCAGTTATGAAGAAGGAATCTGGAAAGGCACAATTTCACTCTCTGTGTGCAGGTAATTGGGACAAACCACAGGGCAATCACCTTGTCCCAGGGAAAGTCAGGGTTTACAGAATGCAATCGACTGGTCAGCCTTGCAGTCTCGGTAGAACTGACTAACACCTGGGTCAAAGTAAATCCGCAGGCAAGAGGATTAGAGCTGGCAGAAAAATAAAGAACTCTGTGTCGCAAGATAAAAGTAGATTGCAAAAAATTGCAATCCTGAAGAGTTTTTAATCTTGGAGGTGGCTAATGCTGTAGATCCCCTTGGGTTTTTTTGGCATAAGGGGAGCCTGTGTTCCCAGTGTTCTCTTTCAGGGTATTTCCAGTATCAGTCCCCATGGGGAGTAGTTAAGCTCTTATTTCAAACCTAATCCCAGAGAGATACATGAATTTATATGTCTCTGTGCCCTGTTAAGCAGGTTTGGGGCTGTCCCAGCAGTTCACCGAGAAGTTGTCTGTAAAGTAAGAGTACGCACTAAACACTAGGTGTGAGACACTCAGTCTTTTGCACTCTTTCTTCTCCGGTTGATGAATGTTTCAACAGCTCCCATGAAGAACAGCTTCCATGAGATGGTCCAAATGCCCTCCATTCCTCAGCTCAGAATAGCCTGCTGCCTGATGGTTATGACATCCAAGATGAAAGATAGGGATTCAAGCAGCACAAATAGCAAAAGGAAGTGAAATTGTGCTTTCTCTGTGCCAGGTCGCTGTTGCAGTGGGAGCAGGGCATCAGCCACCTTGTAGGTACTTCTTTGAAGAAAAGCAGTTGCATACGCTTTTTTTTTCCTCCCTCAAGAAATGACTCCAGGGGATTGTGCAGGATGGTGTTTTTGGGGGGCTTAGAGTGAGACGCAGATGTCTCAGGGAGGTTAAGGCTGCTGTGAATCCCTCTCAGAGCCACCTTCATTAATCTCCATTCATGATACTACAACTCAAGTTAACTATTGTGAATTAAGTCCCAAAAGCAACTAAATGCCTAAAGGCTGTTATAGAGCTGGCCCTACCATTTTTATTCAGTTACTGCAGTACTTTATCTCGTGCCATATCTCTAACAGTGCCCAACAGGAGATATTTTAGAAGAATATGTGTCCTGCCCTCATCCCCCCTGCAGTGGGTGGTGATGGTCCGTCTCCCTGGGATTCACTTTCTCCTCCTGTGAGCTCTCTCTGCTGTTGACCACGAGGTATTGCAATGCTCGTGTCACCTCTGTGCACTCACCAGTGGCCTTGTTTAAAAACCAGTAGAAAGTCATAATGATTAACACTGTGGAGATTAAAGTCCCTTTATAGATCATGGCCTGATAGGCAATTTGTCTGCTTTACAAAGGCCACCAATATGCCAGTGGGGCGAGTATCAAGCTGCCCTGTGTTGTGACAGTGTAGCCTTCTGAAACTTTCCGTGGTGGATGGAAAGATTTACGAGTACAGTGATGCATGTCTATCTCAAAATCATGTCTGGATTAAAAACTTCCTGCAGAGCTAATGTCAGCTCAAGCTTTGGGTCACCGCCACAAGCTAAATCAGGTTAGAGATCAAAACCAACACGCAGGTACGAGGGAGCTTGCAGCTATCAAATGGGATAATCTGTAGCACTATTTTTTTATGACTGTGCACTCCTAATGACATATGCAAACAGGGATTGGTTGTAGTCTGGAATAAACTTACTGGTTTGCCTGGTTCTGGTGAAAACTTCTGTATAAAACACTACACAAAAGTAACTGGTCAGATCCAGATAAAGTCACTTGAGTTATGCGGGGAGTGAATTGGCCTCGTATGCCTGAGATCTGAGTTAACATAAAAGCTACAGGTTATTCCTAAATTGTTTTCATTAGAAAAAACCCCCAAAACTCCTGACTAAGGAGCCATCATCCTTGGCAAACTATTCAATTGCATAGGTGTGTGTAACACAATAATTGAATATAAAGGCTTGTTTTTGTCCCTTTATTGATGTCAAGGGAAAACAGTGGAGTTATGAAAGTGGAATAAACTGAAAAGATTCCTTCAGTACCTGCAGGATTATTAGAACAAATGACTTTCCATTCCAGTTTTTATGAGTGTATAGTTTTCTGAAAGCTTTATAGTACTTTGGGGAGTGGAAATTGCAGGCAATAAATGGTACAGGATCACTCAGGTTATTGGGAAATAGAAGAATGGGTTTTATCTGGAAAGGTGAGATTTACTATTCTGCTGTATTTCATGTAAATGTATGAGAAGGAATCAGATGCAGTGATTTGTACCTTATTTTGGGCATGGAAGTAGCATGAGACGCTTGCTCAGTAATTCTGCGTGCTGATGCTGACAGAGTGGGCAGTCTTGGGACATCTTTTCTCTGCAGCAGCAGGTCAGCAGCAAGCAGTGTCAAAGCTTTACTGTCCTCTGCGCTTCATTGGCAGCAGAGAGGTGACCCCAGAGTTCAGGGGTGGTTTGTCTCTCCTGGTCAGTGAAGGCATCAGATGTATTTTTCCTACCTCAGCTTGATAAACAGCACTGTTTGTTTTGGAATGAGTTTGTCTAAACAGTTCTCGCAGTATTAGAGAGCTGTGCTGGAAAAGGCTGTTTAACAAACTCCCCCCCCCCCCTTTTTTTTCTTTTTCTGTGTAGAAAGCAGAAATATGGCAACAAAGGAAAAGCTTCAGTGCTTGAAAGATTTCCACAAGGACATCCTCAAACCTTCCCCCGGCAAGAGCCCGGGGACACGGCCTGAGGATGAGGCAGAAGGGAAGCCACCCCAGCGGGAGAAGTGGGCGAGCAAGATTGACTTTCTGCTGTCCGTGGCAGGTGGATTTATTGGTTTAGGCAATGTCTGGCGGTTTCCGTATCTCTGCTACAAAAATGGCGGAGGTGAGTATTTATTTCGTTCTCAGGAATCAATCTGTCTGCCTTGTGCTTACTGGTTTTCGGTGCCTTCATCCAGTTTTCGATAAGAATATTCATACAGCTGTTTTCTGCCTTCCTCATCAGCCTTCGGGAGAGACTGTTTTATTACTTGGTAGTTTTTATTGAAACTTTGTTAGGGAAAAACAACAGCATTTTAAAATGTACTACTGAACCTTTTCTGCTACAATTGAGTCTGAGTTTTAACCAAAAGGTAGGCTATCTATATAGACCAGTAGGATTTCAGACCAGGGGATTTCAGAATAAGAGCATTCTGAGCCACATGAAGCTGTTTGGTGCCTAACAATCTGCCATTGTTATTGCAGATTTTCACTTTAGAGAGGTAAGAAAATGCCCTTTCCAACATATAGCCATTCTTTTTGAAGAGAATATGAGCAAAAATACCCCAGAATAAGATTATTGTATAATGATAATAAAGTATGAAGTATGTTTCTTTGTTTATATATGCCTGTTCCCACTTTTTAGATGACCTCATGTAAGCTTACTCACTTCATCTCAACTTTGTACTGTTGTATTTTCTCAACAGGTGCATTTCTTATACCTTATTTCATTTTCCTGTTTGGGGGAGGTCTTCCCGTGTTTTTCCTGGAGGTGGTGCTAGGACAGTATACCTCTGAAGGTGGAATTACATGCTGGGAAAAGATCTGCCCTATTTTCACTGGTTAGTACATCTTGTTGTGCTTTACTGCTTAAAGAACCTCTGTAAACCATATGTAACTACACCGTTCCCCTCATGCCCATTAATTCAGCTATTTGCTCTTGTAATTTAGGGTATGATATTGGTTCCTGGAAAGGTAGAAGTCAGAGAGTCTGAAGGACAAAGTGAGGTATTGATTTTGATGCTATCATCTTGTTAACTGGCAGAACTGCCGGTAAGCAAGAAAGAAATTGCATATTATGCATTTTAAAGGCAATTACACATTTTGTTTACACGTGTCAGAGAAAGTGTTGCCTTGGAAGGCTGGGTGGCATTAATGAAACCGTCTTTGAAATGCTGTTTTGGTCTGGAAATCAAAATCTCCCTGCCATTTGAAAGCTTTTCATTGGCATCATCCCTCTGCTGCTGATACAGCCAAAACCTGGACGGCATTTTTGGTAGGATTCAGGCAAAGGACTTCGGTCATAACTGAGCAGCTCCTGGCAAACAAGCGTGTTGTTACCAAAGGGCCTTTGCCTGACTCGCCCCTCATGGGAACAATACAGAGGCTGCTCTAGAAGTAAATTAGAATGAAAAGTGAGAGAGAGGTTAGAAAAATGAGCAAGGATGCCGGTCTTATGTGTAGATTGCCCTTTGCAGCCGGACAGCACAGGCAGAATCATTTGGGGTAACTAAACTAAACATGTGGCACTGTTCAAATCCCATTTGGAAAGAGTGGGCACTGGTGTGTCTCTAGTTCTGTCACAGTTGCTGTTCCAGGCATCTCTCTCCCCTTAAGTCACCCCAGGCAGAAGTGGGGGTTTTCTCTGGGGCTCACACTCCCACCTAGTAGTCAGAACACTGCTGAAGCTGATGTAATTGTGCTTCTTTAACTTAATTTTATTCCTCCTCCTCCCACTGTTAAGAAGCCTTTTTTTTTCTTTTTTTTTTTTTTTTTTTGAAGAGGAAGGAATGTTCCTTATTTAAATAGCAATCTCCCAGGCATCCATAAAGTGTAGCTAATGTGACTAGCTGTATATCCTGAAGGAAATGCAAATGTACAGAATAAATAGCACTTGCTCTGCTTGTTTCCACCTGACATAAAAATAATCTCTGATGATAAAGACTCCTGCTACAACAGGGTTTTAAACTGTAAAATAGGAGGCAGGTATCCCAAGTGCTTGAGCAGCTGTCAGTGAAGTAAAAGGGAATCTCAAAGGTTCTTATAAGAGACTGCTCTGTTTTTAAGGTTAACCATAAGAGCCACAAGTACCATGCTTCCTTTACACAAGTGAAATTGGGGCAGAAACAGTGGCTTTCACATTGATTCCTTCAAAATTTTCCTTTTTAACTCATTCAAGGACTGTCTTTGCTTTTTGGGGTTTTTTTGCACATAGACTAAGCCCAGCCAGTTGATAACTGAGTGGTGCAGGGGCTGCCCAGCTGAGCTGCTGCCGAGGAAGCTGGTTTGGCTGACAGCGTGACAAAAATAAGGTTGCCCACGTAGGTACCTAAGTGAGATGGGGTAAATCCCAGATGAGCAAAGCATGATGCCTTGAGTTCCTTCTATTAGAACTTGAAATAGCTGGGTAAGTGTTAAATTGAGTAGACATCCTGCAAACCTCCCTTCAGTGTCAGCAAACCGTAGCCAGAATCTCATCCCTGAGTACCAGAGATGGTGGCAGGTCAGTGCTTACATGTGATTGAGTTGAGTTTCCATCAGCAGTGAGGTAGAGCAGGATACAAGTCCACGATGCAGTGGAAATAGCAGCAGCTCCACGAGATCACGAGGTGCCCTAGGAAGAAGCAGCTGCCCACGTCTGCATATTTTTCTTTTCTCTCCTCTTCTTGCCAGGAATTGGTTATGCTTCCATAGTGATTGTGTCCCTTCTGAACGTGTACTACATTGTGATCCTGGCCTGGGGACTCTACTACCTGTTCCAGTCGTTCCAGAGCGTCCTGCCATGGGCCCACTGCCACCAGAAGTGGAACACGCCGACCTGCGTGGAAGACACTCTCAGGAAGAACAAAACACTTTGGATATCGCTGAATGCCACTAACTTCACCTCTCCTGTCACGGAGTTCTGGGAGTAAGTACCCCCCTCCTTGTGGTGTCTTTGGGGAACTTTGGTGGCATGCTAGAGCCTGAGATTTTATGGAAGCCTAGTGGGGAGTGTTAGATAGGAAAATTGCTCCGGATGCCAGTTGTTTAACCAGTGTTTACTACTGCTTCTCGCCTATCTTGAGACAGACTGGTAAGTCTGGGAGTGGTGAAGGGAGGCGTTAGATGTGTAGCTGTCTTCATCCTAGAGCTCAGTGCAGCTTCTGTTATGGAAGAAAACTTGTTTCCTTCTTGGCTGGGATTCTCTGAGTGCAGCAGGAGAGCAGAAACAAGTCGTTGCAGATGCCCTGATAGCAGGATTTACTGTGGAAACAGTGACAAATCATCACCTTTGTGATTGCCTCTTCCCCAACTGTTAGCATTTGCAGTACACTTTGTGAAGCTATAACGCATCTCAGTCTGATAATAATGCAAGGCTTTGACCTCAGTAATAAATCTGACAGGTGGTGAACGTTGTTTGTCCTGTACTGCAGGTTTCTCAGGTCATCTTCATTACATCATTTTTCTCTGCAGTCTCTGAGGAGACTGGTTTGCCAGATGCCTGAATTTCATCAGTCCTAAGCTTCTTATTCTCATTTCTCTTTTATTTTTCAAGTTTTAAATCATATTGCATAACGTGATCTCTGAACAGGCATGACCTCAAACGTCTGTGTGTTTACATAAGTGTCAAAAGATAGCAGCAGAGGAAGACACCTGTAGGGAAAGTTAAATCCAAAGAATCTACAAGCTTAGCAATCCTTTTTTTTTTTTTTTTGGGGTGGGGGCTTCCTCATGTAGTCACTTAGTAGTAGAATTAGTTTCTGGCCCAACTTGCCTTTTTCAGCATGTTTAAAGTCCAGTTTTGTCTCTGATCAACTTGTACCTACTTCTCTATTTTTAAAAATAAGCATCAGCCAAAGCCCCAGCAGGAATGGTGTTCATGCTGAAGATATTTGGCATTCGTTAGGTTTAGAAAAAATAGTCTTATGAACTGTGCTAAAATTTGTAACACAAGAGCGAAAATACAAAGGGCAGATTGGATCTTGGGTCAGCAGTTTGTCGAAAGGCACTGGTGGCTGCTGTGAGGGATAGGGGGCAGGCTGTAAGAGCAGTTGTTTTTATTGTGAGGACTGTGTTTCCATGTTAAGGGACAGCTCGTTTCCCAGGTGACTTCCTCCCTTGTAAATATGGAGAGAGTCGGAAAATGTTTGGTAAATGGTACCTGTGGGTATTTTAGGGGAACTTTGAGGCAAGTTGCAGTAGAAGAGGAAGCAACTCTCACTCCATGGAATTCTCCCATAATGTCTTTGGGAGACTGAAGACCTTGAATTCAAATGACTGGCTTTCATGGTAGGATGTTCAGAGGTCTCCTCAGGGCCTCCAGGGGAAGCAGAGGTCCACAGTGTTGCCCGTGAAATAGTTGCTCCCCCAGGACCTCCAAAGCACTGCATTCATCATCAGTTTTGTGCAGGAATTTTGCTGACAGGTTCTCTTGTACCTGGGGGCAGCCATGAGCTTGGCAGCCTCCTGAAGGGGCTGTAGGATTGTCCTGCTACTCTGAAAGTTTCTTTTCCTGGAATGCACAGATTTGCAGGCCGAGTTGTCTCCCTGAGGCCCCGTGTTCACTTGAGGAGACTGAAGGTACAATAGCAGAAAGGAGTAGGGCTGGGAGTGGGGAAGGGGATTGTAAAAGAAAGAGTGAGGGCTCCAGAAGAACGCCAGAGGTCTCGGTAGGTAACAACACAGTAGGTATGTGATGAAGTGTGTTGTGACAGGGCAACCTGTCTGTGGGGTGAGGAAACAATGTCCCCACATGGTGGCATGTTAGAGGTGGAGCTTTTAGTTACCTTTCCTCCAAGAGGAAGTTTCCTGTTAGAAAGGTTCTTGTTGGAAAACTCCCCTGCAAGCTGAACAAAATCCTCCTGTACACACAGCCTGGTGTAGTCAGGCTGGAGGTGCCTGACTTTGATTTGAATGACAAATCCTTGATCCTCACAGCACTTTCCTTTCCTCCATCATGCCCTCACTGTGTTTGCAGCACAGCTGGAGCAAAGGTTGCTCAGTGATTAGTGCTCTCCTTGTACTTTGCAGCCACTTTAACTTGTGTCCTCAAATAGCAGTTTTAAACATTATGAGCTGAACTCTTCCCTGGAGTCACACTAGGGAGGAGTTTGGCTCCATAATCCTACTAAGAACAGACATACTGCCCATAACTCACTATTTCATCATGGGCAAAACTGCCCTTAACAGAGTGAGCTGCCTGCAGGAGTCATGGCACTTGGAGAAGTATTAAAAATAGCTGCTCTCTCTGCATAAATAACTATTAGAGTCTTAAAGTAAGGGCAGAGATCACGCAGCACTGTTGTAATCAAAGTAGCATAGCTTTTACATGGTGTAAGCATTTAATATCCCCATTTTTTTCCCCAGCCATGCTACCATTCTTTGTAGTTCTGAAATTAAAAATAATTTTAAGAACTTTCAGGTGCCTTGCCATCACAGACAATGCTGGCTACCAGCCAGCTACCCACGTTGAAAGGGCAGGTAAATAATTAGTCCTTAAGTGAAGATATCCATCTGCTTTGTGGCACAATTAGTTCCAGTTTAATTCAGGGGGTTTTGAGTATTTGGTTTCTGAAACCCAATGCCGTTTTTCTTGCGGGACATTTATATAGTGTCCTCATCAGTATTGCTTTGTAAAACTAATGCTGCCAAGATATAATTGACCACATTGATGCATTAACCTCTTCATGTTGAACTTCTCGGCCTGGCTGGATGTACAGTACAGCCTGACATTTCAGTTCATTTAAATTAATGTTCTGTGCAAATCACATGCTTGCTTGAGCAGCAATAAAAGGGGGTTAAGCAAATCAGGCTTTATATTAGGAGACTTACCTCTTGGTATCACATGCTTCAGGTCTTATTTCTGAAGATTTTATTTTTAAGTCCAAAACCTTAAGGGCTTACACACATATTAATACATAAGGGATAAGTGTAAAGGGGTAATTATGGCTGAACAAAACCTCTGATTGTGTGGTGCTGGCCAAGTGTTTATAAATATTTGGTAATCAGCAGACTTTATTCGTCCAAATCCCAAGAAAGACCATCACATGCTAACAGCATGTAATCCTAAAAGGAACAACACAAAAAACTAAACAAAATGTAGAGAAGCTGTCTCTGCCTTTGGGGGCAAACTTGAGAGTTTTAAAAATTGTTTCATATTCTCCTTTTAATAGTCTTCTCTACAACCAGTTCAGGGTTAATTGTTCTTGTCCACCCAATGTGAAAGGGTGCTTCACCTTTCCTGGTTTGAAAGGTCCTGTCTGCATTCACTTGATTAATGAGCTGGAATATCCTTCAAGGGTTGCATAACTCTCTTAATTTTATTTTTGTTTATGTTCTAGAGCCAGTTACGGCTCCTATTACATTTCCATGTTGCACACCAGTAAACATATTAGTGTATGAGCAAGGGTCAAGAACTCATGTTTACAACAGACTCAGCCGCAGCCTGTTGTCCCATTGATTACATATGAGTGACAGTTAATGACAGCATCAGGACCATAAATTAGAATTAGTAACAACTCTGTGCATAAATGGTGTGGGGGTAGTTGAGTGGGCTCGGCTGAGTCTCAGCAGCGGTGAGTTATATGACAAAACTGAAGAGGTATCAGCACACCCCAGCTCGTGCTCCTTCCTGAGCTTGAACTTACAGGGTATCACAAAACCAGGTTGAGTTCTCCTCCTGCTAACCTACATTGGGTTAGAACTCACGGAATAGTTTTAATGCTGAGGCTCCCCTCATAATTCCGAGCAGATTCTTTGAGGTAGTTGGTCTTTATGAGATGGGATTATCCTGGACAGAGAAAGCCAGCACATCATTTGTGTGTGCTTACTGCCTCACTGTAGAAAAGTAAGATATCTGGCTCTCAGTAACCCACTGGGGTGCCCTCCAAAAAATCTTGAAAGAATTGCTGGAGCAAACTGTAGGAGAGAATGACCACTTGCCTTTAGTTCCCTAATAAAAAGCAAAGAGGTCTTCACTGAAAGCATTAATAGGGCTCCCTATTCCAAAAGGCATTTGCAGTTAATTATTCACGGTTTCCCGAGAGCCAGCTCCATAGGTTGTCATTTAAATATGAACTGCCACTTGGATTGGAAAATTGCCATTTATTTTTTAAAAAGCCACAGAAGATTGCAGCTGAACTCTGTCATCTTATGAATGTATTTTCTCCTTTTGTATAGGCACAGCGGGTTTTCCCTTTGTTTCTTTAGGCTCAGGTGAAGCAGGACTGCAACTTTATGCCAAATATTCATTACCAAGGAGTTTCTCGTAACTGTTGAATAGCTGTGCTGATTAGGGCAGACTTACCCTGTCTGGTGCCATTAGTCCTTTCCCATAACAAAATGCACATACGTTCAGAGAGAATAATGCATTTGGTGTGAGAACACAGTCACAGGTAATCCAAGTGAGTTTGGCAAACAGAAATGCAAAACCACATGGGTGAGGGTTTGAGTCCCATTAAACTGGTCCATCCAGGGCTTTTCCAAGAACTAATTGCAAATTTTCCATTGGGGACTTCATTTACTGTTATTTCCATGGTAATAGAAAAAAAAAAATTAGTTCAGAGGAAAACCAAACCACAGTGGTTTGTCTTGTACTGGATCCACACGCAAAGCTGTGCACGCCACACACGTGGGCCTGACCCTGGTGCAGAACTCGGACTGTTCTGGGCTCTGCTCTTCACGACTGTGGTGAAGGAAAGTCCCTGATTTTTTTTTAACTGTCTGAAAATAAAAATTAACAATTTCTTAGGTAGCAAATGTAGTCTTGGGGCAAAGCATTCTCTTGTAACTGAGGTCAGACTTTTCCTTGACCAAAAGACACCTTGCAGAAATTCTTCAGAGTTTGATAGCTTCATATGCAATGGAGTTGTAGCTCAATGAACAGTAAGGAACAGTTTGTTCTTCCTTATGTATCTGACAAATGAAGTTAGTACAACAGTGTCTGTCCAGTGTGTGAGAACAAGTTTAAAAAACCAGTTTTAAATCACTATTTAATGAAAAGCCATGGCAGTTTCCAAAAGGGAGAAGCCTAACTGAGTATTCCCCCTCAGGACCAGAGGATTTTGATGGTTGGATGTTATTCCCTTAAAACACAGCTCAGGAATTTCTTTTTATTTATTAAGCTAAGTGACGGAATAAAGTTTCCCAAATATTTGGTATTAGCTAAACAAAACCTTGGTGTTGGGGGTGCTGGGGGCAGGTGGTGGCGCCCGGGCAGTGTTTGTTTGGGGGGGCCCAAAGGGGAGAATGGATAATGGCTCCAGCCTTCACCCTGCAAAGCTGCGTGGCGTGACTGTTCCCTGCGCTGCTTCTTCCTTTCCTCCTCGCTAATGAACTGAAAAGGAGGAGAAACATGAGGCTACAGGCCAGCTGCAAGTGTCCACGATGGAGACAGGGTGTGCACTGCTGCTGGGCGGCTTCAGGGCCGGGGTTTGTTGCATCACTGGGGTGAGGTGGTCTTGGATTGCCAAGGAAGCAAATACTTTCTTATCTTATATTGAGGTGGACAAAGGCTGCTAAAAAGAGCTTCAATTTTAAAATGTTGTGGAATATATTGAACAAAAGAGTCCCACAGGCACAGGGGAGATGTAGGGTTGCGAAGCACAGCTTTTCTCATATAAGCCAGGCTGACTTAGCAAGCAGTGTTCCAAGGACAGAGATCCGCCTGTGCACTGGCTGCTCTACACACCCTCCTGAGCTCTCAGCCATCACAACCAGACTCTGCATCAGCTCAACTCTTGCATCTCTCTTGTTTTCTTTCCTTCCAGGCGCAATGTACTGAGCTTGTCCTCGGGAATTGAAGATATTGGTATTATCAAGTGGGATCTAGCACTGTGTCTCCTCCTCGTCTGGGTGATATGTTTCTTCTGCATTTGGAAAGGAGTCAAATCCACTGGGAAAGTAAGTGCTCTTTTACCCTTTCTATAATCATTGCAGTTAGCAGATGTTAGGAATACTAAGTAATGCCGTTCTTGAAGATATTCACCATTTCCTGGAAAAGTATGTATTTTTGCACTGAATACGAGAGGAATTCAGATTCAGCTTTCAATCTGAAAGTTATTGCTAGGGCCCAAAATGCCTGTGAGTCCAGTAGTCATTACTGGGATGGCATCAAGAGGCAGATACAAGCCTGGTTTGAGTACCGCTTTGCCTCTCAGAGGACGAGTGTCCCACTGATGCCATGAGCGTGGAACGTCTAGGCTTGTGATGGGGGCTGCTCTGCACTACCTGCCCGTGTTCTCACACCAGTCAAGTTCATTCTCAGTGCAGGGGGAGGGATGTTAACATAGCCATGGTAGGGATGTTTTAAGTCAGTGGAAGCTGTTGGATGTGTGGCATTTTTGAAATGCCGCTCGCTTATGGAAGAGACGTGTGTAGACACAGAAGACTAAACTTAGGTACACCTTTAGAAGCACTGTCATTAACAGAGATCCTGGATAGCTTGTGGGTTTAGTCCCATTGCGTGCTCTTCAGAATCGTGTTCTCCTTAAAGGATAACAGTTACATCATTCCTGAGCCTCATCCTGCTCCAGTTCAAGAAGCAAATTGCAGCAAGTCTTGGCCATTCACTTGGCATGAAGCATGATGTTATTGCCCCTTGCATTCAGTAGCGGTTTTATACCTATTTTTGTGAGAAAAGGCTTTTGAAGCCATTGTGTTTGTGTGATTCTTACCTTTCAAACTTGTTTCTTGAGGCAGTGTTCAGATAAGTCTGACAGAGGCAGAGGGATCTCAAGATACCAAGTTCCCCCATGTTTCTTCTCAGCTAGGTGGCAGGGAGTTGACCCCATTAGTGCCCTTCCTAAGAAAAAGGCCACAGTGTGAACTTATCTTTTACCGGTCCCTAGAGAAGTCAGGAGGATAAATTGCATGTGCCCCAACTGCAGAAAGAACCCCATTTAAGTCTTTTAGCTTATTGCATACTGCAAAATCAACCAGGAGACAAAACTCCATAGGAAACCAGACCTCATCGGTTCCACTGTTAATTAAACTACTTGCTTTACTGTAGTTTCTGTCCTGCTTTCTGTGATTTTTATCCTGAAGTCTTATTAAAAGATTGGTGCCTTACCCTGGATTCTTGCCACCTTTGCCCCAAAAAACAGCTTCCACACCTCTAAAGCACACGATTAAAAAAATGTTTGCTTCTCTGTTCCCTCTGGTTGCTGTGACCCCATGAGGTGATTGTGTAAGCTTTGTAGTAAAGGTGAATGCGGTCAGTAAACGTCCCCACAGCAGCCAAGTGAAAGCACACATTTCTTTAGCACCTTTGGCAAGCCTGGTGTCTGCTCAGTAAATGTTACGGTAGCACAGAGAGATACCCCACGC
Organism: Pseudotriccus pelzelni; assembly: GCA_035584735.1. Lineage (NCBI taxonomy): Eukaryota > Metazoa > Chordata > Aves > Passeriformes > Tyrannidae > Pseudotriccus > Pseudotriccus pelzelni. Next base: position 9,908,777 of record JAWMRA010000023.1, on the reverse strand, counting down.
TCCCTGTGGTACACTATTTCCCATCCCTGTGAGGGATAACAGGTTGAAAAAAGGTCTGTTAAAATCAGTTATCTAAAAATCCGTGTTCTCTGGAAATCCTGCAAAATGGTCTCTTTTCTAAAACAAGGCAGTTGGTTGGAATTCACTCCCCACTCTCTGCGGCGTCTGAGCTCGTGCGAGTGTGGAGCCAAAGCCCAACAAAAGCATTGGAAAGTCTCCGGCTGACTCCATTAACTTCGGGGTCAAACAAAAGTAAACTGTAAACTCTAATGGAGGATTTGAATTATTTGAGAAGTCGAGTTTACTTTAGCAGATGGTTGTTTATAGCACTTCCCTGCTTTCCAGTGTGTTAATGGCTCTTTGGAAAGCAGGGCAGGGGGAAAGATGTAGTTTTTAAGTCTTGTAGTAGAGGATTGGACAAATAAACATGAAATCATGGTGAAAAATAATAGTTGTGCTTATGCTTTGGATAATGTACTTGATCTTGAAAATCCCTGCAGCATTGTGAGAGAATCTCTACCTGCACAGTGCAAAGGCCTCTGTGTCAGTGTTGTTTATCCAGTTCCTGAAATTATGTCAAGCATATATTTTAGGAAGAAAACTTTGACTTTTCATAGGCCTGATTTATGTTAGAAAAAAATCAGGAAGTGCAGAAATCCCCCTTTTTTCCTTCTGGTTTTGCTGAAACTAGGATAATGTGTAATACATACTATTTTTCAGTGGAAAATTTACAGAAAATTCAAAGAGAGAATTAGAAAGGACACGTATGAAAAGATTTCCTTTCATTCCATGAAATCAGTCCAGCTCTGTGAATTATTATGGCAATGCAGGCTTTGAGTTCTCCTTGTTATTCTCAGAGGACACACTTAAGAAGAAAAATGAAGCATCCCAGGAGCTTTGCAGTAGTTAAGCAAATTCTGGAAAACAAAAATACATTCTAACTCATGGCAGCAAACTGTAATTACCTGGGGGAATCATCTTGACTCCAAGAAAAATGTCCTTTCTTGGACAGTAGTGATTCTTGACTGCAACAAAGTGGTTATATAAAAAATGAGAGAAAGCACTGATGAGCAAAGAAAGCAAAATGTTAGAGGTCAAAAAGTGTGGGTCTAAAGATAGAACTGTCCAAATGCAAGCTCAATTAACCCTCGTGCTGGAGATGAAAGCAAAGCGCTCTTTCATCAAATGAATGAGGAGATAACAAGAAGAGAAGAAGTAGGCTGTTATTCAAAGAGAGTGGGAATGGAGGTTAAAGATAATGAAGACATATTCTCAAACTGGATGAATAGAGCCTTAGTTTCCAATAATGATGTTGCTGAATAGGCAGCAAGGGCAAGATGAAGTTATGGGACTGGAAATTACCGCTCTTGAGGTTGATGCCAACCTGAAGGGCCTCCTGTGTTCAAGATGATGGCAAGAGAGATGTGGGAGCATGGACTAAATTACCTTAACCTCTGAACAAGGTCTCTGGTGAAGTTGCCTGTAGGAGCAGCAGTGGGGCCACACAGCGAGGTCAGAGGTAGCAGCAGAGCTTGCGAAACAGTTTGCAGTTTGTAAGTTTTAAAGTTCCAATAAAGAATGAGGTAATGTTTCAGGCACCCTCAGTGAGGAAACCTCTTCACTCCCCTGGCAGAGGTGCACTTGTCATGTGAGGAGGACAAACAGGGCAAAGGCAGAACTTGAACAAAAGTCACGAGTTGTATAAAATCATGCTTGTTCTCTGCCTGAGTGACATGGCCACTGACTGGGGGGCTCTGGAGGGATTCATTCATTGCCTTTAGGCCTAAGGGAATAAGGTGGTAAAGAACATTAAAAGTACACACAGATGCTCAGGTTTGGTCTTTTTAGATATGAGGGGGCTTTGAATTTTCCTCATTAGATCTCTCTTAGTTTTGGAGGTGTAGCTTTGGCTGCCACAGGCTAAGCATACTTTTTTTTTCTTTTTTTTTTTTTTTCATTTCCAGGTAGTGTACATCACTGCCACCTTCCCATTCATCATGCTCCTTGTTCTACTCATCCGTGGCGTGACCCTGCCTGGAGCTGCAGAAGGCATCAAGTTTTATCTTTACCCTGATATCTCACGGTTAGCTGACCCACAGGTACAGAACCAGGAGCAGGGAGCGAGACAATTTCCTATGCAAAGGGGGATGGTGGAGGGTGATGGTGGTGATGTAATGGCAATAGACTTTTTTCCACGGTCTTTAGAGGTCCAAATATAGCATGAACACTAATGCTGGGTTATATTTTCCAGAGATCTGCTTGAGAAGGTCACTGTTAAATGTGTTAATGCATCTTTCCATGTGCACGTATGTGTGTGTATGTGTGTGTATTTTTTTTGTGTCAAAGGACTCTGAGGCTGTAGACTCTGTCCCGTTATACAGTCTCAGCTTTCTTGTTGGTAAGGTAAGGGAGATGCATTTTTTTAATGAGGATAGTCTTTAGTTTCAAAGGAGAGACACGTGAGCATCACAGATGGAACCACAAGCGACAACTGTGAGTACCAGTGTCACTTACCTCCCACTGCTCAATAGGAGGAGATTGAGAGAGAGGTGGATGGAATTATAGAAGAATGAAAACCCATGAAAAGGTGAAGAAAATGCTTTCTGAGGCACTACCATTTTTGTACCCCTTGCTAGTGGGAGCCAGGCTTACTCTTACTGTATAGATTGAGGTTCCTGTCTGTGCTGACAGAGTGCAAGTGTGGGACACTTGAGCAGACCAGCATCGTTTCAGCCAGTAGCGTTCACTTGAGAAATGAAAAAAAAAACCACAACAAAACCCTCTTCTAAAAAACCAAAAGCAAGGCATCTTTGAAAATAGCAAAACATTGGTCACAGTGATAGGAAATAACATCTGTCTTCGCTGGTTTTTTTATTGAGTAATTGGTAAAAATACAACTCCAGTGATAGTTATTTAACTCAAGTAGAAAAAGTGTAATTAAAAGAAACACTGTGAAAATTAGGTGCATTCTCTAGTCTTGCCCTCTTTTACAAGACACTCTTTTCACAGGAAACATTATATTTTACAAATCAATCTTCTTTTATGGGACTGTATCATTTTTATGATCTACTGTTAGCCCTAACCAGAATACCAGCCAGGAATGCAGAAGAGGTTCATGTGAGCTGACAGGCACCCTCCCACGGTCTAGCAAAAGCATCACTCCAAGGAGACACTAGTCAGCAAGGTGCTGGAAAGCAGTGGTGGGAGGGAGGAGGTAACGGTCCTGAGTCTTCACTCTCACTTACTCAGACTCCTGGGTGGTTTCCACTGATGTTCACAGACTTGTATTAGCAGAAAGAAGAGAACAGATGGAATTCAGAGGATACATTTTGATATTCTCTATGTATTTACTAGCCAAGAAGTTCATAGTGTATGCTTATTTCACTCTGTATATTTATTTTTTTTTAAATGTAATTGGGACAAAGAATCATGAGACCAAGATCAGATATGTATCTTACAAAGTGCATTGTGTTTTGCTTGTTTTCCCCCCACCCCTGTGGCTTTTTATCTTGCATTTGAACAGGTACAAAAACAACCAGAAAGCTAGAAAAATAAACAAACCAAATAGACAAACCTGTTTCTCAAGCTTTTCACATCCTCAGTTTAAGGAATCTGCCGGCCGACTCTTAAATGAAATGAGTTACAACAGAAATGAGCAATGTTATAAATACTTCTGCATTTCCTATTGCACTGAAACACGTTTATTGTTGCGCCAACAGGAAGGATCAGCTGAATGACTAAGAAACTAGAAATACTGAGCATCTCTGGGGAGGGGAAACAGGAACTGTTGTAGAGATTGATTATGTTCTTTTGAGCTCTGATGCTAATAATTTTCTTTTCCCTGTGAAAGCCAAACTTGCAAATGTGATGTTCTCTTTCCCTGTCTCCCTGATCCTTTAGCTTTCACCCTCAATGGAAGCAATTACTTTGTTGATATTGCTTAGTTTGAACTGTGTGTTTGCATGAAGTGTTGTAATGCAATGATGCTGGTAATAACACTATTTCCATCTTTCCCTTTAGGTCTGGATAGATGCAGGGACACAAATCTTCTTCTCATATGCAATCTGCTTAGGAGCAATGACTTCCCTGGGGAGCTACAACAAGTACAAATACAACTGCTATAGGCAAGTTTCCATCTAAGGGGGTTTAGTGTTTTAGCTAAATGATGTAAAATAAAGTAGGGACAATGGGTTAATTTTTTTTTAATTAACTTGCTCCATGACATATGTGTGACTTAGGGACTGTTTGCTGCTGGGATGCCTGAACAGTGGTACCAGTTTTGTGTCTGGCTTCGCAATTTTTTCCGTCCTGGGCTTCATGGCACAAGAGCAAGGGGTGAACATTGCTGATGTGGCAGAGTCAGGTACGATGGTGTTGGTGGCAGTGGTGGTGGGCACTGCCGCCTAGCGTGTGAGCAAAGTTCTGCAGACTCAATCAGCTAACATCTAAGCAATAAAATAGAACAAGATTTCCCATAATCTCCAGAAAAAATAAGCACGTTGTTGATTTGGGCTTCCATCTAGAGCAGTGAGGGTTAGCCGGGGTTATACTGTTTATTCTGTCTTGATTAACAGGGCAGCGAACACATTTCCTAGAGTGTGCTAACCCATGTGAGTTGAGATCAGAGTTAAGATAACTACACCATTATCTAGGGTCCAGAATGTCATTGACTCAAGAGTTTATTCCATCCTTCTTTTCAGACTACCTTTATTTTCATTCCAATGCAAATTGCCAGTGCTTATGTATTTTTCATAGCTTAGTTTTGCTTACTTGCAGCACTAGAGTAGAATTAGTACCTTGGCCTTTTGAAGGGTCCTACAGACATATATTCCCAAATCTCACTGAAAGGCAAGAGAAATTGGAGAACTCCATCTCTAGTGTTTTGTGGACCATTTCATCCACAGGAACTTCAGCTGTTGCAATCCTGCATTTGTCCTCTGTAGCTTCAGGGTGAGGTTGACAGAACTGTGAGAAGTCCCATTTTGAAGGTTCCTCCCTTATTTCAGAAGTGTTCTTCCCATTAACATTCAGCTGTGCACATGCAGATGAAGAAGGCTAAATCCTTATAGCATGTGACTGTATTTCAAAAAAAACAGATGACATTTTTTACTCTGTGCATTTCTTGTCCATGAAGGCAGGTGCAACCATGTGTTTTCACGTAGAACAGACAGATTAGATGGGAATTACCATGGAAAAATAATGAATCAGGCCTTGACAGCCATGAGGCTTAAAGCTAATCAGATTCCAGTAATAATAACGTCACCTGAGTGCACTTTTGACATTTCTTTCTGATTTTTTTTTGAGCACTTTTAATTCACCCACATAGTATTTGAAAGCTTTCCTCTGCAAACATGCTATTAAAATGAAAAAGTCAATATATCTTCTAATCACATGGCTCTGGGAGTTAAGTCTTTCAGAAAAATATCTCACTTCACAAGGGCTAATGAAAAACTAATGACATTGATGGCACCGCTGGATTCTTGGGTGGCTGCAATTGGCAGACCTCTTGCAAGTGCAATTAGTTAACAGTCTTGGCCTTAATGCTTATTTTGATCGGAGGTTGATTGCTTTGTTTGGAAACAGGAAGCAAGGGAATAATCCTATTGAATGAATCATAAATAGCCCCATTATTTTTTTATTTGTATGTAGGTGGATTAATTCCAAGAGTAGTATTTTTAAGTATTTGCACATTAGGTTTTTCTCTGGTCAATATTTATTCAAGTTTTTGTTATTAAATCTCTGTTTCTGGCAGCTATATTCCTGTCACTTGACATTTTTAGAATTAAACAATTCTATAGTAACTCTGGCTTGCTAAAAAAAATGTTTAAACACAAATTAACTAACACAGTGTTTACATAGCACTTTTTCAACAGCTCAAAAAGCATTTTTTTAAAGGAGGGATTTTATAGCAGCAAGGGCACTGATTAGCTTCCAAATTTGGCTTTTGATTTCTTGCAGAGCTACTGAGGACACTTGGTCCCCCTGGGATGTGTCTCCCAGGATCTCCATGGGGCTGTGGGGGAAGCTCTTGTTGCTGCTGCTGCCTCGGTGCTGCTTCTTAGCACAGAGGCATCCAGCAGGCACTTGAGCCTGTCTGTTCTGGCCTTGCCTTTTTTTTGGCCTCTTAATGATGCAAGGTCAGAACCGCTCCCCTGGTCAGGGCGAAGGTGAGCAGAGGCACTGCCTCTTGGCTGTAGCACTGAGGGGAGGGTGTTGTCCACAGAGCTGAGACCTCCTTTTCCCCCCAGGGAGTTACATCCCTCCTGCCCTATCCATGGCACCATTTGTTTCCTTGTTTGCCCTCCTGCAAGCCACAGGAACATCAACAGATTTGCTGACAGCAGAATCTTGTGGCCACATTTTTTACCAGTGCCAAGTTCAGCCTTGGTGCCATGTGCCAGGGACACACTTGTCAGCCAGGTCTGGCTCCTGCTGAAAGCACTGGTCACTGCTGGCCTTCACTGGCTTTAGCGGGTTTACACAAGTTAACTTAGACTTCTCTGGCTTCTCTGTGAAAGCAGATTTTTAATAAATAGCTTTGTTCTTTTTTTTCCCGAGATTATTTTAAAGGGAGAAAGGAAAGCAGTGGAGGCTCAACAAAATCGTAGTGAGTCCTGTTTAATCTGTGCGGCCTCTCTTTGGTTGGAAGAAATACTCTACCACCCAAACAATCTGTAGCAGAGTTAAACCAGCACAAGATTTGCTTCTTTTTTTTTTTTTTTTTAAATTCCATTTGCAAACAAATTCAGTTTAAACAGGTCAGACCGTAGTGCCTTGGGTTTCCTGATGCCTGCCTGGTCTCTGCCTCTGCAGCTCTCCAGCCATGCCACAGCACTCCATGGCAAAGGGCCAGAGTGTGGGCTGAGACTGTGGCAGTCCTCACCAGCTTTTAATAGCAGCCACAAGTGCTTCACTTTTGCAAAACACCCTTCCAAACAACAGAGTTTCAAATTAAATACAATTTTTAGATCATTTATGTTTCAGTTGAAGGGTTGCCAGGAACATTTTCTTTCACGTTGACTTCTCTCTTTGTATTTCAACACTTAGTTTCAAAGGAAAATCAAAACTAGCACAGGGCTTAGGGCACTTGATGTTAGTTGGTATCACAGTGCAAGAATAGTTTCACTGGCCAAAGCATACAGAAATGCAGCGAGTTCTGTAGGAGAGCAGTTTTACATCTGTCTCATCAATTGCACAGATCAGCTGCAAATGCCATCTGGTAGCAGTTCTCCCTCAGGGAGGATCTGCTGTATCCACTGAATTAAGGGGGGAAAAAAGCAAAACCCCCCAAAATTTGAGACATTCACCAATTTTTTGGTATCTTCTGTCATATAAAATCTTAGTTGTGTTTAATTTTAAATAAAATTAGTTGCTTGATTGTTGGCTAATTTGTATTTATTTCTGTTCAAATATTTTCAGTGACTTAAAGTTTTCTTTAGTTTGAAAAAAAGTCATCTTTTTTACCTCTTTCTCTTGCTTGTTTTTCCATCTTTCTTGTTGAAAAGGAAAAGTGGGAGTTAGGAAGAGCAGTGTTAGCAATTTTTTTTTATACAGATCAGAGATAAGACTTTTTGGCCCTGCAATGCAGCAGTTCAAAAAAAAAAATCCCTTTTTCATTGAAAATGACATGAGTACGCTTGATAACTGGCATTTTCCAGGATTTTGATGGGTCCTTAAAGTAAACAAGCAGACAAGCCAGGCATTCCTGGGTTTAATTTGAATTTAAATCTGCCCTCAGAATTTTTTGTCAGCCTCACCAAATCTCTCCGTCCCCTCTGAGAGCCTGCTGTAAATGCAGGGCTGCCGGTGTTCCTGTCTCCCACTTGCAGAGGGCTCTTTCCCTCTTCACAAAAGCTCCCATAGGCAGTAGCACCTGGCTCCAGGTGGGAGTGCCTCTGGAGATGAGTGTGCGAGAGCTCCGTGTGTGGGTGTGAGTGAGATCCCGTCTGGTCCTGAGCACAGACCAGTCCCAGTCTAGAGAGGAGCCCTCGCACACAAGGCTTTGTTTCCCAGAGCAGAGAAGCCCAGCACGTAGTCCCAGCCCTGCTGGTGCTCCAAGGCTGCTGGAATCCACCCTGCAGCTGGGGCTGGTGTTGGTCGTACTCAGTGTCACCGTGGCAGGTCCGTGTAGGCTGGCTGGACAGGGGCAGATGATGTGACAGCATGGAGAAGCAATTTTATACAGAGTGATTTTACACTCCAGCAGTTGCCAACAGCAGGAAGCACTTTTTTCAGGAGCCCCAGTTGATATAATTAGGAGTAGCCTAATCAGTGCAGCAGTGAGGGTTTGCAGAAGCAAAGGAGCAAACTCCTGAGTGCAAACCCTGCTTCAGAAAAGCCATGCTGGGTTTGGAGGTTGCATACAGAGGGGAGGCAGTGGTTGCGTTAGTGAAGATCCCAGGGAATGTTTGCAGCAGAGTCCCCTTCCCTGCATGCAAAAGAGTTTCATCACCATCATCTTCATCATGACCATGTGGGCTAGTAGTGGGATTCTGCCATTCCCCTGGGTCACCCCTTCTCCCCCCGGCCCCCAACACTGTCCTGTGTCCGTGCAGGGCAGTTGTAGGACACCTCCATTATTGGCATGTTTGAGACAGATGTTAAAACTGGTGATCTGTTAGCAATGGCCTCGGGGGTTTGCCTGTGGTTTCTGCTGTAGTCATGCGTGCTTCGATTTCAGATAAAACAGCCAAACTGTTTCACTTCTGGTATTTCCAGCTGCGTTTGGATTTATCTGAACGGAACCAGGCATTCCTGAATTTGAGGGTGGCTGCTTTTACCAAAGAGCTGGTACTTACTATTTCTCTTCCATTCCCTTTCCCCTTCCCTATTTTCTCTTTCTCTAGGTCCAGGCCTGGCCTTCATTGCCTATCCAAAAGCTGTGTCCATGATGCCACTGCCCACCTTTTGGGCAATCCTTTTTTTTATTATGCTTCTGTTGCTTGGACTGGATAGCCAGGTTAGTGTAATGGGTAAGGGGTATGTGGGCTATTGTATTGTTGCTGCTGACTGAGAAAAGCTGAGTTAAGGCATGAATTAAGAGGAATTTGTGCTGGTTTTTAGTGAGGGGCTGCACTTGATGAATCTGTGAACGTCAATTCGTAATAGGGTGTTGCTCGGTAAGTCTTTCTCATCAAGAGTTAGTGGAGTCCACAAGACTAGGCCAGTACTCCCTAACCTAAATTTCAGTCCCAGTCTGGCCACAAAATACCACTATTTTGGTTGCAGTGCCATATTTTCTTCTTTTGAAGAAAAGCTTAATCATTTTAGAACATGTAAGTCCACATCAGTCAGTTCCACAGAGTATTTGTGCCGTTGTGATTACCTGCAGTGTGTGTACACCGTCATTAAAGCACTGTCTCATGACAGTGAAGCTGTCATGAGATACAAAAAGCACAAAATGTTTTGTACAGAGTGGCTTCACGAGCACCCAGAGAACAAAGCCACAGCCCTTTTTCGGTGGCCTTGGGCTTGGAGGTGCTGAGCAATGTGGGATCCTGCTGACTTTCACTTCACCAGTGTGCATTTAGTACCTCCAAACAGGCCAGAAAGCATCTCATATTCCAGCTGAACTGATTTTAAAGCACACACTGCTATTAATCAGTGAGCATGAAAAAATCGAAATGTTCAGTCCAAGAAGTTAGGTTATTTTTCCCAGTGGTTGCTTGTAGGAATGTTGGACTAAGCACTGCCAAGGAACCTGTAAATCATTTCTAGATAGTCCACTTACTGCATAATCCCTGGTCACCCATGTTTCCTTGTAACTGCACATTCACAATTAAAACTTTTCTGCACTCAAATGGAAAGTCATTAACATTTTTTTAAAAAAAAAGATTTGTGAGGATGAAATGTTTACATCGCCTAAATGCTCTCTCATATGAGGAGAGCTCTGTAAATGGATTTTTACTGGTTGCTGTGTACCTAATCTCTTACATTTTTTTATATTTTATTTGCCCTAAATTGCTCTTTATGGCTTAATCTTTGAACTCTGGTGAGCAACTTTCAGTCGCTCCAAAGTAAATGTGACAGTGTCCAATGCTGTGGTTCAGCAACCCTATGCTTATGCAAATTGGAAGCTGTCTAATAATTTTAAAAAGCTTCTCACTGCGTAGAATGATTAAAACTAATTGGAGCGCTTAATTTCTCTCCTCCACCCCTCTGGTTTTTTGGAGTGCAGTCAAGCAGGTTTCTGGAATGCCAGAGCAGTTTTCAGATCAAATCAGCCCAAAGGAAAGGGTTGTATTAAAAAAGAAAACTAGTTTTACAGAAGTCAAAGTAACAAGACAGAAGTCAGCAAAATCTGGTGTGAGACAAAATCTATTTGCAGGACAGTCTGTATTTCCAAACTAGAGCTTCAATTTGTGATCAAAGAGGGAAGAGTTGTTAAAGGGCACTTCTGGGCACTGTAAGAGAAATAGAGGTACCAGGTAGGAAAAGGCAGCTTTTCCTGAAGTAATCTATGTCATAGGTTAATCTGTTAATAATAATGTGGTAAGTCATTAGTTATATTAGTTATATCTACTTAAAGTGAAGATCATTTCTGCAGAGGCAGCATTTTTGGATACCTCTGTGGTTATCTCATGTCTTCAGTGAACTTTGTGCTTTATCAGCCTTCCCAGGTTGAAAGTATAGATGAGTTTAAAGATCCCATCTTTGGTTTTATTTGGGGAAAGTTCAGTAGTTGCTTTCTTCAAGGGGCAAAATGCATCTGTTTTTTGATTAATTTAAACTTTTGTTTAAATCCAGTTTGGATTGTTTGGCTAACTCAGGTTACACATCTTAAATGTATAGTTTTCCAAAGGCAAACAAGTACAAATGCAGATATTGTGAAGCTAGATAAAGATTTTTAGCTCACGTACTCAGAGCTTCTTTTTTGGTTTACATGTGCAAATACTTTGCCAAATGATTTTATGGGGACTGTATGAACAGCTCCATTATTTTTGCAAAAATAACCACAGCCTCACTCAGAGATAATCTGCTCACAGATCCAGAAAAGGCACGTTCAGTCAAGAAGAGCTGCTATTTCACATCAAAGTCTGCCTTCCCTTGGCTGGATTTTCACGAACAAACCCACAAGTAGAATTATATCAAATTGTGGAATTAACCTAACTAGTATCTGTGAGGTTTTCTGGCACATCAAAAAAAAGACTGGGAGGTACTCTCCTAGGTTGGACTTTCTCATGTGTTTTCTCTCTGCATCTTTCCTAGCGTACATCTTGTATTCATCTGGAACAGTGACAACATAAAAGCCACATAAGTGCCTTCCTGTCATCAAATTAACCTCCTCTGTCGTTGTGGCTTGCATTTACAGAGCCCCTTTGGTAGCTCATGAGGCTGCTAGAAAATAAAGAGCAATTCTGAAAGCTTGTTCCAACCTGAAAACTACCCCCACACTTCAGCCTCTGGGTTACAAAGGCATGGCTTCTGATTTATTTATTCAGAGCAGCATTTTTGCCACAAGAGTACAGTTGGGGTGTTGGTGGAGAGAGTTTGTTCAAGTAGGAGCCTGGGGGAAATGCACAGTGGGTATTCTTCGAGTCACATTTCTCTGTTGCTGTTTTGCCCCTCTAGTTTGTTGAAGTTGAAGGACAGATCACGTCATTAGTTGATCTGCACCCATCCTTCCTAAGGAAGGGTTACCGACGGGAAATCTTCATCGCTATAGTGTGTTTCCTTAGCTATCTTCTGGGACTAACTATGGTGACTGAGGTAAGTAGCACCAGTGCTGGAAATTGCCTTCTTTTTTAGCCATTTTTCAGGCCAGTTTTATTTGTTTAGCCGCTCGGAGGTGCTTTTTGGATCTACAGAGCATCTTTCATCCCTAGATCTGAAAGCGTTTTGAAAGGGAGTTATACATATGCCCACTTTTTTAGTCAGAGGAACAGAGACATGAAATCTCATTAGATTCAGTCTGATCTGAGGTACCAATCAACATGAGTAGGAATATTAACATCTAGCTCTAAATGATGAAACAGATTGGAAACCTTCAGCAGAGCAGATTAAGAATCTATCCAATGTATCCAGGGGAAGAGATTTTTATCTCAGTTACACAGATTTGAATTAATTAAATACCACTGTGTTTATTCTAGTATAAACTAGACAGGAATATGTTCCAGTGCCTGCACTGTTGTGATATTTATCTCCAAAATAAAATCCAAGCCAGATTTTAAAAACAACTGGAAGAACACGAATGTGGGAGGTAAAATAGCACTTCTAACAGAGGTGCCTAAAAAACATGTTTTTGTGATGTAGAAGTGTAGTTCAGTGTAGTGAGAGCAAAGGGTCTAACAGCACAGTATAAAGAAAGAGAGTTAGAAAGCAAAAAATGAATTATTCTCATGAAAAAAAGTCCTTTCACTCAATTAATAAATGACGACCCTCCTGATGAACTGACTTCCATTTTCAGTCTTTTGGAGGTGTTAGTGTTAGGAGACAACCTATTATTTCTTTGTATCATTGGTTTCTTTAAACGCCCATCCTAAAATGCTTTTAAGAAGGAAAGATTTAAGTGTGTCAGTAGATTATAATAAGTGGCTCAATTTTGTTTAATCGTTGCCTTGTTTGGAATTCTTCTTGTAGTAAACATGCATATTCCCTGGGGAAGGCAGTGCCAAATATTTACCTTATCTACTTGCTTGATATGGTACTGCTTCTTATTAGACACCAGTCATTGAGATAGGTTGATAGATGTTGCTGGGAGCTGGGCCTGAAATATTTGGGGTTTTTTCCTGCTGTATCCTAATCAGCTGTGTCTCTCTTTTACAGGGTGGCATGTATGTTTTTCAACTCTTTGACTACTATGCAGCTAGTGGTGTATGCCTTTTGTGGGTTGCATTCTTTGAATGTATTGCTGTAGCCTGGGTTTATGGTAAGTGAGGCTCCTTTCATCTGATACCTTTTGATGAGTCAGTGACAGTTTTGCTTGCCAAATATTTAATCATCAGCCGCCCCAGAATCTTCTTCCCAGCAACAGACACATGCCATTAAAATAAATTTGCCCTGACCTCTTGGAGACGAATTTGCATCTGGGATGAAGCCAACCTCCAGTGTTTTTCCACCAAAAAATTAGTATTTTTCCATTGCTAATTAATAAAGGCACAATTAAGCACTTACATGTTAAGTTTAGAGGTGAGAGTTGAAAGTTTGGCCAGCTATGAAAATTCCTCTTTGTCTCTCAGAGAATTTCCTTTCAGGGCTGCAGTGTCCGCAGGGCCAAGCCAACCAAACAGAAAGTACAAAAAGAGAGCTGACAGAAGAGTGTATTCTGCCCCGTTATTTTTAGGCAGTGCCAAGTCCCAGGGTCTGACAGTAGCCTCTGTAGCTGCCTGAGCTGGGGAGGGATCAGATGTTTGCTGGTCAGGACTAGTCATTTCTCTGATTCTTTATGTGCTCCATCTCCTTAGAAAAACGAAACAAACAAAGCCATTGTTTGGCACCAGTCAGATTCCTGTAGAAGCAGGGCACGCTGTTTGCTGTCAGCTCCTTCCCATGGTGATCCCTCTGGCAAGTTCAGCGAGAGTCAGGAGAGAGGAGAGGGTGTGTGAAGGGGGCATTCCTGCATCCAAATAATGAGGGGAAGGGTGGGATGAGAGAGTCCCCCAAACCTTGCACTTCTCAAGAAAATGATATTGGACTTCACAGCTGTGGGCAGCACTTGAAGAATGCATCTGACACCCTCACCTTCCCTTTAAATGCCCCTTTGGGGCCTAGGAAAGCAGCTTTAATACTACAGTTCTTACAGGGCTTTTATATGTTCGATTCTTGCAGGCGCTGATAATATTTATGATGCCATTGAGGATATGATTGGATACAGACCTGGTCCCTGGATGAAATGGAGCTGGATTGTGATCACACCAGTTCTTTGCGTGGTGAGTACTGACCTCTGCTCTTTCAAGTTGTACACATGGCAGTGCTGAGCCGCCTCTTACTGCTTCTCTTCAAGAGAAGGCTGTGGCATTCAGAGAGCAATTTGCAAAGAGAATCTGGAGGCTTGAACATTCCCCTCAAAGTCATTATGTTCTCAGATGTCAGCTGCTAATGTGACAGCTCCCTACTGTGCCTGTGCAGATTGCAGTTTACACATTTCAGTGTATTTTATTTAGGATTGGCAAAATGCTACAATCACGAAGAGAAAACTCACTCTCCAAAGAGCAGACACAGGACTGCTAGGCTGTTGTAACAAAAAGACTTGAGCAGTGTGAGGCAGATCTCAGCTTGAAGTATTTTGCTGGGTGGGAAGAACATTCTGGTAATCTCCTTGCAATGTACAGCAAATAGTTGAGGCCTGAAGAAGAACAGGCAGCATGCTGCAGCTGTTCAGCACCATCTCTTAGCACTCTGTTTCAAGCAACAGATGCTATAAGCAAATGCAGATGCTCTTTTAATGATTTAAATGGAAGAATAATTCCCACATTGGTTTAAAATACGTGGGGTATCCATCAGCTCTGCCTTTCACTGCCTGTCTTCCTCAGGGTCAGTGGTAGCACAAGACCCCTACTACTTTTGTCATTATTTGAGCCTCACTTTGTTTTCCCTTCTCATCCACAGGGGTGCTTTATCTTTTCTTTGGCCAAGTACAAACCACTGACCTACAACAAGGTCTACACGTACCCAGACTGGGCAATTGGCCTGGGCTGGGTTCTTGCCCTTTCCTCCATGATCTGCATCCCTATGGTGATGGTCATCCGCATCATTCAGTCAGATGGGTCGCTCATTGAGGTAAGAGCAACCAGTTGTTTGTCTAGAGGAGAAAGGGAACTTTAACTTGCTGTGTTTTATACAAAATAATGTTTGGAAAATGGCCACATTGTCCAGGTAGGGCAAATAAGATTGTTAAAGATCATCTGTCCTTTGGGCAAACAGTAGAAACAGAACAAACACAAAGTCTTCTGTCCTCAGACGAACATCAAGTGATTTTACTCGTGTCCCACTTGTGCAGTTGCCAGCTTGGCAAATCATTACCTCCATGTGCAGACAAACACTCAAGGACTGGAGTGTTTCTGAGTATCAGGTCTCTCTTCTCCAGCCCGCAGGGTCATGGAAGCACCATGCTGAATATCACAGAGAAAGCAAGAGAACGAGAGAGAGAGACCTGAGTCAAACCTGGTTGTGTAAAAGCTCAGGGAAATTTGGATACACCTGGGGATAGCGTGGCTCTCATGCGTGGCCTTCCCTCTGGGGAACTAAATAGAAATCAAAACCTCCTGCCAGTGGACTTCACTTTTTAGCTTTTTTAATTTGTTATTGTTTTATTTCAAATTGAAACTGGATCCAGATTGCCCTGATCTTTGGAAAACTGAGTCTGAGTCAGATTTAATAGTGCAGATTCCCTTGGGTTTGGATTTGCAGCCACTCTCTTGCCCTTTGCAGTTCAGTGCAGGTTCCCCTAATTTGTTTTTATTCCAGTTTAAAGTTTTTAGAGACTGTGCAATTTAGCAATTCTCATCTAAGTTTTTGGATTAGTTTTGTTTTTGCCTAATGAGTTGGTCTTAAATGCAGTCCAGGGTATTCTTGGAGGAGAAAGTGGGACACTTTGGGTTATTTAAAAAGACAGAATAGAAATTAAAAAAAACAAAAAACAAAAAACAAAAAACAAAAAAAAAAACACACAAAAAAAAAACCAAAACCAAACATTTCCCAGAGCACAAACACTTGCATTTGTTTTCATCCAAGTGTTAATGGTCTTTTTCAGCTGTGGCCAGGGCATAAGTGTTAATTTTGTTGCCTACATTTTCACTATTGTCACCATGAGAGACAAGTCTAAAAGTAGCCAAAACGCTGCTCAAAGACTATGTTAGGAAAGGAAAGAAGAGTAAACATTGGTCAGATGCCATTTAGTCCTTCCTTTGTGAACTGAGATGTAGGAGAGAAGTTGCCACTTGGCACTGAGGGCTGGGCTGACGGGGCAGAGCTGCTTCTAAATGAGGAAGGAGAACACGCAGCAGCACTGAAAGCCCAGTGTGCAGGATGCTGGATAACACTGGGAATACCCTCTCCTATCTGTCTTCCCTGCATCAAGTCAGGCTCTGCAGAAGCTGAAGGCAGTGCTCCACAGATCCCCGTGGCCTTGCAGAGCCGTGGGGTGCACGCACGGCTCCAGCAGTGCCGTCCCTGCCCTTGGATTGCTGCATCCTCCCTCCTGCACGTGGGGGCTCAGAGGCCTCCTGGTCGTCTCACCTCTGCTTTTCTTCTTTCTTTCAGAGGATAAAGGCGGTGGCTGCCCCCAAGGAAGTGAATCGGTGGTCCAAAGAAACAGAGAGTGGCACCCCCTTCTGCCCCAATGGAACTTCGAATGGCGGATTGATCAAGCCAACTCATATCATTGTGGAAACCATGATGTGAGCTCTCTCTGTGAGAGGATAAACCTGCTTTAACTGCCGTTTACTAACCATAGATTCTCATAGGACCAGGTTTACAGAGCTTTATATTTGCACTAGGATTTATTTTTATTTCTCACAGAGAAAGTTATTTTTTGTGTGTGTTTTGTTTTTTGGTTTTTTTTTTTTAATATTTTGTAAGGTAATCACAGCAGACATCTCTCTGTAGAGGGAGAGCTTTCATATCAGACTAGACATATTACAGGAATTTACTATTATTGGGTTTTTTTAAATATATATATCTTTATCTCTAAATATTATACACCTTACCACTTGAATTGATTGTCTTACCAGCAATACATTCAAGTCTCAGAAAGCAATTTTAGGTGCTGGTATGGTTGGGAGCAGGGTAACCTACAGAACACACAAAAGGAGCTCTGTCGAGAGATACAATTGGTAAAAAAATGCTGTTTCAAGAGAATTTTCAAAGGTGTAGTATTTCCACCCTCTGGTTCAATTGTGGTAAACGACAGGCATCAGGGTCACTTTAGGGAGTGGGTTTTGTTTAGCCAGTCCCTGAATAAGGGTATGGCCAAACAGCTGGGGCAGAGAGTTTGCAAAGGAAGCTGGGTGTGAAAAGCCCTGTGGCCATCCCTTCCAAGGATGGTGCTGGGACGCTGTCACACTGATGGGGGAGGACTTGAGAAAGGCATTTGCAGGATTTGACATGGTTTTCAGGGTTTTTTGTTATTTTTTTAGAATTTTGGGGTTTTTTTACCAGAGTGAAATGCCTGCTGTTTGTGCGTGCACAGGGAGGTTGAGTACCTGCTCCTGAGTTCTTCAGCAAAGCATATTTTGATGCAGTGACACTGGTGTAAACTTGAATTCTGCAAACTGGGATGGCAGCCTGTCCCCATGGCAGTGGGGTGAGCACTGAGGAGCCAAGAGGGGAAAAGCAGCACCTGCCCTCTGGGTGCTTCAGATGTTCACTTCGGCATTTGGATTTTGGTTTGGGGCAGAAAAATAAAAGAATCACTTCTGGACTCTGACCATTCAGGAGTTAACACAAACCAGGTCATCCCTGACAGGAGGAACAAAACCACTCACCTGGTGAACCGGTATTGATAACAGACACATCGTTAATAATAATAGTAATGATGATAATAATATCACACAGCAAACAGGTGCTTTTCATCCATGTATCTCAAAAATGCTTTTCCAAGTTTGGTAACCAGGATTTGCTTTATTTATGTATTTTTGGGGGGAGGGGGGATGTTGGTCATTGCTGTTGGAGGAACAGACAAGAGGACTCTGTAAGTCCCTTGTCCCATGTTACTATAACAGCAGTAGTGGACCTAAAGCCCCTGGTCTCCTTGCTCATCATTGGGTTAAAACCAGTTTGGTTTGATTTGATTTAATTTGATTTGGTTTTTGAGGGGGGAAAGGAGGGTGGAAGACGTATTTATGAATCTTATATGCTGAAGAAACGAGGCTTTTTGGAATTTAAATTAAAGGGAACATGTAACACTGAATTATTTTGTATTGATCAGTAGGAATTGGGTACCATTCCAGGTGAGACTGGGGAGGGAAAAGAAACCACTACAAGGAGTGTAGGAATGGGGGGGGGGTCCACTTCATGTGGTCCAGGTGAATGTTTCCATGGGGAAATGAATCCCTGAAGACTGTTCAAAACATGGACAAAAGCCTTTTTCTTTTTTTTTTTTTTAACCTTGAGCAGGTTATGCTGGGAACAGGTTCTCTGGCAAAACTTGGCCTTTTCTTGTGGGCATTGTATTAGAGGAAGAGAGTTTTTTTCTTGTGTACCACAGTTAGGCTATCCTAAGGTATTTAGAAGAAATGCTTGATAAAAGCAGAGTTGTATCTTCTTATTCTGCCGTCACCTTAGTCTGTCAGGGCAGAGTTTGTCATTTATCTAAACAAGAACATAACCAGTTCTTAACATTCCTACACAGTAGTTTTATTTTATTTTTTTTTCTTGTCCCATGGGCTAACTGGCCACAGCAGCACAAACGCTCGTTAACTTCTTGGTTTTCCTGTAACAGAAAAGGGGTGATTTAAAACTAAGAGATGGACCAAAATAATTGTTGAAGAAAGAAAAAAGTGGCTGCATCTATAACTTTCAAAATCTTTCTAGCTGGAATTTGTAGATATTTTTACATCAGATAGCTGAGTTGTAGCAACAAAACCAGCCACAGCAGAGTTACTTTTGTTTTCTTTTTCTGGTTACTGAATTATGAGAGCTCTAAATGAAACTTTTCCAAAGCTGGAGATGGCAAACATCTAATGACACCTGCTAAGTAAGTAAGTGGCAACAGCCATCAAAGGTCACAGGAGGAATTTTGAAAGCCACAGGGTGTCATCAAATGTGCCCAAAATACAGCTTTTTTTTTTTTTTTTTAATAGCCTTTAACAATCAAAGGCAAGGAAGTGTAATCAAAGAACTCTCTTAGTGGGTTTCATCTTGGACTCTCGTTTTTGAGTTACAATTAGTGTCTGCAGCAAACAGGCACAGGTGAAGAGGGGGTAGCAGGTTAGGGGGGTCTAAATTAATGGTTTTTGTGAGTGCAGATGAAACACTGATGTTTGATTTATTTCTTTATATATATATATATACATACATTGTCACGCGACTGTGCTTGAGATTATGTAGTTTGCACACCACTTTTGTGCTGTAGAGGTGAGACAAGCTTTAGTTAGGGGAAAAAATGGTTTGGCTACATCAAAGATGTCTCCAGCAAGTCAGCTGGGTATTTAAACGTCTCCCATGTTGGGAAGAGTGTCTTTGTGTGAAGAACCAGAGGGCTAATACTACACCTTTAAATATACAACTACTAGAGAACTAGAACCCAGCCCCATTTCGATACAAACTGTGCCATTCAAATCAGTCGCTTCCATGTTCCAAGTGAAAATGTCTTGCACATATGCAACAACCTCATTGAAGCGTTCTCTGTGTCAGCTTCTCTGGCCCTGCTGTGCTCCTTAGCACAACTGCAAGGGAGGTCTGGGACTCACTAAGAGCCAAGAAATTATTGTTTCTGGAAAACAGTTCCACTCTTCCCTCCCTCTTCCCTGAAAAAAAAAAAAAAAATAAACAACTTAATTACTCTTGTTTTATCTGGAGTTTAGTGAGAACATTTGCATTTTTGTAGTTTTTGAGGGGGGGGTTTCCTAACAATTTTATCAGATTTCTAAACTGTTCTTGGTGATAAATTTGCATTTCAACATGATCCTCTGCCAAATTTATTAAAAAATTATTTTAAAAAAAAGTTTGTGTTTTCTACCTATTTTGACTGCAAAGACAACTGATTTTTTTCATATATTTACTTGTTTAAACTCTTGTGACCTATTTTACCTGTTTTGTGTAAATGAGGAACTCTATACTAAAGTATCATGACTAGTCATAGATGAACTGGTTTGGATTCAGGGAAAACTTAGTGTAGTTTTGGCATGAGATCTTTAGAACCAGATCCCTGAGATTAAAGCCAGAATAAACCAAGACAAACGCACACCTTTTCATATTTCATGTACCTTTGTATTCATGGGTTCTTCTGGGCTTGAAAACAGCAGTTTCAGCAGTATTTATTTTCAGCTGAACTGTAATCAAGAAATAGTAGAAATGTAAAGGGGAACATTTTCCCCATGAGATCTTCTGACCTGTTTCTTATTTTTTCCAATTTTCCAAACCTTTTCAGTTCACCTGTCACTAGTGATGATCTCACTGAATGAGCATCTATTGTAAGGGACTTTACCAGTAGTCTGTATCTCAGTATTTAAACAGTATGATTTCATAAATAGAACTGGTTTTTTATTGTTACTGTTGTTATTATTCTAATTTTCCTTCTCATCCATAGCTTTCCTTTTCATCTGGTCCAAACAGATCCGCACACTTAGAAAAGTCCTCTTTTAAAGTTTGAGATAGTAGGTCCACAATAGATTTTTTTTTTTCCTGTGTTGTAAATGAAAATACAAAAGTCTTTCAGCTGTATTTGCCATCTGGAACAGCGCTGGTGGTCACCCTACAGCAGCACCATAGCTCCTGGAATTAGGGGCTGGAGGGGAGTTAGGAATGGTCTGCTGGAACAGCTCAGCAAAACTGATTGTCGCTGCTATTCTTGGGGAGAGGAGGAAATGAGGAAAAGGAAAAAAAAAATGTGCAGCCTTACAGTTGTTGTTTAACACACAAAAAAAAAAACAACCCAGCAACCATCAGCAGAGCCTTTAATGTCATCGTCAGGACTGCACCTTCTGCAGCTGTTTTCAGTCCTGTGTGCATCCTCCTTTCTCAACTGCAGATGCTCCTGGCTCCTCTTCTTTGTCTCAGCGTTAGATAAGTCAAGTACATCTGAAGACACATGGACATCTCCATTCGATAGGTCTTTTCCAAGTCTCCTCCTGGTCTGTTTTTATTTGCTAAGGAGACTTACAGTTTTGTTGAGGTTATGCTCGTCACACTTGGGTTCAAAGCTCCCACTTGCTGCATCAATGGCAAACTTCCATCCATGGGAGAAGGATTTGAACATTTTTGAATAACTGATTATTACCTTCCACGTCTGGTGGTCACTGCAAGATCACTCGTGGAGGCATAATGTATATAAAATGTTAAATAAGCTGTGCATTGAATGGAGCGGACAAGTTAGTTAAGCAGCTCAAGCACACTTGGAAGAAAGATGACCCTGACATCATTTCCAAGGAGATTCAATGGAAGTTGCTCACTTTCCGTAAAAAGAATAAAAATAAATCTGTGTTTAAGTAGACTAGCAGATGAAATCTTCCACCCTCATATGCACGCACACAGTGGGGACATTGCTTCAATTGCTAGGCTGCAAATCATGCGTGTAAGTCTTGCCAAGCTGTTCAGGATGAGGATTGAGGAGGTTTAGGCACCACTTGCCTGTTAAGAGCGTGTCCAAATGGGCTTTCCTAAAGAGGGTGGTGAAAGAAGGAAAGTAATGAGAAAATCCTGGACCATGGCCCCTCCAAGGAAGCCTTAAGGTTGGACTTGAAAGCTCTCCTGGCTCCTTGTAGGCACTACATGGCTCCTGGCGTAGGAGGTTGGGTGTGGTGTGGGTTCAGGCAGCTGCCTTGGACTTGTTTTCTCCAAAATCAGCATCCAAAGCCTTGTGGTTAGGATTGACATGTAGCTGTGTATTTGTATATTTGCATGAGCAAAGGTCAGGAATTGTCAGACCCTGGTGGCTTGTTTTATTTCTTATAATCAAAGGTAAGCTTAAGAAACAAAGTATTCAGTCGATTCAGTGACATTTGACACTTAAGAAACCCATGAACTGATGCAAAAGAGGCTCCCTGAGCTCCGTGTTTTGGTCACAAAAATTTTCTTATGGTATTAATGATCAATTTGAGTCTATGGGAAATATTGCTCAAGAAAGACTTGAGTATAACCAGCACCAGCCGCTGCTGGAAAACTGCCCTCTCCAGCCCTGCACCCTCTACCAGATTGTGGCTCTTTTCTGCCAGCCCAAAATAAATGTTTATACGGACAATGTTTCTGTGTTTAAAAAAAAAAAAAAAAAATCTCAACTTGTTTGTTTCTATTAAAAAAATAAATAGAAAAAGTCACATTTCTGTGTGGGGTTTTTTTTCCAATTGTCAGTGGGAATTGGTGATTTCAATTTACCCATGTCCTGAAACAGGACTAGAAATAGACACCATTAGGGAAAAAAAAAAAAAAAAAAAAACAGGCTCCAAATTTTGCTGGTTGAAACCATTAAGAAAACAAATCACACCACCCATCCCCATCAAAAGGTGGAAAACTTTAGTGACAGGGTTTGCGACTGGAAAAGAGCCTGACCCTGCTGGTATTGCTGGGCTATTGAATGTCAGAGCAGACACAGCTGTTGTGTCCTAATTTGAAATAATTAGTAAAAGTGTCAGAATTTAATAATCTCAAGCTTTAGGAGTAAAGTAAATTAAAGACAATTTGGAAAGGGGCAAGTTTTTGCAGGCTTATTTGCCATGGCTCTGCAGTGCACAGCAGGATGGTGCTGCTCACTTTCCCATTGGCAGCACAGGGAAAAGGTGACCTGACTTGAGAAATCAGAAGAAATAATGGGGAAAAAAACCTAAAAAAAAAAAAAAAAAAAAAACACACCGAAAAAAGTGAAACCTGATTTCTGCTAAGGAGCTGTGCACGTGCTCTGCGTGCGTGCGTATGTGGGGGGAGGCTTCAGCCCTGTGAGCACAACACACGCCGTTTCTAACTCTGCCTGCTTCTGCAGTTGAGATGTTAAAAAGATAAGAATTTTTTTTTTTAATATATAAAGAAAAAACAGTGGCAAAATTATGTTGAGAGGCTGAATAAAAAAAAATAAAATCCTGAGGGGGCAAGTTGAGTTAGTTTCTCACCTGCTCCTGTCCTGGAAGCCAGCACCAGTCTCTCAGCATCGCAGCATCCCAGTACTGTTCTGAAGTGCTTGTTGTTCAATAGGATGTTGTTTTTCTCCAGTGTAATGTTGTGATTGTTACCTGATACTGTTGCCAGGGACTTCACATTGTAAGAGGTGGTCCATCTTGTTTGATGTATTTGGCTAAAAAAACAGTAGTGTTTTTTTTTTTAATTATTTAAACTCCTAGCAACTGTGACTACAGTAACGTGATGAGTAGCACATACAGCAAGGAGGCGAGGGCAACAATGGCCTCCTTAAAAATGTCATCTGAGCTTTTTTTAAAGAAAAAAAGTTAAAAATATTTTTAAAACATTTTAAAACATTTTTTGTGTGTTCTAAAATGGAATATTTGTATTTGAAAAAAAAGAATCCTGGAGTGTAATTTAATCCTGAAACCCTCTAACCTTTGTGTATATGGTAAATGTTTGTATTTTGCAGTTTCTGTTTTGCTTTTTAGATAAATAAAATGTATATGGATATTTTTAAGTCATCTTTGCTTTTTTAGATGAGTTTGTAATCACCTTATAACTGAAAATAAAACTTTCCTTTATAAACCAGCTATGCTGTTGGATGTTTTGTGGGGGTTTCTTGGTGTTTCAGTAGCTCGATTCTTCTTTTAAACCTGTTACTTATTTTGGGGTTGTTGGTTTGTTTTTGGCAGCTCAGCCCCACGCAGCCACTCACCCCCTCAGCCAGTGGGACGGGGAGAGAATCAGAAGGGTAAAAGTGCAAAAATTCATGGGTTGGGATACAGACAAGTTAATAATTAAGAAAAAGGGGGGGGTGGGGGATAAAAGAGCCCACAACAGAGCACATCAAAGAGGTAAAAAAACAACACCAAGAAAAACAAGTGTAGCAAAAGCCACCTCTCACCTCTAACCAGCCAGTGCCCAGCCCATGCACTACACCATTACCATGAGGGTTCAAATACATCAGGAAAGCACAATAGGAAGTGAAAAAAACAAACCAACCGAGCATTTCTTTTCCTGGTGTACGGGACTGGTTATTTCAAGCTCCCTGATGACCTCTTCAGTCAAACAGATGGAGGTTAAACCAGCAAGTCCATGCCTTAAGTCCTGATTTGAGGTAGGGAAAGAACAAAAACTCAACATTTAGATGGCAACTATTTGTGAAAAGCAAAGCATTTAAGTATCACTGCTGAGCCTCCAGCACCCCACACCCAGGATCAGCCCCACACCTGTCTTTATTTGGTGTTTGTTGGCCTGGTTGGTTATTTTGCTGGGTGTGACTGAGGACTTTGTCAGGAATTTCTCCTCTCATCAGCAAAACCTGCAATGCCTGGGCTGAGTAGCCTGATAGCAGCACAGACAGCAACTGCAGTGCGCCTCAGGTTAAAATAAAATAAATAAACAAGGAACTAAAAAAAGCCACTGAGTGCCACGAGGTGCAGCTGAAGGGTTTCAACTACCTGCCATGGGCAGCCATCACCTGCCCAAGGCTGCAGCTGCTGCCATCAGCTGAGGTCCACAGGATGAAAGGTGACATCAGCAGGAGGAGATGTTGCCCACCCAGGCACATACCAGGGGAGCAGCACCATGTTAACCTTTTACCTGGTACACGCCAAAACCCTGTGAGTCACGTTGCACGGGCACTGGTTCAACCTGACTTCGCTCCAGTGCCTTGGTTGGCTCCGCGCAGCTTTAGCCAGGCCCTGGTGCCAAATGTGCGAAGGGCCTTGTTCTGAAGGCTTTGCCCCAGGAGGGCAGCCAGAGATGGCAGATAATCTGGCAGATAAGGCTTGTTTACGTGGCAATGATTCCCCAGGTCTAACCAGGAGCATTTCTGTACCCTGCTCAGTCTCCAAAAATTCCTGCATTACCCTCTTGGCCATGAAGGGTTGCAAAATCCAGCTCACCCTTTCCTTGCCAGTGAGCTGAGATTCCCTACAGCCTTATCCAGGGAGTATTCCAGCCTATACTGCCCACACTAGGAGCATAGGGGCACCCCAAACCCCTTTGCAATAGCATAGGGAAGAAATCCTCAACGTGGGGACACAAGGAACTATGTTCTGGATTCATGGCAGTCACAGAATCACAGAACATTCTGAGTTGGAAGGGACCCACAAGGATCATCGAGTCCAACTCTTAGGCGAATGGCCCATACGAGAATCAAAGCCATGACTTCGGCATTATTAGCACTGTGCTCTAATCATCTCTTTGGATGTCTAGTTTCAGGGGTGGGATAATTTGACTATCACAGCAGAGCTCCCCAAGGCACCCCACTGGAGCTGCAGGGTGCTGAGCATCACATGGGACATCTCCAGCAGTTTTCTAACCCATCCCCAGGGATTAACCACAGCTTTGCAAACGCTGCCATGTCACAGCAACCATGTGCTTTGCTGCATCAGTGTTTTGTGTCATGAAGTAGCCCAGCTTCAATCCAGTGATGGTTCCAGTGCGGAAAACCTGCTAGCAGTGCTGTAACCACGTGCATGAGCATCTTCAGCTCTTGCTGCTTCCAGCTACAGCAGAATTGCCTCCATGTCCACAGGGAAGGAAGTGACCCAAGTGCCACTGCTGTGTGGTGACAAGGGACAACCTCAGCTCTACAGTGGTAGCCCCACAAACAGTGGCCTCCCAGAAAAAACCTCTGCGTGTCCTCCTCCCCCTCGTCCTTCAAGGTGTCTCATAAATGGGAGTCCTCTGGCAAGTTAAAATGCTGCTGGAAGCAGAGTGTTGCCTCACTATTGTCCTGCAGCAGAGAGAGACAAGAACCAAAACAAATGCATTTCATTTGCTTTTATTTAATTTAAAAAAAAAAAAAAAAGTCAAAGTCATTGCAATCCCATTTAAATACAGAGATTTACAAATAGGTCCAAAACAGGACTAAAATATTCTTTGAAATGCTGTACTTTTAAATATTGTGCTTTCATAGATACATAAGAAAATTAGCATATAAAAATACTTTACAAGGAATACACTCTAATATATGGATAAAAATACACATTTAAGTAATGCATTTCATCTTCATATCATTCAAAATGCATAGGAAGGGATACAAGGACCAAGTTTTTCTTCCTCCTTTTTTTTTTTTTTTTTTTTAAAGCCTTTAATAAAAGTCTTCATTAAAAACCTATGAGAAGCCCCAGTGAGCTTCCACTGCTCAGAATATTGCATATAAAACCACTTTCAGCTGCACTGTCAATGCTCCACAGTATCAATTATGGCACATTATCTAGGTGTGGCAGCAATGGTATGGGATATTGCATACTCAAAGAGAAAATGGCTACAACGACAAACAGCTGGATGGGGCCGGGCACGTGTCTGGAAGGAACACCCTGATAGGTTGTGCTGTCACAGAGGGATGTCAGGGACGGACAGTGGGGGGACAAGTCCTGGCTCAGCAAAGCGACACACGCGTGCTGCAGACCCACCCAACAACCTATGGGCACCCCTTGAGGTGGCGATGGAGGAGCCACAAGGCCGAGCAGGGAATGGGCGCAGTGGGCTCGGGGCTGCGGTGTCTGACTGACAGGCTCCTCCACTCCACTGTGCCTGAGCCTTCCCGGGGAAAACGGCTCCAGGCTCACATCACCACCAGGACACGAACATCATCATAAAGTGCTAACGGGTGGAACGTGGCAGGCAGACGAGGGCACCGATGCAAACATCACAGCCCCTCTTCCACACGGGGCCAGGGGGCTCTGGGGAGGGAGGGGAGCATCATGCTTGCAAAGCCACATGAGGCCAGCAACAGGCAAACACACACTGCCCAGCCCACATGGGACACAGGGACACAACCTCCACCTTACAAGGGGCTTGTCATGACACTGCCTGATGCGAGACAACAAGGTTTCATTAATTCAGAATGTTGGGGGCAGCTCTGGGAATTTCACTATTCTGCTATTTACTCGCAGGCACAGACCAGGTTTGCAAGCAAGAGATCTCCATACAGCTCAGACAAACAAGGTGGCTGGGGATTTGAGCCTTTACCCTTGGGTACAGCCTCTACTCTGTATGAAGTACTGCAGCACAGGTAACCACGTTGTTCATGGAAATCCATGCCAAGACAAGGTGCCTCATCCCACCATGAGGCGAGCCAGGTAGTGTGGGCGGGGCTGTCAGGAGGCAGCTGCAAATACCAATTTTTGAACAAGAATTGAATCTGGCCACTCTCAAGCACATTTTGAAATGTCTTTTAACCAGTGCTCTCCACTGCCCTGCACCGGGAGTGCAGGGGACTGCCGGAATTGATTTCTCAGGAGTGTTGGAAGGATGGAGGTGGGCACAACACAAAAGGAAAGGCATTTCAGTCCTGCTGTATGCAATTAACTGAGCAAAAAAGGAACATAATAGCACCATGTGTGTTTATAGGATGGTCAAGGCCTTCAGGGCAAGGAGGATGTTAGAGGCAGGACCCTGCACACTCAGTGGCTGGGGCACAGGGGGATGATCTGCCATGGGAGATGGCTGTGGATGCTCCTTCCTCCCGTCGGCAGCTCGTCCCATTGCCATCACTGCCACAGCCCCCAGATGCACATCCAGCTCTGCCCTTCCCAGCAATGTTTGGCGGTCTACAGGCTCACTGAAGACCCACCTCCCCACTTGCAGGTTATGGTACACACAGCATTTACAAATACCAGTGCAAAAAACAGGAGAAACACCCCAAATACCACAATGGCTCAGCAGAGGCCCTGGGCATCATCTGCTCTGCTCCCACCACTCAGAGCGTCTGGACACTCGCCTTGACCTCAGCTCCGTGGGACACCTGCACCGGCAGCTCTCTGTTCCCCTCCGAGGGAGCATTGGCAGCCAGTGCCAAGGGGTTTCGGCTAATCACCAGGTCCAGCTTATCTCCAGCCTCCGAAATCAAGGGAACGGCCAGACAGCAGTCAAAGTCTCTTGTTCGGATGCGATTTACCTGCGGGGATGGATTTAGGATGTGCCATGGGGAGGAATAACAGAAAGATCATGTTTGTTAGTCAGAAAATGTAAAGATTAGTGCTAAACCCACACCTGGGAAAACACACAACTCTTGGGGGTCCCTGATTCCAGGTTCAGAATGGAGCAGAGCGGAGACACCCCTTTAGACTGAGCATCCTTGCTTAGCTGAGGAATGATGCAGTAACTGGTAGAGGAAGGGGAAAAAAAAAGTCTGGATCAGGCATGAACCCTGACCCCCAGTATTAAACACTGCAGGCCTGTAGAAATAAGGTTGCCATTTTCCATGATTTTTTTTCCATCATGGCTTTTACTGGCCCTAAATTTGTGGTGCTGGGTATTTAGCACCTAGAAAACAAATAAAGCCATGAGGCTTCTGGCAACCATTTGCCAGCTCAACCAGCAGTAAACTCAGCCTATACTGAACAGTTTCGGCTTTTCCTCTCCCCATTTACATTCTTCATTTCACAGGAGCCTGGATGCATTTCATGTGGGCTCAGGAGGCAGCTGCAAATTCTCTCCGTAGGATTCAACAGTGAAGGCAGGTACTGCTGGCTCTTGCAGACCTTCAAGTGCATTTCTGGGCTGGGTCATCTGCAGAAACCACCCCAGTTCTCTTGCCTACAGCTAACAGAACACTTGGGCTTGGTGCCACAAGAGCTCTGGGATGGAGTAGGCTGGCAAACCGCACGGGGATGGGAAGCAGAGAAGGGAGAAAGGAATTCCCCACCCACCTTTGGAGTGAACATAACCCCTTGGGCCAGGTGTTGCTTCCTTCTCTGGGCAAGGGCTGGATGAGTCCATACAATCCTTCCATCCCCAATCCTTTTCCAGAATTAACGCATTTCCCCTTAGCTGGGCTCTCTGATGATAGTGGTGTCCCCCCGTGTCCACACAGTTGACACCAGTACTGCTCCTTACAGTGTAGTAACAAGGGACAATTTCTAGCCAACTCATGGACAAGGAGAGATAAACAAGGAGCTTGCTCTGCCCTTGCTCTGTGCCAGCCAGGCAGTCCCAATGCAGAAGTGCCATTACTACCATGCCATGCTCCGGTTAATCCATCCAGCCGAGCGCCAGAGGGTCTGGGACAGCAGGGACAAGGTGATCCACTGGCCTTCGGGCACATCACCGTGCCCACGATCAGCAGCACTGTGAAGCATCCTCAGCAAGGCACCTCTGTACTTCTGGAGGGGAGTCACCTGTACCAGGTCTGCAATCTCTGACTCACAGCTCCACATGTCAGCGCCACGGCAATCACCTTATCTGCTCGTAGGTGTGAGCTCTGCGGCGCAGCATGTGCGAGGAGGGTGTCGAAAGTTTCCATGCCGCTCTGTTCAGGATTTTGGGCACACCTCCCAGAGCACTTGGCAGCACTCGCAAAAAAGCATCACATCCAACATGGAACAGAAAGGCAGCCCAGAGCCTAATTAGCTTCTTGTTCATTCTTGCACCATCTTTTATTTGAAGCTGAGAAGGAGTAATTGTATAGCAGCCAACTGGCTAGAGACCATAACAAGCTTAAACAAGGTTCCCCA
This sequence comes from Pseudotriccus pelzelni, assembly GCA_035584735.1. NCBI lineage: Eukaryota > Metazoa > Chordata > Aves > Passeriformes > Tyrannidae > Pseudotriccus > Pseudotriccus pelzelni. The sequence continues at coordinate 9,879,597 of JAWMRA010000023.1, read as the reverse complement.
CAGTGCTGCCAGTCCTCCAGTTACCTGATGTACATAATATATTGGCTCTAATTCGACTGCTAAGAACCCCCGCCTAGAAATTAGTAAAACTAAACATCTTTCTGAGTGTTTCCAAATATGGTCACAATATCTACATTTCCAAATGGTGGCAATTTTTCCATTGAGGCTGCACTGCCTTCAGTTGCTGTCTGAGTTGTCCCAAAGCTAAAATAGTTGGTTTTTATCCATATAAAGCTCCTCTCCAATCTCCAAATCTCACCACACTCTTTCTGTCCCTCTGGTAGTTCGATATGTCCAGGACACACATTACAGACTGTGCTTCTGGCCAGAGTGTTTATTCTGTTTCTGCATCACCTATTTCAGATAAAGTCTCTTTCAAAGAAAAATATCCATAAAAAAAACACTTTGCTTGAAGGGTGTGTTTCTAGAAAACTCTTTTAGTTGTCAAAAGGCATGCACAGAACTTCATGAATATTACTTAACTCTGCAAGGGGCTTCACAGGAACACGTATCAGTCAACATGATCTGGTTCATCCAAAAAACAGGAAAAGGATTCAGGGTGAGGAGAGGAAGCAACAGTTTTTTGCTTCTTTTGAGCTATCCAAGCTCAAAAGGGGCAGTGCTGGGACAGGCCATGTCCTGGAACAGGGGTATCACCTGGGGTACCACCTGAAGGTACTACCTAGTGATTTCTTTTTATAAAACACAGGTTCCACTGAGTGCTTGTGGCTAACAGCTCACCTAGTTGGCTAACTATTACCTTTCATTAAAGTTAGTGCTGCCATGGATGAGTCTCACTTCTCTCTTCCTCTCAGCCACTCATTCACTCCGTCCCAGTCTCCAGAACTGCATTTTGCATTTATTACCTGAAGCACTCTGTCATATGGCTTGAGGCCACACTGATCTGCCGGCCCATCCGGACGGACCATATTTACATAGACACCTTTTTCTAGCAGGCCATCCGACAAACTGAATCCGAAATCTTCCCTCTCCGGGTCTTTGTGGAGTGTCATCTGGAGAGGCAGAAACAGAAAAAGCATATTTTAATGCAGCAGAGTAAGGAGGTGATGTACAGGGTTGGCAGGTTGGCAGTAGCATGGGTAATGTGTGCAGAGCTACAGAAATTCTGCTCTCTGAGTCTCCTGGGCAGATTTTTCTTAGCCTGTGCAGTTAACACAGATTGAGCCTTATTTACCTGACACCATCATCTCAGGTAGATCACATGAAGAATTGCTTTGGTGGCTGGCATAAAAACCAACCCAGGACAGTCCTCCACCCTAGGAGGTGGAAGGAAACATAAGCAGGGTAATAAAGACAGGTGCTGTTTCACCCAAAGAGCAACAAACAAGTGTTATTAATGGAGCATCTCCTTCCCTGGCCACGTTACACCATGTACCCTCTGTGTCTGCCAGGCCATCACATGAAAAATTAACACGTTCTTGGGGAAATTTCAATGTAGCAAGTGAAATGTGAAAACAGCTCATTTTTAATACATTACTCAGCAGGAACATCTAAAATTCTGCATATTATTCACAAGTTCTTTCCAGAAAACTCAATAAGTGCTGATGTACTGAGGACAAGAAATGCGCAACCTCATCACCTTCTCTTCAGCACATCACGCTTTGGTCTCATCTAACCGAGGAGAGCACTGCTGGAACTGATTCCCCAACACTACCAAAATCTCCCATTGCCTCTCATGAACGGGGAGTGCATTTCTACTGTGACTCTAACTCCATAACTTGGCTGGGTAAGCCTCATGGACGTGCAGTCCTTGGGACGGACGATGCTCAGGATGACACACAGGAGCAGCCCACCCGGCCTCAACCTCATTTCCAAACACTCAACACCAGCTGCTCCACAAGAATGAATAGTCACCCTATAACATGCCTAGTTACACAGCTCTCCTCCTTCAGGCACGAAGGACTTTTATTTAAATATACATTTGCCATGCCCTGAAGGGCAAAAGCAGACCAAACATGAAAAGGTTGGTTTTTTCCATCTACCATAACTGCAGGTTTTATTCTAAAGTCACACTAGGAAAGAAAAAGACAATCAAATTCTTGAAACCTCTCCAAGTCCCTTCCCTGCTTGCATTCTGCATCAGCAACTTCAACAGTTAATTACCTTTTCTAATTACTGCTGCCTTATCCCATGCTTAAACTGGCCACATTCATCTCAACACTGAATTCAAACCAGCATCCCACCATTGAAGTCCTACCGCTGTCAGCCCTACAGGAAAGGCTGGGGGTGGAGTGGAAGGGGAGGGGAAATAAGTTATTTTTTATATGGGAAGTGGCCTACTGAATGGAGCGTGCCACAGGGAAAGGGCTGATGGGTCTCCACAGGGATATGCTTTGAGTTCTTTCATTTTTATCTGTAGTACCAATTAACAAATTCCAGAACACAAGGACCTGGAAATCTTATATATTAAAAGAAACAGCAAAGCACAAGTTTGAACCCTGCTGAATCATGGCAGCTAAATCCGGTTACTCTTCCGAAGAGGCCCCTTCATCTTAATCTGACCCCCTGGAAACCTTTGCTCTCACCTTGGTGAAGACCAGCTTTAACAAGGAACATTTTCCGGGGATCCCTCTGAACAAAGAAGATTTTTTTTACAGCGTTGTAAACCTTCTACAGCTTTAACCATTTCCAGTGCTAGAGCTAGACTGACCCTTGGCAATACAAACCTTGTGAAACTCAAGGGGAGTTGGGGACATGATTTCCTGCATCTCCTTCTCGATCTTCTTCATGTCCAGGTTCCTCTCGTTCTTCTTGGCAGGGGAGCTGCTGCCGTCAGTCTGTCCGTCGCTACAGCTGGAGTTCGCTTTCCTCAATGGGCTCATTCCTGATGGGTTGACAGAGTCCAGGAGCAGTTTGCTGCCCTCCAAGCCCAGGTTGTGCACACTCCCTGTCATGATGGATGCCTGTAGGGAGAGGGCATCATGTCACTCCGCTGAGCCAGCAGCAGGAAGAGAAGGACCACACGGCAACTAAAGCAGCACAGACAACAACAGGGTGGTACCATTGTCCTCATTAATCAGAAAATAACTACCAAAAATCTTTTCCTACTAGCTGGAAGAGCCACTCCCAGACCTTGGGAGCCTGCTTCCGGGTCTATGGCTGACCCACTCTGTGCTCTCCATCCCCACCCCAACAGGGAGCTTTGTCTCAGAAGGAAGCACTTGTGAAGCCTCTCGGTATTTTTCAATGAACCCTTCTACACAAACAGGACCAGACAGGCCTCATATTGTGCAGGAACCATCTTGACACTCAAGAAGGATGAATATCCCAGTCTCAGGGGGCTCCCTGAGGAACCGCAGTCTGCCTGGCTCTCCACCCTACCCCTGCAGGCTGTAGGTCTCCACCCATATCACACAGTGCTGGCAACGGCCCAGGGAAGTCAATACCTCGAACTCCACTGAGGCCAATTCAGCAGAGAAATGAGGATTTTATTTGTCAGTAAATGAGAGCTGTCACTAAGCAAAACTGAGTTAAAAATATGAAATTAAGTAGTATTTAAGCTTGGTCATCCTTGATAGAATCCATTAAAAGATGCCCCTAAGTAGATTCGATTCCATTTGGCAATGCTTTTCACTAATGAGATTACATTGATCAAAGCTAACGAAGGAGTCAAGAATCCAGTCTGTGGAACCTCAGCTGGCTCCAGGTCACAGAGTCCATTTAAATAGGGAAATGAAAACTGTAATTTCAAAGTTCAGTCTTCAAGGGTCTGCAGTCTTATTAAATGTCAAAAGGTAGAAGAAAGGAAAGGAAAGGTAGGGAGCAGACAGCAAAATTCTCCAATGCTAAAAGTGGCAAGTCAAAGAGCAATTGCTCCTGTGCACAGGGGAAATATCACACAACTAAGTCTCTAATCAAGACCCTCCAGCTCTTTGCTTCAAGCTGGAGCAAAGGCAAATAAAGTGAACGATGGTGGCAGTAGGCAAATGCCAGCACTACCGACATTATCCCAAACTGGGATGGATAAAATACAGAAAATCTTTCAGCTTTGCACTTTTCAGGTTTGGGCAAAACTCAAATACCTGCTACGTGCGGGAAGGACACTGACGTACCACATACTTGAAACACAGATTAACAAACAGCAGTACAGCCAACCAGGGTACCTTTGTTCACTGACCTCAGGCAGCCTCAACACTCCCAGGGTGTTGTGCTGTGCTGTAGCAGCACCAGCACTGCAGAGCCAGGGAGAGCAGAAAGGTCTGTGCAGGCTGTGCTGCTGCCCTCCCTCATCGCTGCAAATACCGTAACCAGCCACTACCCAGCAGCGTTTGACTCCTTCTCTATCTTCAAGGTACTTAAATCCTTCTTGCAGCATCATAAGCAATTTCCCAGGTGCTTTGGGTTTAATGCAAGCAGCAGAAAGGGCCATTTCAGACTACTCCAGCCTCGGCTGCCCCACGCTATTTTTCCCATGTCTTGGCTGCCCTCAAAGCAAAGCAGGGACACACGCTCCACTAGACATACTGGAAAAAGCCTGTTTCTACCCATGCCCATATTCTGGAAGTGGATTGCTACTGTGTGTGAACCTGTTTCCAGGCTACCCTGGGTCACCTTGCAGGGCTCTTTTTTGCTTTTCAAATGTGAAGCATGAAGGGTTAAAATAAAACAAAATAAAATCTGTGACTGTCATAAAATCACAGGGACCTGAGAGCTGGGGCTGAGACACCTGCAATACAGCAAAAGCCCCAGTGAGCACTGCACATCCCACAGCATGCCTCAGGAAGGCTGGGCACATGGAGAGGGAGGAACGGATCAGTGGCAATTCGGATTTGATAAAAGGGCAGTTGAACCCATCAGACTCCTGCTAAAAACACAGCACTTCTCTTCTATCCCCAGAACTTTCAAAATATTCTAGAGATGTGTTAAATACACCAAAACTGTGAAGGTGCTCAGCTTTCAGTAAAATTCCTTTATATGTTTAAAAGCATTGCTGTAACTGTCAGACCTCTAAAGCCTTAAAACAGCGACTATACCACAGATGCCTGGAAAAAGAAAGGGAGTCCAAGAAATCCATTCTTTTTCATTTAGGTACCAATCATTACGCAGAAGAGAAACATCTATGCATCACAGAAAGGGGTATTTTCTCTTAAGCAGTCAACAGCTTTTGAGAAAAGTTGTTAGCGGCTGCCTAAACTCATTTCTAAATACATTCAGGTCCAGGAAATAAGTGGTCAAGAGAAGAAGTTATAGTTTGCAGAGGCTGGGGATTTGGGATTTTGTGTATTTTGTTTTCTTTTTAAGTCAGCATTTTCTTAAGTGGCTAAGATAATAAAAACAGCATTTCATGCTTCAGCACAATAAATTTAATTGAGATTTCCTCCTCCACTTACAGTTGCTAAGGATCAAGGAGGAAAGGACAATTAGTAAGTCCCCTGTCACCATACAGGCCAAAACAGGACTTTCCTTTTCGACCTTCAATTAGTCAGAAATTGCCTTTTTTTCACTGAAGCCTCAGCAATATGCAACTGTGCATAAAACCAGTCCCACTGGGAATGATGGAGGGCACGACCCAGGGAGCTCTCCTGAGTCCTCTGCACCCGGAAGGCAGGGGGAGGAATGGGCTCGTGGGGTCCTGCTCCTCCTAGGAAGGGGAGCAGCACAGGCCCCATCCTGCTGGGTAGGTCTCACAGTCTCAAGGGAGGCCTTTATTTGCATCCCATGACTTAGAAATCCAGGCTCCTCATCCTACAACCGGACACAATAACATGACCTCTAAAGCATTTTGGATAAAGAAAAGAGAAAGTGGTTTGTGAAGAGAGGAAACACCTTTATTTCTGCAGGAAGCAATTACTTTCTCAGATTTTTCCATGGGGAAGGCTGGCTGAAAAGCTTCCAATTACCTATTTCACTAAAACAGTTTCCGGCAGAGTGACAGCTGAATGCAAGATATATGTTGTGCCTGTCTGTACTTGAAGCAAGCCAAGGCTTCAGTCCCAGTGGGGGCTTGGGGGGCTCCTTTTGCTTGGCCTTCAAGTGCTTTGGACAGACAGTATCTTTCCAAGCAGAGGGTTTACGGTTGGATAGGGAAGACTTGCCAACAGTCATGTGAAGATTATTGGCCAGCAACAGTTTGCAAAAAGAGCGTGGAATTCCTGGTGGGTAAGACATCGGCTCAGGGAGAGAGCACACACAAGCCACTGTCTAATGAGACACAGTTACCCATTAGCACAGACACTGACATGAATTAAACCCAAACCCTTCTTCACACCACTGGCAGCACAGGGATGCTTCAGGCAATTAACAGATCTGGGGAAACAGTCTAACATTTATGGAAAGGGCAACACAGATCAGCAGCAAATTCAGAAAGTGATTTACCTCAATCTCCCTCAAAAGTTCAGACTGGCCGCACGTTTCCAAATCCTCCAAAGCTTCTCCAAAAACACGCCAAAAATTATCCTCGTGAGTGGTCTCAAGGCCATTTTGGCGGTTGGGGTATCTGTTGTAACGTAGGAACCAAACATTGTCAGCACTCTTCTGCAGCGGGATGAAAGTCGCAAGGCTACAGCAAGTGTCTCACCAGTAAAAGCAGACTTGAAGAGTCTTCATATACAAAAGCAAACAATATGAACTTTTCAAACAAGAGTCCGCATACGAGACCTTCATGCATTTACTAACGGGGCAAGTGTCCTTCAAAGGAAGAATTAAGTTGGTGTAGTAATGTCAGAGTTCAAAGGGTAAATTAAAAAGTGCCTGTAGGAAGATTGTAGGTTTAGGAAGACGTTTTGGTGAAATAGAGAAGTGAAAGAAAAAAGGATGCATTATGGGTAAACCAGGAGCCTCAGAGACTGTTAGTACAAAGGCTGATGGGATAGAGCTCAGATCTGAGACACAGAACACCTGAGAAGAGAGAGAAAAACACAGAGGGTAACAGACATGGTGAGAAAATGGTAAATACATTAGGTCTCTATGAGAATAAATAATGCAAAGATGTATATAAAAATGACTGTCCTGGGCTGAACAAGCAAATGCACACTACAGCCAGCAGTATCAACAGTGTCATATATAACCCATACAAACCCAGTTTCATTTGCTTTGGGATGGCCAGCAAACTGAGCTGTTACTTTCAGGAGGTCTTTTTTTTTTTGCTGTATAGCAGTCTTGGCACTTAAAGCTTTGTAAAGTTTGCCACCAGTTCTGTCTACAACAGAGAGTAAGGTTAGAGAGAACCTCTCTCAGGCTGGTACAAACACACATTAACATGAACACCGTGTCCTGGGTGTTCTGCAATTTCCCCCTTTGGCAGTTTCAGCATCTCTTATCTCTGACCACAAGCCAGGGTCAATTCTCAGACCTCTAAATCAAACAGCAATTAAACATGCTGAAGTCCTCTGAACAAGCTAGAAAAGTAGGTGATGCTGGACACTGCTTACTGAACACCAGATTGCAAAACTCAGACCAGCAGTGCTCAGTGTAACAGGAGCCTCTTGAAGGAAGCTGTGGTGTTAAATCCAGGTCATGACAAACCCACTAATGTGTCATGGGGAGAGGCCCCAAGGGTACAGTGACATCAGAGCAGCCCTAATACATCTTCTACATATCTTCTAAGGAGCTGCATGGACAAGGCTCCACCTCTGTAACATCTGGCAGCATCTTGCATGGCTTATTCAGCTCTGCAGATGGGAAGGGATGCTCATCCACCACAGCCACGTAGCAAAGTCAAAACATTTTACTTGGGTACAAGTCACAGAGAGATTGGCCTCCATTAAATATATAATGACTCCTTGGGCTATTAATAGAGCTTTTTCCAGATCTCTAACAACTGCAAAGTCTTTAGCACATGCTTTGCCTTTTCATCCACTGGTTTAAATGGTAATCTGTAGCCGGCAGAAATTCACTCACACACACTTTTGCTCCTTGTGGGTGGTCTTCCCGGAGACAGCAGTATCTGACATGGCTTATTGTATTTTAAATTCACCCCCTACCTTTCATCAGCTTTTAAAGGACAGTAGCCTTTACAGCAGGCAGAAAGGCCAAATAAACACCCAGCAAGACTTTATAAAAACAAACCAAAATTTCCCCCCAAAAGGAATTTTTGATTCTTTCCCCTTACTCATTTCCTTCCTCTGCTCCCAGGTTCCCAAAGAGGCAAACGTCCCTTCCAATTACCAGCTTCTTGCCTCTCAGAGCAGCAATATACAAACACATCCAGGACGCGCATGAATCAGAACAGGCCCCCACACCACTGGGTCAGCAGGTTTTTCCAGGCTAGAGGCAGCCAGGGTTAGAGACATTTTGGTTTTCTCCCTAATAAAAAGGGCTCAGTGGCATGAACCATTTCACTTGCACCTTGACATCAGGGCTCAGAGTCCTCATTAGGGACACGGGGGCTTCAAGTGCTCGGATTTGCTAACTTCGGCTGTCGGTGGCCTCGCTGGGAGGGCCATGAGGGATCAATGACCTCTGCAAGTTGGCTCTTGCTGAGAGGCAAAACAAGAACAAAGTCTCCACCGTTGCCAGCCTTCCTGCCAGTTTGATCATCTTTAAATAGGTGGAAATGGCCATGAGATGTTCTAAGGGTTTTGTTTGGACAAACAAAAGTTAAGAAAAAAAATAAGAAAGAAAAAAAGAACCGACAGTAACAACACAACACACACAACTATGGGGACTCTGGAGGATGTCAAGGGGAGGGGTAGTTTTGAAGCAGTGGGGCTTTTCCACTGTGTGTGGCTCAGCAAGGGGCAGCCTCTGGCCAAGGCAGATCCATCAGAATTTTCACCAAAAGTAAGGAGAAGCTGCAGCCTCTTCACAGACCTCAGGAGGTGTTATAGGATTTTCCCCACCTGGCTGAGCTGGGGGATTAACTCGACCGTGTTCATTCAGCGTAGCTTTGTTTGTGGTGTTGGAAGGGCCAAAGTGTGATAGAGAGAGAATCCAGCCACTGCTTTGGTAGATTTTAACTTGGACATGAAACCTCGCACTGGTCCTCCCAAGTACATTGGTTGGCCTCTTTTGCTTCTTAGCACTGAGCTACATCCTCACTCGAAGAAGTGTGGCCAACACATGCAGGGACAGCCCTGACCATATCCATTTATTACACCTAAACTATGAAAATACTGCAGCCTTGACATGGCAGGAGTAAGAGACATGGTAGGAACCTGTGGTCCATGCAGCTGAGACCACCCTAACTCCAGACACAAATGTACACCTGGCCATGGCAGAGGTCCCACAGAGCTACACTCAGGTTATGTGGAGATGGCTCAACAGAGCAGGTTCACCACCCCAGCACCCCTCCCCAAGGTTGCCCAATGCCAAGACTGGGACATCCCTGACTGCTCCATCACATTCCCACACCCTCTTTTCCCGTGCAGTGACACCCACATTTCCAAATGCACCTCCCTACCTCCTCCCACTCCTCCGTACCTGCTGGGCTTGTCCCAGTCATCTTCATTGAAGCTTCCATCCATGTAGGGGTAGCTTTTTCTGGGGTCCCCTGGAGGGGTGCTGCTCTTTTGCCTGCTGTGTCTCCATTCATGTGGATGGAGGGTGATGCCCGCAGCCTGAGGTATGTACGTACCTAGGAAAGACAAGAGGGAGTGGAGAAAGCGAAAGGGTAATACCTGGTCAGAAACCTCAAATGGAGTAAGTCATGCTGATCCAGGAGAGCCTCCTTCCCTAGGTCCCAAACCTGAGGCCACACGGATTGCATACTGCTTTCATCTCAGCCATCCTCAAGTGGTTCTTCTTCCCATCTCATCTGGTTTAACCAAAGCAGCTTCTCAGGATCTTGACATGGGGTGCCCCATTTCTCCTTTGCTCCCTTGCTTCTCGGTACTTTTATGGTGTGACCTGGGAGTACACATACCCACAGATACAGATCCTGTCCCCAGCCAGATCCAGCCTTGGCTAATGGCTCTTATTTCTACATAGAACCCAGCAGAAATGATGATGTTGAATCAGCCATTTTTTAATACAAGTCCTTCAAAGGACAAAGAGAAGATCCTGCCAAGCTTCCTTCAGCAGGCCCAATCCCATTCTTTTTGAAGGATTTGGAGGCTTGAATTCTATTAGGGAAAAAAATTCTTCATTTATATTCTCAACTGTGTTTGGGACTTAATGGACAGCATGAGAAAAGGACAGCAGCAAAGAAACTGCATCCAGAGCAGCCAGAAGCAAGAGTCTCCCCGAACAAGTGTAATGGTGCTGAGGGTACCTGGTGGTGGTCACAGGTCCAGTGTGCTCAGCAGTGGTAATGAGGAACAGTCAGCCCTGATCCTGAGAGCTGCCAGCCAAGTTCCTCAGCCCTCCCATGCCTTTGGGATCAGCTGGTGCAGATACAGGAAGCTGCTTTAGGGACACGTGTGTGAAAGGCAAGGAATAGGGTGAAAATCTCTGCTGGCTTATCTGTCACATTTGATAGGAGATCAATACGGACAATTAGGATGAAACCAGGCAAGTTTTGCTACGTCTGCCCCCATGGACTTTTCCATACTGCAGTGTTTTACTCCAGGGATGCAAATCCATTACTACCAAGTCACAAAATCCCCAGGTCTCGTGAGGAGTTTCCTGAACAGAAAACTTTCAAAACAAGACCATTCCTCAGCAATGCCAGTGCCATTTGCAGTGGAAATAAATCTCCCCAGTCCCCTGCTCACCTCCTACTGCCCATTCAGTGTTTCAGAGAAATCCTCACAGCCTTTCCAAGAAACACCGTACGCTCCCATCGCACGCTGTGCCAAGTGAACAGGAAGAAGTAACGGAGAAACACATAATTAAGGGAGATTTGACCTCCTAAACAGCTAAGAGCACTGGAAATACCCAAAGACAATGCCAACACTTTCTTTGAAAATGCCAAGGCCTGTTATTTCACTTAGCTGAGTGTTTCCTCTGTGTGTTTTTAAAGGTTAGACTGCTCTGGAAAGAGCCCCAGGAAAATTGCTTGCCAACATCTCACAGCAGTCAGGGGCACTCACTGCCTGCCAGAGCAGGACAAGGGCCCTGGATACAGGTCCTTGCAGTGAGTGGGCAGCAGGTTTGGGCTGGGTGCAGGGGCTGGGTGCAGAACGGTCACTCAGTGCCACTGTAGATTTACCTTCTCCTTTCAGGGAGAAGAGCCGGATCCTTGGGATTCAGAGCCACCTGGTGGCATGTTCCCACCAGGCCCAGCACAGCTCCCCCACCCAAATCCCTCCTTGAGCCATTTCCTAATGCTATGGATGAACTTAAAACCTACAGGGCTGCAGAGCCTGATCTGTAATTCTCTATTTGGAGTGTGAACCCTAATCTCCAGGCTCTGCACATCCCAGGTTTCTCTGCATCGTGCCTTACCTGCCCATTCCATGGACAACCCTGCATGCCCTTCTCCCTGCCTTCCAGCATCCCTCTTCCCAGCCAGCACCAACACACCACCATGCAGCCAAATGCAATTACCAGGGAAGACAAGAGAGCCCCTGAAGTAAAGCTGCAGTGTGTGGATGTCGGGCAACTTGGCATCAGCCCCACACCCCGGGGCTCTGTGCTCAATTACCTGTTCTCAATTCACCCGTAAAGCAATCACTTTCCAGTGTCCAACTTGTGTTAACATTCAATTAGATGGAGAAGGATTGCAGCATTATGAAGGCCAGGGGATTCCTCTTTAATGAAGCCTCCAGTCCCAAGTGTGCTCCCAAATTAAGACTTCAGACCAAGGGAGGCTGAAGGAAGACACAGGAATGCAGAAAGAGACACCCGGGCAGTGCTGTCCTTTGAACTTCTCTAAGCCAGAGTGCAGGAGCACAGCACACACCTCACTCAGCACAGGGAAGGTGCTTTGCAGCAGCATCCTGCAGCATCCCTCCCTGTTTTCACATTCTGTTCTGGACAGGAGTCTTTCCACCAATTTCCTCTTGCAGTGTCCTCTTGCAGAGTTTTGGTTTGTTTCAACACAGGCTAATACTAGCTTATATCACTAAATCTGAACTGGAATAACTTATTTTCCAGTGCTTTTCTCCAAGTAAAAATCTATCCCTATGACTAGAGCATCATCCATCCCAATTCCATATGTTTGCCAGAAGCTACAGCTGAATAAACCTGGCCTCAAAGCCATGTGTCCAACTGATCACTCACTAGAGAGTTAGAGACACTTTCTTGTAGTATTACCTTAATTATATTGTTAAGTGAGTGCTTCTAGTCACAAGACATTCTTGTGGATTTTAAAACATGTCTGAAGAGGATTAATATGTCCTACAAGGCCTCTCTGGAGAGTTAAAAGTGAGCTATGGACCAAATATTCTGTAAAACATATCACCAGTGAATACTGCCTCTGATTATGCAAATTAAAAAGTGCTGTAATGGTTTTGAAAATTATGAGAATAGTATGATGCCGTATAAGCCAGAAGAAATGTGCCAATAAAGGCCTAAACCAGATACATCAACTCAGAGCACCACAGGAGTGTATTTTAAAATACATTTTGTTCCTTGCTGGAAGCGAGAGACCATGAAAATGTGGTCAGGCTTTGGCTCCTGTTCGGAGACAAGAGTCAGACAGATCACACAGGTTTGGAGGCTCTGTCTGTCTTCACCTTGGCCCAGAGATCCCTAAGAAAAGATGACTCTGGCTTACCTTGGCTTCCATACCCAGCATCAATGGCAGAGCCATCCCAGGACTCCATAGTATTGTCCACACTAGGAATTGCAGTGGAGTATATCTCAGACAGCTTGCTAGTTTTCTGTGAGTCTGTCAGTTCATCTTCTGGGTCGCTCACTTCGTTTATGCTCCCTGATTTCTTGGGGTAGGATTCTGAAAGCAGAAGATCCTGCTTTAGCAGGCACGAAGAGCAAGCCTCAGGGAAAAGCTCATGCTGACACAGAAGCAAGCCCAAGTACTGTAAGTCTTTAAAGTACCTCTTTAGCTCTTCAGAAGCAGCTGAGAAAGGCATGTGCAATGAAGCTAACGGGATTTAATGCATTACTCTTATCTCAAGCTGAATCAAGAAAAAAATGCCTTTCTGGGTTTTTAGCACGCGGAACACAAGGAGCAGCCATGGGGATTGGAGGATTACCACATATGAGAGAGCTGGGACCTAATCTCAATTCACAAGCACATCTTTTTGTGCCTTTGGAAGCTTCCTCCAAAACAGCCCTGCCCAGAGAAGTGTTTGCCCTTGCAAGCAATACCCTGCAGCTTCTCTGGTCTCGAAGAGCCTCCTTTATACTCAGAGCAGCACCGGGGCAAGGTTCTGGCTGCAAAATTTGCTACAAACTGTTTTAATGAGATTCCAATGACAAAGCAATCTGGTCCCAACCACCACCACTGAATTTATAGCCCCCTCCCAAGGCTGTACAACCTCATAGCAATTCAAGGCTAATCACTTCTCCAGAGTCTCCCATGCAGTCTCACGACAATAGTGGAATTCCTGGGCCTGCTATTTTGAGGCTGAATTTCCCTTGATCAGTGATTTGAAAATGGAAGCTGAATGTGAATGATGAAGCTCAGACCTTCCCTTTCATTATTTTAGTACTAACAGGCCCTTATTATCATTATATCAAATTCCCTTTCAGGCAAAAGCTATGCTAGGAATGGTTTCTCAGCACAAGCATTTCTCTGTACTGAATATTTTAAAGTCCTTGTTGATTAGATATCCTGTTAACCATCCACACCCTGTACCTCCAGTATCCCTCCCTGGGAGGGATAAAAAGCCCTGTGGAAGCCTGCATTTGTCAATGAGAACAGATTATTTTACCAAACAAAGCCCGGTGTCCTGAAAGTCCCTATTTTCCAAGCATTCAGAAGATTGCTCACCATGATTAACTGAAGATTACCTTGAAATTTCAATTACACCTGCTTCATTCTCAGAATGATTAATGAGTCTCCAACTGGCACTTGCATGTCAATTATTTCACTGAGTGGCTGTGACAATGCTAAGTGTCGGCAGGGGGAAAAAAAGAACGTTTCAGACCAAGGATCAAGACAGTTGGCTACAGGGGATGAGACTAAAGTTTCTTGAAGAGGAATCAGTTCCCCAGTTCTACCTCTATTTGTCAAGTCCCCACTCCCTGCCCGGGCTTCCAAAAGCTTTATCACTTGATTTCTTTTAATTCCCCCAGCACTGTGGGTGACTGGCTGGGTAGATCCAACCAAATCTACAGACTGCAGAAGCACGGCACCCCAAAAAAACCCGAAAATACTGCATGTGAGGAAGACAAAGAATGAAGCCAGAATGCACCTGTTACCCTATGAACACAATGAAAACCCTCTGCTTGGCTGTGATTACACAGTCAGGGAGAAAAGTTTTCGCGATCCCTGCTTTTACCAATCACCCCTCCACCCCCAAAAAACAGTAGCCTCCCACTAAGTATGCTTCAGCTCTTTGATACCATGTCAACAACTGCTTCAAACCCACAGGGCACTTGTCAGGGAAATGAGAAGGGGATCTCTAAGTGAAGTTTGGTTTGAAAGATGATCTTAGGACTCCAAGCCAGGAAAGAGATGTAATTGCCAATTGTTTTCAAAAAGCTGAATTAAAGGTGGGAGGTTTTTTTCATGGATTCTACCAGCTCAGAGTCCCTTTGTTAATTTTGGAGGGTTATATTTTTTAAAAATCCCACATTCTTCTACTTTTAAAAGCAACTTCTGCTTCACTTCTGTGTGAAACACCCACACAGACATGGAACAGCAGCAACAGTACAAGGTGCCAATCTGAAATAAAAATTACTATCATCAATAAACCTGCTGCTTCACCTCTTCCCAGCATCACAGAGAGCCCCTGGGTTGCCTTTTCTTTCACCTGTCAGTCAAAAGGTCGAGAAACACGCACCTTTTCTCTCTGCGCCCGGCCATGCCCATGACCACGCTGCCTCACGTCACCTTTCACAACACGTGCACTACCTACTCCATCGCCTGCGGTCCCTGCTGGGGCGTGCCTTTGCCCTCCCACCCCAAACCAGGCTCCCCAACTCACTCTCTGTCTGCTTCTTGATCTTCAGGGTGACCGTCTCTCCAGCCATCTGCAGCAGGTGAATGGCCTCGCTCAGTGGTTTGCCCTTTAGGCTCACGTTATTGATCGCTAATATCCGGTCGCCGACGTGGATGGCTCCAGTTCTGGAGAGAAAAGGCACTGTCAGAAACTCCAGAGAAGTAATTTGCCTCTGTGAGATGGGATGTTTGGTTGTCACTTGAAGTTAACTCTCAGCACCTTCAAATATGTCTTTGTTTCCTCTTGGTACACTGTATACACCTACAGATGCATATATCATCACCAGGAATCCGGGTCCTCCCCATCTTCCATGTGTATATACATACAAATACATGTGGGAACATAAGAATTCCACTAAATCCCAGGCCCCTGGGGGACTGGAATTGCAGATCAGTTTACAGTCAAAACCCTTCAAAACAACATGGTTAAAAGCGCAAGCATTTCCAGTGTGTGGTGTCCACCCGTCATCACACATGGAACTGAAGGACATGTTCATACTGACAGAAAGAAATTATGAGACAAACCTAGAAACCTACTGGAAAAAAAAACACCAAAACCAAAATGGCTCAACACACAAATTACAGCTGCAAGCTTGAGTCGAACCAGTTGCAGTTTGGGACATTTGAAAGTTCATCCTTACACAGCTACACTCCTGTGACTTTCTCCATCAGCTCCGGAAGAGGTTGTTGCATTACATTGCAAAGCCACATTCCAGCATTGGCTATTGCTCTCAGACAGGTAAATCCTTGGGTTTCAGCAACAGCCAGGAGCAAGCAAACAAGTCACAGCAACTCTCTCCTTTATTATCCCTTTGTGTGCTTGCAGACAGGGACTCCATTTACCTCTCCTGGTGCTGCTGCAGCTCCAGGAAGAGCAGGCAGGGCAGGGTGTGTTCATCACTAGAGCTGGTTGCCAAGGCTGGAGCTCATCCTCACCACTGGCTGGACCAAGTTCACCACACTCACACTGCAGCTCCCTAATGCCAGCACAAGAGAGCAGCGACCATCTCCTCCAGCAGAGCATGAGGTTCTGCTATCAGGAACCCGTGTGATGGAACCAGGAGGAGATGCAAATCTAGACTGCAATATCTTTTTGTCCATGGCAATGTGCCTTCCTCAGGTTACATCTCCGAATTGGACTGCTGCTCCTGCAGAACTGGAATGTGATATGTTGTCGCAGGCAAAACAGCTGCTTGGCTTTCCCCAAAACAGCAAACTTTTGTAGACATACTGCTGTGGAACATCCACTGTGAGTACATTAAATCAGCAAATGCAGCCAAACAGCGGGCAGGACTGCTCAGGCTCTGCTTCTGCTGCTCCTGGGGTATTCCAGCAGTGCCATGAAGGTCCTACCAGCCACTAGATGTCCGTCTTGTCCCACCCAAATCAGCCTGGAAGAGCCGCCAGGGAAAACTTGTGCATTCAAATAAATTACAGATCAAACTAAAGCCGAAGTACATGTCTTAAAAGTTTCATCTATGTAGTCCAAAAAATCAAGCTAAACTGCTGGCAGTTTATCCAGCAGTCGATCCTTCACTCACTGCAGTGCTTCAGCATTCGAGGATTTCCTGCTGTATCCCTGAACCCGGCACAGGGACACATCTCGTACCCAAGACACCAGCCCAACCACCCGCCTCTGAACAACATGACTGCTCTGCAGTACCTGTGAAAGTCCCTCAGCAGGGAAAAATACAGAAACAATTAAAGAAAAAGGTCATGTTCTGACCTTGTTTTTCTTTAAGGGGGAGAAAGCAAATCAAAGGCTAGTTGCCTCAGCCCCCCCTGTGAGGACAAGCAGACAGAAGCTGAGCAGGAGTGACAGAGAGAGCAGTTGCTACCTAATGACCCTCATGCCTCTCCATCACTACCAACAGTCCTTATTTCACCTCAAACACAAAGCAGCCCGAGGTGCTGTACATCCCTTCTTGCTCAGAGGGCACATGCAAGACTAGAGTCAAACAACAGGTAAGTGGAAAGGTGTAAAAGGAGCTGCAAGCACTTCCCAGAAAGCACTGGAGAAGAGGTGGCCGCATGCATGTGCTAGGGGTTTACTTGGCACATGGGCACACAGGCAGGGCCACCATCCCTTTTCCTCCCTGCCAGCATGGGTTGGTGCTGGACACTCCTGGATCAAACTCTCCTGCTGCCACCCCCACCTACTTGAGTAGGAGGCACTAAAGGAGACAGGTCAGGCACCTTAAAATGTCAGTGATAGCCCAAAATTGCTCTTGGAGAACCACTACATCTCGACCAGAATTGAACAACATTGTTCAGGCACCCTCCTTTCCTCAAGGAGAAAGAAAACAAGTCCCATGGCACAGAGTTAAGCCACCTGCAGGCAATGAAGGAGGGGAAATAGAGAACAAGACAGGAGAGAGCCACAGCTCAACATCAATCCAACAGCCTGAGCTGCCTTTGTAGGTTTCTATAAGATCAGACACTTATAAGGAGAAAAATGTTCAAGGTCAAGATAAAACCTAAGTCATTTGAATCTGAAGGCTTAGGCAGCCTGTCACCCACTCTGACATGCATGTGACAGATCCTAGAGGACACCTTGCCTTCCCCATTGCCAGCAGCCCGAGCCACAGCACAGACCTTCACTTGTGCCTCTACAAGGATGAGCAGTGCATTCCTGTTATCAGATGCTGGGATCTGGTCCACCCTATGTCAGTGCTGCCGAAACATATCCTGCACACCAGTTCTCTGTCCTTCAGAAACCTCTCCCACCCTTCAGAGCCTGACTAAGGGCACCTGTGGCACAGAGAAAGGTCCTGATGTCAGGAAAGGGACAATTTAAGGTAACACTAGGAACATCCCTCTTCCCTTGACAAGGTCAAGTCACTCCCTTCTGTTACTTGCAAGAGAAAAAAAAATGCACCTCTCCCACAGGCAGCCTTCATCCCAGAGCTCCTCATCCTCCCTGCAGGGAGCCAACAGAGACATCCCTGTGCTGCCCCGAGCCCAGGCCGCTCCTGTGCACTGGCACTGCTGGTTTGCTAGTCAGCCACAGTGAACATGCTGAACAGCTCCACTGCTCTTCTCACAAGGCTTCTCATTCCTCAGTGCCTGCCCACTCCTGATCAAAATTCAGTAGTACCGCAGCACTTGCCTGCACTACGTTTCTGCACGGAGCCGTCACCGATGCGTATCTGAGTTTGAAGGAGGAACAGCCATGGCGCTGCAAAGGGAAACAAGATCAACAAGGGTACGAGACTGTCTTCTGACACCTGACAGTGTCTGAGCTGGCTGTCCTTAACCTCTCTCACACTGGGCTGCAGGTACAGTGCAGAACTGCTATGCAGAAAAGCTTCAGATACTCCATGGCTATTATTTCACAGGGAAAAAGACTGAATCCTACAGTGGCTGGCAGTTATATAAAAACCCTAAAGAAAAGAATCACTAATGACTGTGTCCATCTCTCTTTCTTCCCAGGAGACACAGATATGCTGCATTCTGCACCAGAGGGACGCTGTGGAAAGGCACAGTAGTGTACGGAGAGCTCTGAGAACCCAACACAGAAAGAGGCACTGAGCTGTTTCACAGTTCAGCTAAAAGGGAGTGCGGCCTTGAAACAGCAGGAACCAAAAGGCCAGATCTGCAGTCAAACCTCCCCAAGGTCTTGCACTTTACACCTGTTTGATCTGGGTTTTTTTGCTGCTGTTCTGCCTGTCAAGCAGCAAAAAGCAAAGAGACCCTTAGAGAAGAATGAGTCAGGGCTGCTGAAATGATCCATTTACAAGTCACAGCTACCATACAGACAGATTAATTAAGATACAGTGTATGACTCAGTTCTACCTTATACTCTCAGGAATGTCCTGATCCTTTAAATCCCACGCAGGCACATATATTCAGACAGGCACACACACAGTCCTCCCCAGTGGCCAAAGGTAAATCTGCTCCTACATTCATGCAGTATAAATTCCTGGTGCTTGGGCACACCAGCCCTGCACTGAGAAACCTCACATGTAACAGACTAAGCAACCAGCAAGGACAGGTCAGAAAACACCCAAAATCTCTGGTTTCAGCAGGACACACCACTGCAAGAGCCAATAATCACACCTGGACAGAGTCCATGGTGATTTCATGGGCAGGCTGGGCACGCTCCTGACAGAAGTTGTGCATGGCAAATCCCAGACCAGGAAGCACCTCTGTGGAAGATGGGCAGATAAATATGTGTTCCTGGCTGCAGAATTCAACCGACTCACTGGATCTGACTTTTCCTGAAGTGCCCTGCTTTGAGCCTCTCCCGTTGCCCCAACAGCACAGCCCCAGCCACCCTGCTTTATATCACGTGGTACCCTCAGAGCACCTTTCCTTCTCAGCAGGCTAAAACACCAAAGAAAAGTTTATGACAGCATGGGAAATTTGGCACGGTTCAAGACTCCTTCTCAAATCAATTCAACCACTCTGCCCCCAAACCTCACCTCTCTGCCAGCCCTCGTTTAGTCAAGCCCGAAATGACAATGGGATCAAAAGGTTCCTCCGTCCCAGAGATGGTTATTCCCAAGGGGCCGCCATAGCGCTTCAGCTCCACTGTGTAGATAATGGCACCAGTTGTCTCCTGCTCATCTGAAAGAGAAAACAGGAATGCTGAACTTGTTTAGTCTGCCATATGAAAGTAGTCATAGGAGAGACTTGCAGCATTTAGAAGCAAAAGCTGGAAGTCTGAAGCCATGCTCATACCAAATAGGATTTTAACCTTCCAGACATCATTTAAGGGCAGAATAACAAAAATAGACTATAATCAACTGGAAAGTGGTGACCGGACAGCAGCAGTCCTTATCTTTGTTAGTTTGCACTACCTATTGGGAATGTCATTACAGTGGACTGGCACCATTTTGCATCAGGATTTCTGTACCAGAGTTATCTTCATCCTTCCTAATCTTCAATTTGACCAGGTCTTCACACTGCCTTAAAATCTGCACAGCATCCTCCATTGAGCAATTGTCGAGTCGGATGTTATCAATGGCTAACAGCTTGTCTCCCGGCTCCAAGGTGCCAGTTCTACATGGAGAGGAAAATAAAACTAAAAGTACATTTGTATTTGCCTTTCAGATCCCACAACACATTCCGTTCTGCAGTGGAAATTACAATATTAACTTTTTACTGTCCTTGATCTTTTTTGGGAAACAACCGCGAACTGAGTCTGGGACAACTGTAATTTAAAGAGAGGAAGTTTGTGTAGAGCATGTATCAACACTGCACCAGGTAGGAAGATTAGATATACATCGTGGGTAACCTACAGCACTGAAAATGCCTATTGTTTAACTGACAGATATTCTACCTCTTATGGAAACTCCTGTGTGAGCACTCTCAGAAATGAGCCCTGCACTGCACTAAATTCTGCTGAAAGCCTTGCTATGAGGTGTTGGGATCAGAGGTGAAGTCAATAAATGCTGAGTTATTTGCACAGTTCTCCACCAGTGCCCATAATTCACTCACTCTGTTCACCTGAGCAGGAGCTGAGACAGGGCAAACTACCTGATGAGCCATAGCACCTCATGGGATATATGAAACCTGTTACCACATGCTCTTAAATGCTAAAAATCCATCTCCTAGAGAATCAGCAGACATCTGAACCAGTGCCCTGGCCACCTTCTCTATCAGCTCAACTCTACTTGCTTCAGTACAGACAGTTTTACTGCAAACCCTACTGTGATCTGAAACAAACCTCTAGGGTTGAGATTTCCTTGGATGCTGGCAGAATCCAGACCCAACTGCTACTGCTTGGGCTTCATTGTACTTCTCTGGTAGACATTCTACCTATCATGGATGGACATTTTGCAGTGGGTTTGGCAAACGGGAAATTCTTTTCTCACCTGTGCGCGACGCTCCCTTTCTTGATGTCAGAGATGATCAGAGGATCTCCAGGCTTTCTGCTGGCTGCTGCAAGAGAGACACACGGGCACAAAGCTTGGTATAGAGTCCAGGACGAGGATGGTTAAGGGGGAGGAGAGGTAAGGAGAAGGGATTTATATCCCCTTCACCAAACAATGCTTCACACTTACACTCTGGAAGCTACACCAAGGGAGAGGAAAAAAAAAAAAAAAAACTTAGTAAATCCTTGCAAAAGTTGTTTGGTTGCCCTTTGCCCATGTTAGTTTCCTTTGCACTCATCTTGAAGGGGAGGACATGGGGTGTCCAGCAGCAAGAGGTGGCACTGCCCAATCCCAGCAGTCTCAGTTAGTCACCTACACCTCAGACACAATACAAGTGGGCCAGTGGCTGTGGCAGCAGTGAGACATTAGCACTGCTGCCTAGGGAGCACCCAGCACAGCCCTGTGCTTAATTACAAGCATTTCTGTGTTCTTGAAGTGGGCTGGGACATTTTCCAGGTGGAAAATAACGCAGGAAAAATTAGATAAAGCACTGTTTTCCAGCTGGTTCAGCTTCCCAAGCCATTTTATCACACAACCGGATGAATCAGGGCTGCTCTGTGCTGGAGCTGGAGGGGGTGGTTTCCAGCTCCCGACCCTGATAACTTTTCCAGCCCACGAGAGATGTGAGTGTTCATCTCTGGGAGCATTTGCATTTTCGAAGTTGCCTGCAAGACCTGCTGCTCCCCCGAGAAACCCAAGAGAGTTTATGACTCGAACCCCTCCTGACCTCTTTGTCATCCACACACCAAACATACGACAAGAACATCCTTTCCACCTCGCATCACTCCCTTCTGCCTTGCTATGGGAATTGCATTGCCTCATTTAAAGCTGACAGAGCTTCTCAGCTTCTCACAAAAACTGTGTGGGAAGGAAGAAACTCACAGCATCTGAACATATCAGGTGCAGGTCAGAGATTAAAATATCTGTGAGGCACGTGGCACCAACTACATGGAGATCCACCTGCCTGAACAGCAGCTAGAGAGCACCCAGAAAGTCAGACATAACAAGTGCTTACCAACCTCTCTGCTCTAGATTTTTCTGTTGTTTACATTCACTTATGAGATTTAAAAACATACGTGCTAACCCAACACCTTTAAGAATACCCTCTCCCAGAAATAGCTAAACCTTCTGTACTGAACAGAGCAAAAAGACAGCCAATCTTAGACGTGGCAGGGCTGAGTATCAAACTGAGGTCAGACAGCGAAGAGCAGACCGTGACTGATTTTATAATAGTCCCAGCAATGTGACTACTGAATGGTAGAGAGCCTGGAGGAATCATTTTCCTCATGTCTCACTGGCGTGTGGTACCAGACAATTTTGGACAGGATACTCATGTTCAGCTTCCGGATGTGGATGGAAAAGAAGGGAATGCATTGTGGAGATTCACTGAGGGCTTGTGCCTGTATTCAACCTGTCCACAACACGGACCAGACTGCAGATGGAACAACACACACTGGGCAGAGCTGAACAGTGGGGAGGAAGGTGGGGGTGCAAAAATCCACATGCTGACTGGGAAGATTACATACCATGGACTAACAGCACAGGGGATAGAGATGTATCACCCTGATAATTACTGTTTTAATAACTATTGCTGATCTCTTTTTCAGTATAGGAGATGTATTTGCTGCTGACAGAGGTGGTGGTCTGAGCAATGGTGAGGGGAGACCTTGTGAGCACACCTTGGGCCCTGGGTCAGGCTGGCATTGCTGCATGTTTAATCACTCCCTAGCCTGGTTCTGTCAAAACGATCCAGGTTAGCAAAAATACTTTTCCCTGCAAGGTTTGTTTACTAGTTTCAAAGCAGAGGCACTGTGACAGAAAGGGGTTAGGGAGGATCTCCACAGTCCTGGTGGCAGATTGGGGATGGCCATCTCTAATCTGGCACAGCCACAGCTGGAACAACGTGTCCAGAGACCACGAACACTCAAAAAGAGGGAGAAAAAGAATTAAAAAAAAAAAAAAAAAAAAAAAAGAAAGTATAGACAACAGCGTGACGCAAGCGCTGCCGAAATTATGTTTACCTCAGCGTCTGCCTCGCAAGCCTTGAGACACATGGAGAGATCCTGCCCACAGTCAGTCCCTGAGCAGAGAACGAGACCTCATCCTTCTGCAGCTCCACAATTGGTGTCAGCACTGAACACAGCAAAAGCTTCCCATATTAGAAGCATGGGAAACAAACCAAGTACTTTGTCCATTTGGAAACAAGCAAGTTTTAAGGAAAAATCATTCTAGGTTTTGTGTGTGACCACTCCCGGGACCCACAATTTTAACCATCCTGGGTCATTCACACAGGGTGACAATGTCCCTCTGTGTAACAGCTGTCTGTCTAAAGGTGAGAGATCTGCAATTCCACTGAAGTGGTGGCTCAGTCCAGGTCAGAACCACTAGATACATACATCCTCAGTGAGATTTTGGATAAACCATTTCCAATTTGCCTGCAATTAAAAAAAACACCACTTAAACTACATTACAATTTCATTAGGGCTGTGGTCTTTCACATTAAGACACTTGCACAGAAGACTAAAGCCTCTTTACCCATTCATTTCTGCTGTTAATGTGGTTATTTCCCTTCAAAGGACATTGGCTTGGTAACTCTGCTGCAGGAAGTCATGGCTTGGACACCCAGCCTTGCCTCTGGGTCTTGCTTTCCTGTGTGCAGAAATGGACATGGCAGCAAAGAAAGTCAAGGGAAAAGATGGATCGAGGCACAAATGCAGGAGCTGGTGTGCAGAAATCCACACATGCTCTCAGCAGGCATCCTGGTTGTGGCCTCCACCTGCCAGGGCAAACCACTTCAGGTGGAAACAGACTCTTTTTCAGATATATTTGTATTTTTGGTGGGTTTACCAGTACAAAAGATAAGTTTAAAACTGCTCCAATGGCCCAGAGAAAGCTCCATAAATCAACAGCTGCTGAAGGTAGAAGCGTGTGGTGGGGGAGAAACTCGAAACGAAAACACTGCTTGGCGGTGGTGACAGGACAGTGATAAAAAGGTGAATTGATCAATACTGTTATTTACTTTTTATAAATTGCTTTCAGTCTCTCGCCACCTCTGCTGGGATTCTGGCTCGCTCGGTGTTTACGCTGTGATGGATGAGGCGGCCAGAAACACATGTCCGGTTTGTGTTTTTAATAGAATGCATAATGACTTATACTGGTAAATTACTCCCTACAAGGAGCATGAGCACATATTTCACAGGCATCAACCCGGTATAAATGCCCTTCTTTATTGATCAAGCCAAAGCAACACTCTGCCAGTGTGTAATTAAAGAAATTGCAAAACTGCCGTAAGAAGCTTTCAAATGAGAAAGAGTTCTTAAACTGGACATAACAAACAAAATCAGAAACCAAATAATCTCAGGACAGCTAAGGGATTAAAAGAGGCAAAAAAACAAATCAGAAGTGATTACAAAAAGCAGCAATGAAAATCAAATTCTCAGTACCAAGCTTTTTCCTCTACCATTCATTAAGTTTAGCAGCAGGTGCATAAATTATCAGTGCTTCCAGCAGGATATCTGTCCCATCACAGATCTGCTTCCTTTCCCAATCTCCAGGTAGCAAAACCAGATCAGAATATCCCACTTGGACGAAAGCATCAGAGTCAATCAGCTGCAAATCTCAGCTGAAGCTGCTGTGCGAGCGAGGGGTAGGACAGGCAGTGCCAGGCTCGCTGCTGCATGTGGACACACTCTGCCGGGCTGGTGGCAGGGCACAGGCTAATCCAGCACCAGCAAAACTAGATTTGCTCAGCTCACAAATCCATTTTCTCACTAGGACAGTGATTACACTGCTTAAGCGACTTAATCGAAGTTATCTATCTACCCAAATTCCGGTTTTATCACCTGCAAGCAGATATACTGCCTCCTCCTTATCTGCAGTACTTCACACCAAGGGCACAGGAATTGATTTGTTAAGATATAGAAAGGCAATTTGATAAACATGCTATATAAAGCATTAATGCATATCTAAAACGAATGGTAATTTCAGTATCTCTTTAAACAGCAACATCAACACACCTCTACCCTATGGTGAATGTCACAACTAGCCCTTGGAGAAGATATTTGAGACAGGAAAAAAAAAAAAACCCTCTCAACACAAAAAGCAATCTTTTGTGCAATCAACTATCATTTTCCAGCAGCTAATAACAAATCCATATCTTATTTTAAGAGGTTAGGTATTGAACGAAAAAGAACACATGACTATTAGCTTCTCGCTGTTGGAGATTTTAATTTGTAAGAGATTTACAGAAAACTTACAAAGGCATAACAGCATCATTAGAACTAAATGCAACCAGCAAGATGAGGGCAATTGAGGCATGTGTTCTGCAAATGGAGAGGGTAGTTCAGGCTAACAAGAGTCAAATCTTCACATCCCTGTGCCAAAACTCTCACTTTTTGCACATCTTTGCATCCTCACCATTCAGAGCCTCAGAGGTCCCTGCAAACAAGTGAGTTTCAGAGTCCACACAGCTCTCAAAGCAAAAAGGAGCACACTTTGCTCTTCAGAGCATCTGTTTTATAAAAATTTGCCCTTCTCTCTGGGGCAGAGGCCGAGACACTGGAATATGGAGCAAACGTGAGCAGTTTAGCTGTCCTCGTGTCCCTTGACCCCTCGATGAAGCACATGGAGCAGCACATGAAGCAATTTCTATGTTTTTCGTTTAGCACATGTAGGAGACTGACATGAGGCTTGAGGGCACCGAGGTCCCTCAGAAATACAGAGCACAGTCAGTGAGAGACTCACCCCTTGGATTTTCTATTCATCCTTTCAGGAATGGAAGGGGAAATAGTGCTATTTGCATGTATTTCTATCGTGCACCTTGATTTGCTGCATTCCTTTGCCACACTGTGAGCAGGGGGAAGAAAATTATCCATGCTCACAGACCACAACTGAGACTCACCCAGCCCGAGCCTTCTCTTTCTGGAAAACCCTGAGACCTCTGAGAAGATTAAATGTCCTCAGCAAACATCTGCCCCTACCAGGAGCAAGCCCAGCCCCTCTTTGTACATTCATCCCAGAACCAGCAGCGTCTGCCCTCCTCATACACAAACCTCCTGGATTTTCAACCCTTCCATGAGCATTTCCAGCAGATTTATGGTTCCTCCTACAGTCAGCTCCATTACATGAATTCTTCCAACACATCCATCACAAATCCTGCTCTCCCCCCCTTTACTTAGTCCATCTCCGAATTAGCTCTGAGAGCCACCGCACAGCAAGAGCTTGATCACATTTATTTCTGTAGTGCTCCTCTGATGAGGTCGTAACACTTTCTGCCCGTGTAAGAAGACAGAGGGAAACCTTCCTAGGCAGAGGAATTAACTACAGATGAGCCAGCCGAAGCCCAGAGGTAAAACTCGAGGAAAGCAACTCATCTTATATCTGCAGCACAGCCAGATCACAAAGGTTATGAATTAACCCAATTCTGTGGCCACAACAGTGCAGAAGGTCTTTTACTGACCTTTCTACTTATGCTGCCCCAGTTTTACTGAGTAGGTAAAAGGAATTCAATGTAAGAAACCAGTAAATCAAGTCCCCTACTTTAAAACAGTTGTAATATACTTTTCCATACCAGAAGGAAAGCTGTAAGAGCTCTTTCTAGATATATACAATCATTCAAATCAGCAGAACTGGGAGGAAAGGAACTGAGCAAAACAGAGAAGAGTTATTTTTACCTCTTTTTGCCGCTTGCATCACACTCCTGCATGCACATCATGTCTCTGCAGGAGGTACTTTCAATAAGGCTGCTTGCTTTGGTTTTAATATTTGAAACTGGTATATTTATCTGCCTGGTCAGAGGCAGAGTGACAAAATGATGATCTGATTTGCTAAGAATCATGTGGACATAGGCTTATACAGACTAATGTATGAAAACAGAATTAGGATTCAGCTACCATTTCATCCTTGCCACTGCATTTTCTGGGTGCCTGTCTTTTGCTCCATTTGTAAATATAATTTTGCTTTGACTCAGCAAAGGACTGAAATGTATTTTAAGTTTATGGGTATGCGTTAACTTGAACAATGTCCTGCAAACATGTTCAACAATCAAAAAGATCAAGTCTTCTATAGTGTCAAAAAACTGCTTTGTAGTTGGATAATGAGCATCTATTTAAAACCCAGGGGTCAGTTCCGTTTTCTTAGTGGTGATTTCAAAAAAAGTGTGTGAAATCAGTATTTTAAACAAATTTCAAATGAAAACCTTTTCAACATAAAAATATGTTTGAAGTGTAAATGCACATCTGAAGCAGATCCCATTCAAGAGAGACTTCACAAATAAAAACTAATTCTTCCAAGCAACTCCCAGGCAAATCTATCTCTCCAGTTCCAGACACAAACTAAACTTTGACACTTGAAAGGGGTAAAATCCTGGCCTTGCACAAGCCAGAAGTTTTTTGCTACCAGATCCATTGTCCTAGGTTGCTACCTGAGATTGGAATGCCAAGGCAATGGGCAGGGCAGCAGGTTGGAACACAGCACAGGCTGCACTGTTCCCTGCTCCCCCGCCAGTCAAATGCCACTATGGACACCCTGCTGCTTTCAGAAAGCACTTTGATGTCTTCAGACAGTAATTGCTACCAAGCCAAATGTTAAATATTGTGCTGTTATTTCTCAGGATTGTCCTCATGGCACAAATACGGGAAGCAGAGAAGAGGGAGAAGAAATATTACAGGCTGCAAAGCCATCATCCTGTTGATGTTCAACTCACTCCTGAGAATCGTCCCACTTAGACCAGAACACCTCCAATTAACTTGCTAACTAATGCTGTAAATGTCAAGAGGTAATTACAAATAGCTTATCTATTTTAATGAAATCTAGATTTAAAGTGTCCCTTGCGACTCCATTCTCCAGACAGAGCTGAGTCCCTGCTCCTGAGGGTTTAGACATGAGATCCCATTACTGCAGTCTCACAAGCTGCTCTGTTTTGGATGGGAGGTGGTTGCAGTCCTGGGCATGGCAAATCTGAGATGATTCAACTCTGTTTACCCTGAGCAGTGAAAGAGGGATGAAAGACTTGAGACCTGCTTGCATTTGCCAAAAAGGAAAAATTCACTGATGCGAGGCATAACAAGACCCCAAGACAGCTAGAAATCTGGGATGGATATGCCGATATCATCTCTCTACAGCATCCTCTCCAAAGAGGCCAAAATGTCTTTAAATGAAAAACTATCCTCAGAGGAGAAACAAAGATAATTAATCAAGAGTGAGAAGAGACAAAAGAAAGAAGAATGTTTATGTTGTGTCCCTCAGTGCACACCAAGTCCTGACATATGGATCTCCTCCTCAGTGGCTGGAGTTACTCGATGCAACAATTCCTGGCAAACCCTGCCCAGCACACCCTCCTGTCCTTAAAGTGCCTTCCCCCCACCTCTAAGGCACATCATCCTCTCCATGCTCCTTCTCCTCCTCCTCTTGGCAGTTTCTGCTCTCCACCCTTCAAGCTGTGGGTTCACCTCTCACTTTCTCTCCTCCTCCACCTCTCCCTGCAAGGGTCCCACCATATCCAGGCAATTCTCTTTTAAAAAGAACATAATAAAACTGTGAGCAAGGACATAAAAATAATATTACTAATAATATAATATTAGTCTGCAACACAGATCAGTTGATCCACTGAGTCACATTCTTTGCCCCAGCCCTTCAGGCAGCTACTTCTTCTCTCTGCAGCCACCAGTTCATGGAGGCAGAGACCACACATCTGATTCAGTTTGGGATAAATCACGAGCACTGAGAGGGCTATGGAAACCCCACATAATCTTATCTCTCTCCACTGGAGCCCTCTGATGTACCAGGGTGGAAAGCAGGCAGCTTTTGAAACCTCTCATTGCAAGACTGAGCAATACTTACAGCTGATTGTAATTCCAAGCTCTACACCTCTTTTCTTGGGCAATTTAACGTGGAAAGTACCGCTGCTGGGTATGACAGACTCTATAAAACCAAAAACAGACAAGAAAAGAAAAAAGGAGAAAAAAAGAGAGTTTTCAGCTGCATGGATGGCTTCTTCAGAATCAAGAAAACAAGTCTGTAAAGCTTGGATCTGTTGGTTCAAATAAGGTTATCTGAGGCCCTGTGGACTTTAGGTTGAAATTTGGATTCTCATTAAAAATACATGCTCTGAACATCAAGTGAAGTGCTCACATCATGATGTATTTCGAGATTGAAGCATCTCTGTCAATGTAAAAGGAAAAAAAATTTAAAACTTTTTTTTTTTAATACAAAGCTGCACTTTACGCCCAGCCATTACCTTCAGCTCCCTCCTGGCTCCAAGGTCAGAAATTAATATAAATATTATTCATATTAATGGGCAAATATTTAAAGTGCGGGTGTCCTCTTCATCTACTCCTTAGGCTTATCTCAGCCTAGTGGTGAGGACAAAATATTTATGAAGGGATCAGAAGAAGACCCCTTCATCTTGGTGCACATTAGAGAACAAGAAGAAATGGAAAAGGTCCTCACAGGGCTTCTCACTCTTCCCTCTGAGCTCTAGCAGAAACCTCACGTGTTTGTGTGAACAGAGTCCCTCCTACAGGTCAGCAAAGGCACTGGAAGAGTCCTGCTGGTAGTGATAAGCAGCAATTCCTTTGGCAACGTACCTGCGACATCGAATTCGATCTCGAGCACCACTTTGTTGGTGAGCGCGGCATCACGCAGAAGCTGGTTGGCCTCCTCCATGGTCCCGTCCTCAGTCGCGATGCCGTTGATAGAAAGGACTCTGTCTCCTACCTGTAGCAGCCCACACCTGCAGTTCACAGAGGGAAAAGAGGGAATGGGAACAAGGAGGCAAGGAGAAAGAGGAAAGGAGGAAAAAAACAACCCCACAACCAGCCATGAGTTACTTTTGCCAGGCAAATCCATTACAATACACACAAAGTAGTGACAAGTCCTGCAGAAGTGGTCCCAAAGAGAAAATAACTCATTTTGCAATGCCCATCCCAGTGTCGCTGGAAGGGCGTAAGGAAGCAAACCCTTGTGGTTTTCTAAAGGTCAGATGCTTTGGTCCTAAATAACCATTTCTGGTCACATTTCCTGCAACACCCGGGGTGGGAGGGAAAAGAAGTAACCCTCATCTTCCTAAAAGTCAACACCAAGGCTGAGAGATGAGAGTGATAAACACAATCCAACTGTACACGGCTCTTCCCATGCACCTGCACCCTCTGGAACACAAACTAACAGCACGGAAAATTGCACGGATTCCTCTGCCTAATACATGGTGAATACTGAAGCTACAATCCAATAAACTCACCAAAGTGCCTCAGCAAATTAGATAATCATTTATCCCTTCTAATTGCATTTCTGGAAGCCAAATGTACATTGATACTGTTTAACTGCTTTGAAAGGCCAATATTATTCCGATGTGACGGCCTGACAATATAACCACAACCAGCCATTTGGGGCTTTTGGTTTAGACCCACTTTCTGCAGAAAGAGAGATCAGCAGGTCTTTTACTTCGGAAGAAGAACGTGATGGCAAGGCTATGTTAGAGATGTACTGCTACAGCACGGTTTGTCTCTCGGGACCCATCTTTATAAGCAAGGGTTTTTTCACACATGAACCACCACATTCCTACGTTCACTATCCACAAACACATTCCTCTTTTTTTTTTAAATATACTGCAACACCAGCACGATGATGCTCCAGGTTATCTCCCACAGCTCACCTGAGCTGGCCTGTGGCTTTGCAAAATCAAGACTGCCGTGTTCCCTGTGACTGGCCTTGGGAAATTGCTCATCTTCTCATCTTCCTTCTCCTCTATCAGCTGTTTGCTGCAATCCCATCTTCTCAGACTTTCCACTCATCACCTGTCTATAAGGCTGTCCACTTGAGCAGAGCTTGTGAAACCAGACCCACCATTAATGGAAACTACGGAGTGATCTCTAAAATAGGCTGAGGGTTATGGCACCAAGTCTAAGGTTCACTTCAACATCTGGAGTTATTTTACCACAAAGGTTTTCCAGAAGACCTCAGTCATCTTGTTTTCAGCCTTTTGCAGAGAACCTTTATTCTCCTCCTGTGTAATGATCAAACACATCCTTTGCCTTCTCCTTCCTTCCACTGATACCTCACAGAAGACAGCTTGTTTTTCACTAAACCTTCCAGTCACTCTTCATCACTCACACCCAATTCGATTGTGAGAAAACACAGTACTACAACTTCCAGGCACACAAAGAGAACATCAAAGGCAATGGACACTGCCTGTATTATTCACCTCCAAACAACAGGATGTGTATGAAAGGCTGTGTCATCAAGAAAAAGTACATACACCTGAATTCCAGGAAAACGAACAAGCACAAAAGTTTGTGCCAGTGGCCCATCAAAAGTTGAGATACAAACAAGTTTGGAGAGAGCCTAGGGAGGTTATTTTACTGGTAGGAAGGTTATTAAACTTGCAGTGTATTTACACTGCTGCCTGAGTTCATGGCACCCATGGAAAAACGACAGCTATTTTATGAGATGTAAATTCAGAACTGTTTGTTCAAGGAGACTTGGATTAGAACAGACAACTCCATGATGTATAAATGAATCCACCTTTGTGAATAAATTACATCAAGTTTAATTACAGTTCTTTACTGGACTTGTGGCTATGCAGCCACATAGATGCACTTAGAAATATCAGCTTATAAATATCAAGATGGCATGGAGTATAACAGAGATGACTCCTCTGCCACCAAGAGCTCTCTCGCTATGGCCCCTGGTGTACCTTTTGCAAAGGAGGGGTCAACAGCTGCATCACTCAGACATCACTGTCATCTCAAGGTCACACAAGGACACAATCCATTTTGGCAGCACTGTTTCAGCCACAGGGGCTCGGAGCTCACAGGATACTTTTACACTGCATACAAGCAAACCTTTGCCACTTTTCCCACCAGAGTTGCCTTCTCACAAAACAACTGTTTCTTGTGTTTCTTCACTCAAGGCAGATTTGCCTGGGTGTTTTACAGCCAACAGCTCTGTTAGGTCTGAAGCATTTTATTTCTTTTACTATTAGCCTCAGTCAATCACAGTTGATTAAGCCCTGGTCTTGCAGGTTTATAAAAGTTTGTGGAGGGAAGCCACAACCTCCTGGCTCCTTCTACAAGTGCAAGGAGGCCTGACGTGTCTTATTAACCCCTCAGAATCATACTGGAGACACAGGTTTCCAGCTGTCATGTGCCCTTGCACTGGGAGCAGAGCCTGGGGAGCCAAGGGTCTTGCAGAGCTCTCCTTACTTCTACCGTGGGATCCTACAAGAATCTTCAGACAGTTTTCCCAGAAAGAAGGCATTTGTCTCAGATGCTCAGTCTGACATCAGAGCTTACAAAGTGCTTTGAGATTATGGGAGCAGAAGTGTTTTAAAATCAGAAAGAATAAGACTACAGGCATCTCCTGAAGTGCAAGGCAGCCCCATGGACATGTTGGAGTCCAGGATGGGAATATCTCCCTGGGGTTGCAGAGATTTGCATTTTACCATGACTCATTTCTTGGGCACCAACAGAGCAGTGGAGGTGTCTCACTAGATACAGAGCAGCACATATTCAAGCCTTGGGCAGGATATGCACTGAAGAGCTCACTCAGCATCACCAGACTCTGTGTGGTCACTCCAGCTGTGGGGGAGCAGCTGTGACCATGACCACAGTGCTGGCTGCACAACTGATCCATCATGCCCTAACAATGCCCCAAGTTGGCCTGCACAGGTCAGATGTGCACATCTGTGTGTGCATCCACATCTGTGTCTGCACACTGGTGAGTGGATCTCCACCCCCCCGGATCAAAGCTTTGCTGACAGCTTCAGCCAGCTGCTAAACTTTGCTTTTGCAAACTACTCATACGCAAAAGGCAGAAACACAATGATCAAACAACTGTGTCTGAGCGGAGCTAGAAAACATGTAACTCAGCAGGAAGCATTGATTTTGGATACCAGGATGGAGAAGTCAGATACTCTCCCTCTGTTGCCAATGACAGCTGGGGGAGGAAGGACACAAAAGCTGCGTGCTTTAAGGCAGCCAGGAAGCATTGTCAGGCTTCTTCCTCTTCTACCTTCCTTGCTGATAACAGGGGCTGAATCACTGTCTCACTTGGAATACAAAGGCTTCATCTTGCTCCCAGAAAACAAAACAACAGGTGGGGAGGAAGGTCTATTAGAAGCTATTTGCTGTAAAACAAATCACAAGTCAGGCGAGTGAGAGCTTTTGCTTCAAACCGCCTGCCACAAGCTAACACAAAGCAGATAATAAATGTGAGGGCAGCCTAACCTCCCTGAAAGGAAGATGATGCCATGCTCCTCCCCAGTGGTACTCACACTTGCTGGACACCCCAGAGGCAGCTCCTCCACGGAAAGCCAGGTGGACAAAGCGAGTGTGGATCACGCGCTTGTACAACAGCACATTCAGATCCACAGGTTTTGCAGAGTGTGTGTGAACACCCAGGTCAGACTCAGGCTGCTAAGCCTGATCTCTGTATCCCCACAGCTCACCTTTTTGGCAAAGAGCAACAACTGCAGCACAAGAAAGAGCACAGCCCAGCCTCAGCCCAGAGCCAAGCTTGACAAAGAGGACGAAAATAACTCTAATATCTTGGGCTGCAGCTGCAGCAGAACCTCTCAGGAAAAGGGAATAAGGTATCTTGAATGATGGAGCAAAGAGCTGTGTGGAATACCAAGAAACAAAAAGTGAAATGAAAACATAAAACTGCCTTTTTCTCCTCACCACAAATCCAGTGCACTTATCACTTCAAGATGGGGAGGAAAGACAATGTTTCCCTGCCAATGAGGAAGAGCAGTATGGTTTAGGAAAGAACGAAATATACAGCAGAGATTTAATCCCCAAATCAAATCCAGGCTGCAAATGCAGAGAGGATTGCTCCCGGTCACCAGAAAGCAGCAGCCAGGAGAGCATGAATGCTGCTGGGTGGGCAGGCTGTGTGACACACTGGAGCCAAGGAAGGCTGCACCGACAGTCTTTGCTTTCACTCCGGGCTTGGCAAGTAGATAAAGCAAAGTCAGGAGGATTTCAGCACATCTCCCTCATCCCCCAGGACAGCGGGCTTTGTTGCTGCCTGACTTATAAAAGGAGTTTGGTAATTTGCAATGTGAGCCAAACTCTCCCTGGCAGTCAAGGACAAAAAAAAAAAAAAAAAAAAAAAGGCAAACCACCAACCACCATCACCTTCAATTTTAAACCCTGTTTGGAAACAAACAAACAAACAAACAAACAAAAGGCATAACAGGCTTTGGAAATCTCTCTTAACCTGCATCAGGACAGCTCCTTTTCCTGTGCCAGACACTTGTCCCTGTCCTCCTGTAGACACAAGCACCAGGCACTCATGTTCCACCTTGCCTATGCATTGGCCACCTGGAGAAGCTACAACACAGAGACTGCTCTGCACAGCAAGGACTCACATTTCCTTTTGCAGACACTTTCCCTACCACACAACTCCGCAACTCCCCCGTGTGCTGTTTTTCTGGGCAGGCTTGGGGATACCAAACCATCAGCATATGTTGATGGGGCCATCAAACAATTCTTCCAAGGAGGGGTGTGCAGCGGGTGCTGGGCACTGCCACGTCACTGCACCTCCAGCATCCCTAGGCAGGACAGACCACAGTGGAAATCACAGGTGGGAAGAGAAACCAGCACCAAGGCATTAAGTGCCAGCTCACTCAGCTCTCACTATTGCATCTGCCTAACGAAACCAGCTCTCCTTTCCACCCCACAAGAGCTTAAGCCATGCTAGGACTTGATCTGTTTACTACGAAACGCCTTGCTGGAAGACACCTACATTATAACGCACAGGCACTTGAGCAGACTCTGAATCCAGCCAGCAAAGGAGAAGTTTAGCCAGAGCAGCTGGAACTCTGGGGCCAAGGTTCTGTCACTGGAAGAGTATCCTCATGGGTGACACACAGCGCTGATGCTGCTCCTCCCTTCTGCTCTTTTCCCAGCATTACAGAGCAAAAAGCAAGAGTGCTTAACTGAAGCACTTAAGTGCTTCTCAACCAGAGCACCCTCTCCAGAGTTCAAAGCCTTGGCTTTAAGGCCAATTTAGATAGCTGGGCTCTGCTACAATGAAACCAGCCAGAGACAGAAAACGCTTTTCAGGGGACACTAATTTAGAGCTTTCCTATTTCTGCACCTATCTAAAAGATTTACCTTTCAAAAAGAAGTTAAAAAAAAAAAGTCATGGGAATGGCACTCTCACACAGACACACACTCCCTTCCTCCTCCTCCCAGACCAGTCACAGCCTGGTGCCAAGACGTTCACCTGGGATGCGAGGGAGGCCACGGTCAGCCGACGAGTGCAGAAATGGCAGTGACAGTAAACCATGCCCAGTGAAGAATGGGAGATATTACAAGGATGATAGTAAATATCTAAATGAGCCTCTGAGGAGAGAAAACAAACCAAACCATGAAATGTTCAGCAGCAGCACCATCAGCATCCAAGGGCAAGGTCTCTAACCTCTCTGCCGGGCTGTCAGGCTCAATAAAGCGGACGAGAGGAGGGGAAGACAGAGTTTCCGTAGCAAAGATGCCTCCCTGGAGCTGAAGTCCGAAGCCATTCAAAGGGTCTCCCCTGAGCACCACCTCTGTCGTCTCTGTGTGGACTATCTGCCCGCCAGGACCCACTGTGCTGGAGGCCAGCGACACTAAGGGGAGGAGAGAGGCAGAAGGTCAGGGCAGCCACAGTCAACATAACAGACCTCGGTCTGGCAGTGGTGGGAACAGTGACCAAGGATGGGAGGCACTGACAGCGCTGAGATGAGCAGTTCTACCCCAGCTAACAGCTCACAAGGACAGCAAGCTCAGCCTGCACACCCCATCCAACCCAGCCCCAGCCCAAGGCCACTCTTACATGAGCTCTTGTGCTCCTTCTTCTTTTGCCTCCTCCTCAGCATGGTGGTGCGGGGGCTCATGGGGTGGGAGCTGCGAGGTAGCGTGTTCGAGTTCTGGCAAGGGAAGCCCTGCGCATTCATGGTGGGAGACGAGAAGTTGGCAGCCACCAGAGCTGGGGAAATACAGAGAGTGTTAGGGATGTGCACAGGGAAGTGCAGCAGTGGGTTCAGTTCATCTAGCAGTGTCATCAAACACCTAATGGGTTCAGACTAGCTCCTTCTTCCCAGCTTTAGAGCTCAAGACCAGGTGTTCGCTTCACACTGTTGGGACACAATGCAGTGTCTCCTCTTTCCCATCTTACTGTCATAAGACAAGAAACCTGGGGCTGCACAGAGCCCGCTTCCTGCTAGAGTTGGGTTTGCAGATTTTGAAGTAGCTATAATTCTGCAGCCAACAAGTGTGAGGCACCAGGGCTGAGCTGCTTGCTGTATTACAATCCTACACACCACTGGAGATGCCTCCCCTGTCTCACAGTGACTCATTTTTGCCACATGAAACCAGGCACTGGGGCGTGGGGTTAGAGGATGGGCACATGAGTCTGCCAAACACACTGGTCTTGTTCCAGCTACCAGATCAGTGTGTGCTGGGCTGCAGATACTGCTTTTGTACTCAGCACCAGAAATGGACCCAGTGACTGAGGAGGAAATAAGTGACAAGTCAGGCTGCAGAGCTGGGTATTAAGGAAATGGAGGGGCACAACACGAATGAACACATGCAGGATTGGGACAACACCATGTGGGGACGTTACATTTGCAGTAATCCTGTCCAGATGTCTGGTTCCAAGTGGGTGTCTTGCAGTGTCCAGGGTGGTGAGTGTGACAGTAGTTGACACAGGGGTCCCAGCAGTGGTGGTGGTCACTCTTCTGCACCTTAACTGATGGCATCCAGGGGAGCAGAAATCACCACAGGCAGGAAGGGGAAGTGAGAGAAAGAAAAGGTAAGAAGCATAAGCCAGGAGATTGTAGGAAAAAGCCTTGGCCTGGCTCTGAACAAGTCAGGGCCCAACCACAGTGTATCAAATACCAGCAGCGAAAATGCAAGCCCACTTAACCTCATGACACTTGATGCAAAGTGGCACAAATCTACCTCTTTCCCATAAAAAATTCCACACCCTGCGCCAACGGCCTGACTGAGCCACACTGGCAGTGCACACATGTCATTACCATTTACAGTCTGTTGTGTGATGTGCAGAAGCTCCATCCAGACACAAGTTTCCCACACAGGCCTTCAGCATTATCCAACAGCACCAGGGAAGCTCCTTGTCCTGCTTCCCACCTTGCTGCCGGAGCTGCCCTCCTTCTGACAAGGCTCAACGCCTTCTACATGTGCCAAGGGCTGCTTTGAGCATTTGGCTTCAGCATTTGGTTGTTTAGCAGCTGTTCTTGGCCAGGAATGAACAAAGAGATGAAAGACAGGAGTAGCAGAGGGCTGCCTCCAGCTCACCAGAACAAAAGGGGTTTTATAAACCACTGCTTAAAGGCAATAAGGAGGGCCACCAGCACAGGAAAAGATGCCAGTGCTGTGGCAAACAGTAAATGAAAGCATGGCACCACCATGGCAGACCTTGTTCAAGGACACACAGCTTTGTTGCTTTAACTTCAACCCTAATTCCAGCACGTGTTGGAAGAAATCTAGTGCAGTGTGACATCCAGCATCTGGAAATCCCTTGCCCAGGAACTGTGACTTTGCGACACCAAGTCACGATGCCACAAGTGTCTTCTGAAGCGACTCCAACACTTCTCAGGCACAGGTCCCTTGTCTGTTCTCACTGATGCCCTTGGGAAGCACAGGGTCAGTTTGGTTTTCCTTGCCCAACAGCACCAGGTGTTCTCTCCTGAATCTCTGCACCACGCTGTCGGGATCTATTTTCTTCTGAGAGGAATTTCTGGCTAGCGAGCAAGATTTCAAGCATCTGTTTTATTCAGCTAAGCATGAAGAGCATCCCATAGTGCAGCACCACTGCAGCCATGCATCATCCCAGAATTCTTAACCTCCCAACCACTTGCACTGCCTGGCAAGCACTTTCCCAGGATGAGATCTCCTCCAGGCTCTGGGTTCTCTGAGCAGGTTTGGCATTATCAGAACCTTCTGAGGCTGCAAACCTGGGGCAGGAATTTAAATTTATTTAATGAGTCCACACAGAGATCTCCTCTAAAGGTCATCTCTTAGTGCCTTGAACAGTGGAAATCCATTTTCTTTGTGCACATCACAGGCATTAAATCATTTAGGTCAGGTTTCCCTGCCAATTACAGTGATTATATTTAGACTTTCCTAAACATTTACTGAGTTTAGCACTTAGTCTATCAAGCTTTTAAAAAAATACACTTCCATCTCTGGGGGTTCTATTTTGTGGATTCAAAAGCAAAGTCATAGCCAGGAAGCTTTTAAAAACAAAAATCAAATTAATAAATGTAGCTATATCTAGACAAAAAGTAAAGTTCTTAATAAAATTAAACACTTGGAACATGAGGGTCAGAGCTTATGGGCATATATACAAAATAATTTAATCCACTTAGAGTAACTAAAACTCTTCCATTTGTCTATAAATTCTTAGCTTACATCTGACAAAAGAAAAAAAACGTGCCTTTGAAGCTCAGCTGCCAGTGCATTGGAGAAGAGAAGAGATTTTGGACAATTCTGGGATAAAAACCTACAACAGCCTTCCCCAGTCTTTCACACATCATCCCTGCCTGAGGGTACTCATCCATCCCAGCACTGCTCCTGGGCACCATCTGCTCCCATTGATCTTACGAGTGGGGCATAATCCTCCCATCAAACTCTCCAAATGCCCCCAGAGCCTCAGAGGAAGCAAACTCAGTTTGACAAATCCCATGCTTCAGCA
This sequence comes from Pseudotriccus pelzelni, assembly GCA_035584735.1. Lineage (NCBI taxonomy): Eukaryota > Metazoa > Chordata > Aves > Passeriformes > Tyrannidae > Pseudotriccus > Pseudotriccus pelzelni. The sequence goes on along the minus strand of JAWMRA010000023.1, from coordinate 9,841,110 downwards.
TTAGGCCATATTTTTGCAAGGCCACTGCAGTTTCAGATCTTTCTCCATCTCCTCAAGAAACAGATGTTGATTGCACAAGAAGACACTCTTAAAAAAATATGATGACAAACCCCATTCAGGCACAGGCTGGAAGAACTCAGTAATGCGAGTGCTGAACAGGAATACATCTGCATGATCTCCTCTCTCAGCTGCTTTCCCTGGGTTTCACTTGCTTGCCAACCACAACAGTTTGCTCTTGCATGGCCTATTTTTCCTTACTGCCCCTATTTGTTTCCCTAAACTCAGAAAAAGCAGCCTGTGGAGTTGGCACTCAGTGTCTAGAGCAGAAGGCAGGATCTCTCCCAGGTCCAGACACACTGTCAACTTTGGTGCTGTTCCTCAGCTACTCACCATGAGCTGCATGATGCCATGGCTGGTTACACCACTGAGGAACAGGGGCTTCCTGAGCTGCTGCTTCTGCCCAAAGTGCTCTCCTTCCTGTCCCCACCACCCCCCACCAGCACTGGAGAAGGTTCAAGCACTGGTCTCCAGTCACACACCTCTGCTTTCTAACAGCCACATGGAAGAACAGAATCCCTCACACGTTAAAGAGTTTAATCAAAAAAGTAGGAACACTTGTTACATCTCTTATTTTTCATATTTGTGTGTTGCAATTATTCTCCCAAGTCTGTGTTCTGTATTTCTGCCACAGCAAACTGATCTGATCTATGGTGGTTTGGGCAAAAAGGCTCTGATCACACCGAGATGTCCTTCCATAGAGCCTCCTTCTCCTGGGCTGCTACTGAATGCGTATACTCTGCAAGAAGATTAGGACCAGGGCACTAATGGAAGGAGGAGAATAGTTCATTTTAACAGCCACTGAAAAAGGATTACAGCTTTCCATTTTTTCTTGGGCACAAAGGTCAAGTGACCCATTCCCTTTGTTAAACTGCCTTAATTCTGCACAAATTGAACTGGGAGTGTACAAGATTTATTTCTAGACATGGAGATGTTATTGGGTTTTATGTTTTACCATATCAGTAAAACTGTGCATCAGTATTATTAAAATGCATGCCCCTGAGAGACAGGTGATTGAAAATGGCTGAAAAAAGGACAGGCACTGAACAGTCATATCCAAAATACCTGGATTTCAAGACCACCAGTATGGACTGTAATGAAAGTGCAGGCAAGAGTTGAAACAAATACACTAGTACTGTGGCTATGGTCACAATGAAATTTGTATGAGAGCCCGAGACAGCTTCTCATGTGGAAGGAGAAACTAAAGGTGGGAAACAAGAATGCTCACATGAGCGAGTTCCTAATCATGTTTACAGGCATTTTGGGCTTGATCTCATTAGAGCCAGGATTTACTTTCTCAGTATTTCTTTGGTGGAAGTGGTGGAAACCAGCAGCTGCAGATGGATTCACTCTACCCCTGGCTGCTCAGACACAGCTGCTACTCCACCAGGCTGGTCTGGAAGATGAACACTTGCATTTCAACTTTGGAAGTCCACCGACCCAGCCTAGCTACTGACACGCCTTTTTCAAAGCCTTACCAGGCATCAGCAAATAAAAACTGAGCTTGGAAATACACTTGCCAGCACCAAGGTTGTTTTCCTCCCTCTCCATTAAAGTCTCTTATCTGAGGTACTAAGGAAGTGGCTTGCACAGCACTGAGCACTGCAAAACCCTGGGATTCCCATCTCCAATTTCCCCATTCAAGCACAGATGTTACCTCTTTTCCCTATTCATATCCTTGAAGAACATCATCTAATCACATGCATTTCATCAAAACATCAGTTTTTTTTCCCTTCTACAGATGTCTCTCTTTGGAATCTGCTGCCAGCACTCAAAAGCAGAGAGAATCCCAGTAGGGATCTAAAGTGAGTTTTGAGGGTGACCAACAGTGTTTGCACAGAGGACAGACCTGTTTCTGGAGGCTTCAAAGGCAGCCTGCTTTGGTGAACAGGTAGTATCTCCAGCTTGACGTTTTCTGAAGTGGCAGCTAAGAGCTGAGTTGCCTCTAACAAGGAGCAGTGCTCTGTGCTCGTGCCATCGATGGAGAGAATGTGGTCACCAACGTGCAATGCGCCACATCTGCCAAGGAAACAGCAAGAGAGGTAATGAGACACGTCCAAAATCCAACATCCACGTCCTTACAGCTGAGAGCACACAGACAAAATCCAACTGCAAATTATTGTGTGAATTCTTGGGAAATTTTTTTTCATATATAATTTTTAACTTCCAATCTGAACTTTAGTTTCAAGCACTGCCCAAAATACCAACTAAGATGGTTCATGTTTCAGCCAGTGCTGCTGGTGACTTGGGAAAAATCCTTCAGGTTTGTAATAGTGCCCCCTCATAGCTAGTTTGGATAGCTGAGGGCTCACCCAGAAGCATAATCACAGAATCACAGGATATATTGAGCTCTGAGGGACCCACAAAGATCATGAAGTCCAACCCTTAGCCCTGCAGAGGACCATCCAAAGAGTCACATCACGTGCCTGAGTGTACCATGCAAATGTTTCTTAAGCTCTGTCAGCCTTGGTGATGTGACCACTGCCCCAGGGAGCCTGTTCAGTGTGCCCAACCACCCTCTGGGTGAAGAACCTTTTCCTAATACCCAACCTAAACCTGTCCTGACACAACTTCAGGCCGTTCCCTCAGGTCCTGTCACTGTTCACCACACAGAAGAGATCAGTGTCTGCCCCTCCTCTTCCCCCTACAAGGAACTTCTAGACTGCAATGAGGTCTCCCCTCAGTCTCCTCTTCTCCGGGCTGAAGAGACCGAGTGACCTCAGCCACTCCTCACAAGGCTTCCCCCCAGTGCCCTTCACCTTTCAGCCCTAAGAGCCAGCAGTTCAGCTCAGCAACACGACTGACCACATGCAGCGCTGCACAGCAGTCTGCCTGTCCGCATCCCCAGGTAAAGAAGGGTGACTAGCTGACTTGTCCACTGGGAAAAGGCTCCAGCCAGAAGTTTCCGTAATGGGCTTTAGCCATTTCACAGCTCTAGGGCAGTCACATCTGAGGTTTTTAAAGCAGAGCTCATCTTTCACATGTACTGAGTTACATTCATTCCTGGTGAGGAGTGTCCACCGCTCTTGGGTCAGGTATTTTTAGCACATGTAGTGCTAAGAACATGTGGACATGAACGTTTCAAGGCAAGACAGCGAATAATGGTATATAACTAACAAGAGAATGAAAAAGCAGTGGAGAAAGGAAGAACAGATGTAGGAGCAGCCTGTTCAGATCTGTACCTGTCCACCACGCTGGCCGGCTTGATCTTGTCGATGACAATCACCTGCTTGTTCCGGTGCATGGCTGTCGTCAGAGTGATTCCCAGTGTAGACCCTGGAGTCTTTGCTATCTCAACTAGTAAAGGACCAGAAGCATTTGCTACAGTATCTGCAAAACAAGAGAGCACCTGAAGACACTTCTCATAAAGACTTTTCCATTTCTAAATGCAGGGGTTGTCCAACAGTGCTGACTTGCCATGTGCATCAGCAAACCCGTAGTTTGGACATCTTACAGTCTGTGTCACGTGGTGACTTAACAAAGAAGGACATTCAAGAAGCAAAATTGCTTTTGCACAAAATCTACATTATAATGATGTGAAGATATATCACAACAATTCGCTCATGGAAACAACCCCCCTCCCTCTTTTCTTTGGGTTAAATAGCAAGATCGCGGAAGAGATTGCTCAAAAGCTCTGCAGCAGTCACATAACAGCATTAAAAGCACAAAAAAAGGAAGATCAGAAGGACATAGCTGTTACAGGCTTTTTCCCAAACAAGCAAAAAAGAAAAGACACAAAGATACAGGATCCCACTTTCTGAAGTACTCAGAAGACTCCTGGCTGATGACCAGCACACAAACCAGTCAACTCTTCTGTGCTTGGGCACCAGCTTCAAAATACCAGCTCAACTGTTTGTCTGAGCTCCTCCAGTGTCAGTGGGAGCAGACACAGCACCCATGTGCTTTCAACAGCCTCTCCTCAGACAATACAGGGGTAACTCATGTTTAAAAGAAGCATTTCTGCAATAAGCTTAATAGATGCTGTAAGTGAGACAATGAAACTCCTACAAAATTGCACCTGTCAGTATAAACCTGTACCACACTCATCCACCTCTTCTGAGGAAGGGGAAGTTAAAATAAAACCTGTGTTTCTGGCTGATTAGACAGAAATTCCCTCTGCCTCTATTACACGCTTTTGCTTCCGGATTACCTAAAGCCATCACAAAGAGGTAGGATTAACAAATTTGTTATCACCATTGGACATGGAACAACCAGCACCCCATGAGTAATTGACCCCCACACAAAAGCACTTGTGAAGGCCCAGCTATCCACTTTGAAGGAAAGGCCAGCAGAGCCCTCTGAACACCTGATGCCTCCTCGGCCCTTAATTATTCATAGTAAGGCTTTTCCCTTGCAAAGCTATGCTCCACTAAAAATGCTGATGTTACTTGGCCCCAGAGCTTGATGCATGGCTCATTCTTGTTCTCTGATAAATGGGAGCACTAATGCAGATTCGGGAAGCTAAGCCGCAGCAAGGTCTTTCCTGAGATTTGTTGAAGGTGCTGAGTCTCCAGAGACAGAAATTTACCTTGGAAATTCCCCTTGGGGATCATCCAAGGGATGTTCAGGCTCTGGTCTACTCACCGTGCCCTTTTTCACAGGGGAGGAAGGAGGAGGAATGAGGCACGTTAAAGGTTATGCAGGCTTCAAATAAAACACTATTTATTCTCTGATGTAAAGGACCCTGGGGAGATCTGCAGGCCCTGGTAAAAAGCACAGTTTCATTTTAATGAAAAGATGCACAAAGCACCCAGCTAAAGCCTGCGGAAGGTGCACTTAAGCCTTCATTGGCAAAGAAGGTACCAAGAGACTGAGGATCTCTTCCAACAGCAAACACCAACTATATGTTAGTTTTGCTGCCTGTATATGTCCAGCACATATCCTCTAAAGAGGGACACAGATTTATATCCCTCCAGCTGAAGGGAAGAAGATAGGGAAAATAAAATCATGAAAAGAGCTTGCTGGAGTGTTACACCTTTCTATCCAAGGAAAATATCAACTCCTCTCTCTTTTACCCAGTGTCCAAGCTTCTTAGCTTTACCAAATGTTTCCCAGGGAGGTCTCAGCATGACGGTGCAAAGAAAGAGCCTCAGGACTGAAGTTATCGTTAAGACTGTAAGAAACCTCAGTCCTGCCTCCAGCCCACAGTCACTTCTCTCACCACACACAGCACGGTCCACCTCGCCGTCCCTTTTAATTCTCATCTCCAGTGGCATAGATGAGAATTGCTCCAAATCCATTTTATAGAGGCATTTGTTGAGGAAATACCAGCCAAGACTCTATTAATTATTCCAGAGAAAGATTTGGCTCAAATCAAAGGTCAGGAGTCTGCAAACTAGCAATATTTGTGAGGTGTGATTAACATGGGGCTATTACACACAAGCTAATTTAAAAAGAAACATGGAGGGGACAAAGCAGGCCATGCAATAACTTCACTGTAGGGAGCCAATGGGCATTGCTGCATTGGCACCATGAGGTGTTTCTGCACCATCACATACAGCTGCAAACTCCCAGGGGGACACAAAGGGCCACGCAACACCTGCTCACACCCATAAGCTTGAGGGATGCTCACCAATATTGTAGTGGACACAATGGAAAAAAAATCTGCTCCAGGCTCTCAGACACCCCAGTGTCAAAGATACAGGAGAGCTGATCACCTCACCACTCAAAGCTGGGGACTGGCAGGTGTTTTCTAGATGATCTTTCTCTCAGCAGCTTATTTTGGAGGAAATACTGGGAGCGGGTTTCCCTCTTGCACCAGGTTTCTGTGAGACCTACCTGGCTTCACTCATCTCCCTGAGGAGGGATGGCTCTTGTAACCAGCCTGGAAAGTGCAATTGCCAGGGGAAGAAGTGAAGTGTGATGGTAGGGATGATTTTTCCCTGCTGTAATGCACTTTGGGAGTGCAGAGAAAATGAAAAGGGAAAGGGAAAGCGAAAGGGAAAGGGCCATAAGATAGAATGCCACCACAGGAAAGCATCTGTTCATTGCAAGGTTTATCTGGCATCAGCAAAGGGCGGAGATTTTCCCAATGCCCAAGGGAAGTGCTTGCCCTGTTGGCACTCCTTTTAAATGGAAATGGCAGATTACTTTAATTCCTTTAGAGGTCTTGAGAAATCTCAGCCAATTTGATTAAAAGCCTGCCACGGGCCCATCCTACTCTGGCCTCTGTGGTGAAACCCCAAAGCTGAGGGATGCTTGGTGGTGATGGCAAGCAGTGACCGTGTCCCTCACACCAAGAGCAGGGCTGGCCCCATGCAGCTCACCCTCAGTGCACAATTTTGGCTGGAAAGCCACCCAGCCAGCTGGGGAACACTGTGATTCAAAGCTCCCCTGCAGCAACCTTGGTCTCTCACCAAGGACAGATGCAGAAAAACAACTTTCCCTCCTCGAGGGAAAGACCACAACACCTCAGCATGTGCGATGTAAAAACCTCCGTTTTCCCTGGGGATGAACAGGCCAAGCACCACTTTGTGGTGGTGTCCCCAGCCCCTTCACCAAGTTTTCAAAATGGGAATTAAGAGTGATTCCTTCAGGCTAAAAACATCCCCCACATCACTTTCAGCACCTGCTCTTCTCTTGCTCATCATCTTCCTGGGCTGGTAAAGGGAACAGCTGTAATAGTTGTGAACTGGGGACACTGTACTCATCTCCCATTGCAGTTATTAGCTGTTGCTTGGCAAAACTCTCTGCAGAGACTGTTTTAAGCTACGTGTTCTGCATCATCTTGCCTTAAAAGAAAGCAGGACAGGTATATCCCTTTACAAGGTTGGGGAGCGCACTCTCCAGGCAGAAATTATCCAAGGGCTGTTTTTATATCTTGGGAAGTATCTAGTTCTGGTCCACAGTATAGCAACAGAAGATGGAGAATCACTGCATAAAACCCTGCCATCCCTCCATGTTCACACAACCCTAACAGTTTCAGGTGGGAGAGTTACTCAAGAAGAAACACGAAGACACCTTCACAGCTATTTTAGCTCCAAGTCGGGTTTTACAATATTTAGCTTTCTGTTAACATAGACACCGGGTTACCACACAAACAATAACCCCCCAAAAGGCCCATTTCCCACACACTCAATTTTTTGCTATTGTTCAGACTTTAAAGCTCTGTCCAACATCCCACCTTACTTCCACCTGCCCCCTCCCTGGAGCAGCCTGTGAGGAGAGGAATGGACATCCTTTACTGACCACTGCAGAGTTACCCCAAAACAATCACCACAAGGTAGAAAATAGAATTTTCCATCATTCAAATGTTTCCTCTTTATCATGAACACCAGCCAGCTGCTAAAGATAAGTTGCTCCTGTAACGTGGCAGAAGCCAGACAAGAGTGCAAAGCAACTGCCGAGGCATCAGCGTTTCCTTCCAGCTCTCTCCTGGAGAAGGTGTCTGTGTGGCACAGGGCTGCCCAGCTCCTGGCAGCCACCTCCCCAGGGGAGAGCCATGGCTATGCTTGTGGAGCTTCTGACAAAAGGAAGGGGGAAGTTTGAGGGAAGGAGACTCAACAGGAAGAAGAAAGCCCTCACGGGTGTCACGAGGAGCTCCCTTATGCTGGTGCAACCCTCTTGCACATTGCATGGAGCAAATTCTGGTGTTCTCAGCTCTCTTTCCTTGGGGATGACAAGGTATCCAACCCTCTCAGCTTCAGATCCTTTTTATTTTCCTCCACGCTGACAAATCAGAAAACAACCTGATGTCATGGACATTCCTCACTTGGATCCCAGGCTCAGCTGTGCTGGACTGGTTTACAAGATTTGCAGAAAAGACTCAAACCTAGTCCAGCTCATGGTTCCAGTGGAGGCAGAAACCCCTCTGGAGACACATGCAACATCAAAATCTAACACACAGCTCAATGAGCTTCCAGAACCAACAGAGCTTCGAACTCTGTGGTAACCTTAAACTCATTAACGACACTCCCTGCAGTAACAGCTCTGTGCCACAAAGCCAGTTCAAAATGCCTTTACAGTAGCTAATAATAAACCCTTTCCCAGGGCTTGAAACTGAAAATCAAATGAAAAAAAACCTCAAGCACCAGCCCACCAAACCCTCAAACTTAATGTCTACTGTGTAAAATGCTTTTTAGAAATGCCCATCCTCTGCCCTCCAGTAAATTCTGTCTTATTTGGGGTCAATCTGTTGATCACCCCTCATTTATTTCAGAAGCAGATGTGAAGTAACATTTCTAAGAAAAATAGCTCCAGAATTAAGTAGGGTCAAAATTCAGAACCAAAGCCAGAGTAAGTCTCTGCCTGCATGCAGCTCACTCCCCAGCACACATTTAATAGCCCTATTTGCAGTGCTGGCAGAGTGCTCCAGCCTCCTTTAACTCTGACTTCTCCTATGCCCTCTTTGCCTACATTACAAAAACCCCTTTTCCTCCACTCCTCTAAAACCACGCATCATTCCTATCGAGACACATCACTGGATAAGAGCATTTCAAAAGCATTTAACTAATCCAGCTTTGAACTCTACCCCCTACACCCATGCTGGCAGCACATTGCTCAGCGATTTTTCCACTGGAGCTGAGTACCCCAATTACTGTCTCCAGTCTCACATACTTTCCAGGCAGTCAGAAAAAAAGATGCCATCACAACCATCTTGCCCTTACCCATGATGGTCACATCATACTCGATCTGGAAGAGTGCCTCCTGGCTGCACTGCCGCAGGATGTTGAGGGCGTCAGCGTGGGTCATGCTGTGCAGAGGGATCCCATCAACGCTCAGCAGCCTGTCCCCAATTTTCAAGGACCCTTCCCTGTAAGAAGCCACAGGCAAAATTCTTTTTGTTTATACGTGTTTATTTATATTTAGATATAGAATCTATATATGTTTATTTATCTATCCGTATTTCTATATCTATCTATATATATATATATATACACACACACACACATATGAAAAAGTCAATTACTCTCATCCTGCAGGAATTCCTGTAGGAATTGAATACTCATTGGGACAGTAGTCTGGGTTATTTATAGTACAAGGCCCATCATACTAAATTATGAGCATGAGAGTAGATAGACTGGCTCCTGCTTTCCAAAATAGCATCAGCGATTCATCTGCACGGGGCTAATGAAGTGGCTGCCTCTGGAAGAGGAGTTTCTGCTTATAACTACAACATCTACACGTGAGTCAGCCTGTGAGCACGGGGTCCTTCCTCCCAGCATTCCACAGGCCCCACACCACCTCTGTCATTCCACACCACCAGCATGAGAAGCCCTGGGGAGGCACCAGCAAGGAGGCCAAGAATGACACACATCCGAGAGCAGGCTGAGAGCTGCAGGTCTGTCTTGCGAGAGCACGTGCCAGAGATATGACACGGGCGGTACCTGTCTGCCGGGCCACCCGGCCTCACGTAGGTGAGCACCAGCGGTCTGGACTTGTGCCAGTCTTCGTGAGCTCCCCCTGGAAACAAACCGGGAAAGCCGTAAGTCACGGGAGGCTTGGAAGTCTGAATGAGAGTGCTGAGAAAGAAGGGACATTTATCACACAACAGCCGACACAGCCTGAAAGCAAAACGACCGCCCTGGATCAGGCAGCTGGCAGTCCTTGAAGGCTGCAAGGGATACTCTCCAGGATACACTTCTATTACTCAGCTGAAGTTTATGACATCCACCTTCTTATTTTCACACTTCCCAAATCACCTCTGCCAGTGCTTGTCCCCTCTGCTTTTCTCTGGAGAAGCTACTAACCTCTCAGCACGAAGCCAAAGCTGTTGCCTTCCTTGTAGAGGGAAACTTCTATGGTCTTGGGAATAATGCCAGCACTGCTTTCTGGCACTGAAGGAAAAAACCAAACAAACAAACAAAAAAAACCCAGTTACCACCAGATAAACCTTTTCCAACCAGCCTGCAAAATATATCAGAACTCATCCAAACATCACTGAAATGAAAGTCCAGCCCAAAGCCCCTATTGTATCTTGCCTATTTGGAGGCAAAAAGAGCCCAACCCAGACACATGAACCTTCATCAGAGCCAACCATCATGTTTTAGGGTGATTTCACCAGTTCAGTGTAGTGCATCTCCCCTCAAATTTGTCTTGGTTAATACTCTGACATTAAAGTAAAACCATCTCGTTTATCAACCGGCTTTAATGTGTTCAGCTTTTCTCAAAAGCTTCTGCCACAGATAGAAACTTATTAAAAAAAAAAACCCAGCAGCAGCATAAGGAGTCAAGTCACTGGCTGACCTTAAAGAAAATGAAAATCCCAAATCCTCAGTGCAAAAGGTTGGGTTTTTTTCCCTTACCTCTCATATTTTGGATTTAAAAAAAGATTAAATGAATCCTTTAAACTGATCCCAGGGGCAATTCAGTAATTTTATGTTAAATACACAGTACTGTTTGTACAAAATACAAAATGTACAAAAGTAAAGAGAAAAAGAAAGAAACTGTTTCTAACCCTTGCCATCCTCTGCTATTTGATGCTTTATTGCACTACTGCAGGGAATATGGGACAATTTCCTGGTCTTCTCCATCCAGAACTGAACATGGCGTTTCAGTCTGGTCCACTCTGAAAATTCCTAACCTTCAAACCAAGTACCATAAATGGCCACAAGGATAATCAGGGGGAAAAATTACTAAGAACTTGACTTTAACCTGGCAAACTGGAGCTGAATGCTGCCTTAGGCACATCCACACTGGCATTTCCCTTGGCTCAGGAGCGGGTTTTTGAAGTGAATCTCCTTTCTGTCCTCACTGCCAGGGACCCTGAGGACTTACAACGTGCACCCAAATTAGGGTTAAACTAGTGCTTAAGCTGACCCAAAAGACATGCAGTGGAGGCATGGTACCACCCTACAGGCAGCCAGCCCTGGGGATCAGGCTACAGCAAGGCCAAATAAACCTCCAAAACACTGTCCTCACTTTGCTCCTGCTGTGGTGCAGACAGCTAACAGGGACAGAGTCCAGAAATACTCCAGAAGGGAAAAGCTCAGGGCACAGGAAGGTTCATAGATAAGGGGTGATACTCAAATACCAAGCAAAGGGTATAAAGCATCCACAAATGAATTCAGAAACTATTCAATTTCTGTCCTAAGCTTCCAAACATGAAGTGCTGCAACAGCCTTTCATAAGATCAGCAGGAGCAGGGAAACCTAAGCTAGTGTTAATGCGGGTCTCTATTTATGAAAGAGAACGATATGACAGCCTGAAAACTGGACTTGGACTTGCAAGATCTCTTCCAAAGAAGGAAATTACAAAGTGGGGAGAAAAATTCAAACCCACAAGTACGAGCTATTGAATTGCACTCTATTTCTGCTCTTTGCCCAGAGAGAGGGAGAGAGAGTTTAGTACACACAGCAATAACAAACCCTCACAGCAGATAAAAGCCCACAATGAATTGGAACCAGGCAATAATTGACAATTCCCTGTATTTTGCAGTGCTTCTTTGTTTGGATCATTTATAAACAGCCCAAATAATGTCACTGGAGAGAAGTCGGTATCTCAGTGTGCACTTCCTGCTCATTCAGAGCCGAGGATATTTCTTGTCGCTGCTATTGATTGAGCCATGCGGCACTGGCACCGTTCCTCAGCTGGGCAGCACAGCTTATCAGATCCCTGACAGCCAGGCTCACAGAAAAAGGCTAAGAGTGGTCACAGCCCTAGGGAGCACGAGAACACGGAAAACTCAACCCACAGTTGGCTTTATCAGGGTTGCATGCAAAAGCTCACTAACAATTACAGCACAACAGAGGGGAATGATGGATAGAGATTCATCTAATCCAGGTTAGATTTTGCTCTTTTTTGGCCTTTACATATTCATTTATATATTGAATACTTTTCATATAAAGGTAGCAGCTAGAGCAAAGCTACAAAGTGTAAGATAGCTTCCTATCTGGGGCAAAATGTTTAGATTTCATTAGTTTTGTTTTTCCTGTCATCTTATTTTTAGTTGTTCTATTTCTTCTGCCCAGTCATCCTCTGATTGATCTGGGTAACTGAATGACTAATAACTGAGATTGTTTTCACACTGGAAAGACTGTGATGAGAAACTGTATCGAGGAATTTGTTTTAATCAGAAACCTCAATCATCAAAACAAATGAGGGCAAACACACACAGTCTCCCATTTCAGGACACAGGCTCACTGAATTGGGCTTGCCAGCTCCTGCCAGGGCCCCTTAGCTGGAGAGCAGATTGCTTCAGCTTTCCTTCTAAAAACACATAACACTTCAAAGCATCCTGAGGACTAACAGCACTTGCCACAGTTCTGAAAAGAGCATCCGGCAATACATGTTTAAGACTGAATAAAACCTCCCGTAGCCACGCTCCAAAAGGGAAAAAGAAAAACAAGCTGAAGCAGCATCAGGAGGCAGATTGGCCTGTGCTACCAAGTGACTCCGAGGCAAGACAGACCTAATCAGCCATCCCCTGCCGGTGTGCATGAACAGGCACCCACTGTGCTGGAAAAAGCGCTCTGCTCCGACTGCACACAGCTCTGCAGCAGCCGCCGCCCCGCTGTGAGCAGATCAAGGCAACGTCAAAACGCCCCTGGACACTGCCTTGGCCATGGCAGGCAACGCACGAGCAAGTCCAGCTGCGCCCCAGGACAAAAGGCAGCCAGGGAGAGAGGGCAGCGTTACCAGGGAGGCACCCACCGGCTGGCGGCAGCTCGTACTCTACTTCCAGCACTACCCTTTCGCCCACGTTTTTCAGCAGGCTTATGATCTCATCATGCCGCAGCTTGGTCAGGTTAATGCCATTCACTGACTTGATGTAATCCCCGACGTTCAGCTGGTCACTTCTGCAAAGAAATAAAAAGCAAAAAAAAAAGCAATGGTAGGACAAAGTCTCTGCTACATCCAGCCTGGGCACGGCTGGCTGGTAACTGGAGGAGTTTTCGAACCAGCCACCAATGCTGGGCTGATCTCAGATGTCTGCTGTCTGATTGCATGTGTCTGCTATCACAGGGAAGTGCTAAAATTGAAGCCATCTATCTTTCCTGGTGGCAAGTGTTCAGATCTGTACATGTAGCAACAACCGCAGCGCGCACGTTCACAACCTCTCTTTTGTTGCTCAATTCCCATTCATGTAGAGCAATCAGTCAAAGAAAAGCACACCAAGACCTGTCTGAATTAAAAAATCCAGCCGGGAAAAAGAAAACTTCTTTCCTTTTGCCTGGTTTCTGCAAAACTGTTCAAATACTCCTTCCCTTTCTCTCCTTCTTGGAGCCTTTCTTTGCCCATTCCTTTTATGAGCCAATAACATTACTTACAGACTCAGTATTCAGAGCAGATACAATATTAAAGCACTTAGCTTGATCAAGATGTATTGTACCATGCAGCTCTCCTGACAAGGCTGCCTAATTTCACAGAATCCCTAATATCCCTACACAAAATTTCAGAGCATAATTGCACAGAGCATAGGAAATAACTCAAAATAGAAGGCGTTCTACTTACTGAAGCAACAACTTTGCATTCTGGGGCACTTGAAAAAAGGGAGTTGGGCGCCAATGACTTTAATTATAACTCTATTCATTCAGTAGCTGGAACGTGCAACTATTCCTCTCCAGTTCTTCTGTGCTCTCTGCACCCCATTTCCATTTCTCACCTTGCAGCCAGTCCTCCTGGCCTCAGATTGGAGACTCTTGGCTTTCCATCTTTGTCTGTACCACCTGAAATGGTTAACCCAAGGGTGCTTCCTTCCTTCTTAATCAGCTCCACGATGGTGACCCCTCTGAACTCCTCTGAAAGATCAGGAATAAAGACAAACATCTCAGTGGAAGGCGCATTCCTCCCAAACCCAAGGACACCCTTTTCTTAGAGGTGGTGGGAAAGCAGACCTGGGATGATTTGTACGACTAGCATGAAGAGAAAGCATCAATCTATTTAAAATTAAGTTGTGAAACCGAAGTGTGCCCTGGTAGATCCACAGCAGTGTTTGCGTGCATGGCCGACAGGCAGGACCAAGGAAGATAAGGCAGAGGAATAAGGGCTTGTGAAAGAATAAAAACCTTGTGTTTCAAGGTGCTGAAGGCAGTGGGAGAATTCAGAACCAGGATGATGGGATCTCAGCAATGGTCTAGGGAGATCACCTCAGAGAATTATGCCTGATACAGAGTGGGCAGGGTGCTAACAGGGCTACGTGTCAGGTAGCCACAGTTATACACTAGGAAGATGCTGTGGACCTGCAGTAGCTGCCTGGATGGACAGGACATGGTGGATCTTAAAATACTGTGATTAAAAAAGTATCTTGAGACATGAATACAGTTGGGAGATAAAGAACATAATGTGAAGAGGGGTAGGATCCTGCAATCATTAGGGGAAGGAGAGAGAGACATGACCTTCGCTCATTCACGGCACTTTGCCCACCCATCTGTACCTGGTCCGTGTCAGACTCCCTGTCACCCCCCTCATCTACAGCTGGAATTGAAGACGAGTCACTTTTACAATACAACTGGTTCCACATGCACTGTCTGCCATAAAATGCATGTCTAAGTTTAGGGGGTGCACACCTCACACCTGCTGCACCAGTGCTGCTCTCAGCATCCTGCAGGCAGTGTACATTTTACCTTGCACTAGTTCAAGACGACATTCTTGTCTGTCCAGCACCTACATATAAGCCCAATCTGGTATCAGTTTTGATCCCATAACAGCTCATATCTGGGTTTTACAGAAACAGGGTCCCTGAACTATTCCAACTTCTGTATTTGGCACAGACAAGGGCTGTAAGCTAGTAGGAGAGCCAGCTCTGGGCCAAGGAAAGATCAAGAGCTCTGCAGACTTGGCAAAAGGCAGCTCTGCATTGCTCCACATGACAAACTCCACACTCTTTGCTCAAAGGCGGACTAGCCCTGGGGCAAACAGGACTATTCCACACCTTGCAACCTTCCACACCTTAGAGCTTCCTCTAAGAAGCTTTTACACAGCCTGTCTACAACATGATCCAGCCATCCTTACTGTCTCCCACAATTTTACAGGAAGAAACCAGTCCCCCTCACACAGAATGCCTTCCTCCAAGGCTGTGCAGGAGAAAGTGATGATGGGCACTGGCAGCACATGACGAACAGCTGTCCCACAGATGTGGACTAAAACCCATGCTGCAAATGGCCCAGGAGCTTGTTTGCACAGCAAACCTCACCAGGCTTGGATGAGATGCTGTTTGATGAGGGAACATCAGAAACCTCTCGCACACTGTGATTTCCAGAGCTAGGCAGGGCCCCTTAAATAGCATACTGACAAAGAAGATCCATGCTGGTGCAGGGCTTCCTCTCTCCATCCCAAACACGGCATCATTTGGCACTGTGGTGCCTCATCACTAGCACTTTGCTCCTCTGTAAAGTCACCATGACACCAGAAATTGCACCTCACTTAGAGTCCTGCCATGCACTACCTGTTTCGTCACGCACTTCCAAGAATAATCCGTGCACTTGATTAATGTGAGTAGGGAACCTCTTTGCAATCTAGCGCCAGTCTGGCAGGCGTTTAGGCACTGCTGGGCACCCATTTAATGTGGCACTGGCAGCTCGTTGTAAGAATGTCAGGTCCATAATACTTCTGCTCTTTAAACTCAGTTTTGATCCCTTGCCAACCACAGTAACTTAGTTTTTAATTCCCCAACCCAGGATCCCAGGGGCTGCCAGAAACTCTGGGGGGGCTCCCTGCCGTGCTGGAAGAAACACCATCCAGCACCATCCTGCAAATTTCCTCTCCACTACAGACATGACTGATCAACACAGATGGTGCTGCAAGGGGAGATTATTAGCTCTTCAATGGCGTTTAATTTTGATCCTTGATAAGCGTTTAAAATGAGAACCCCCAGAGTGCAATTACCCATTGTTACAGGTTCAAAAAGAAACCACTGCTTCAAAAAAAGGGAAGTCCTTGAGATCAGTGGATCAAAGTAAGCAATAAGGGATTTTGACCTCTAAAACTCTACTGCCACTGTCACAGACACACACAGAGGTACAAGTGAGCTGGTTATGGAGGATCTGGTCCTTCAAGACATAGCCTTTAAGTGCCATATAAGAGTAGTCTTAGATTCCTTCTGTTGCTTGGATTTTGCTACTCAAAGCATCCCAGGGCAGAAAGAACACACCTGAATTTTTCCCTCCCCACTGAGATGCCTCCAGCTGGGGTTGTTGGACTTACTGGCTCTTGTGAGCCTCTCCCCATCAGCACTGTGGTACAGCAGTAACATGTTGCAGAAGCCCCAGAGGATGCAGAATATCCCCTAGAACAACTGCTGAATGATGAAGCAATAGCAAAAGGGCCTCATCCTCTACAACACACTAAACCAAACCTGTGACTGGATCATTAACAGTCAGAAGTCAAAATCAAGACCCTGACTTTCCTAAGGAAGAAGATGAGTTGTCCAGAGCAGCCCATCCAGACCTGTTGGCAGATAAAGTCCAGCACCACCAGAGGCAATATACTATCACTTCTTCACTTCCTCTTCAGCCCCCAGAGGTATTTCTGTATGGGAAGGTTTAACTCACACAAAAATTTGCTGTGACTGACTAAATATCCAAACAAACTTAGTCAACGCGGGAAATACAAAGCTTGCCAGATACTGCCAGTCACCTGACAAGCTCAGCTATGGCAGCGCTTCTTCCCTCTCTCCTTTACTGCTGTCTTCTTCTCTGTGGGTGCCAGTCCAGTGCAGGAATCAGTCCTTTCTTGTCTCCCTGTAACCACTATCAGGGGCTTCACACAAGACAGGGATTGCACCAGTAACATATCACTCACTGAGACCGGTTACTACCATCCATTTTTGCCCTCCAGGAAAAAGCTTTGCTGATAGGTGCGCCAAAATTAGTGTTCGGAGGGGTTTACCCATTCAGGTAAAGTGTCATGGATGCCACAACGTTTTGGGGCAGAAGCTGATCCCCTCCTTTACCTGGGATGCTTTGCCTCCTGGAGACCAGGGCTGCGTCCATCCCACCAGAGTCCTTGCTCCCCTTCGAGTAAGGGCCATCGTCTGTGAGCAGAGCAAACACAGAAGCTGAAATTAGTACCAAAACCCACAAACAACTGAACCAGAGCACTTGAAAAAGTTGTCCTGGTGACACTGGAATTGGGATCACATCTGTATCACAGACTTCAGGCAAGAAAAAACAATACCCAGCCCTGGCTTTGCACTGCGCCATGTGGGCTATCCTGTGTTTTGGAGAGGGAGGGAAGGAAACAAGAAGGCAATAATATTATCTGATTTATTCTTCTTGGAACTAAACCGTTAGGAGGGAACAAAATTCCCTTACTCCTGCAATAATGTGGAAGAGCTGAGGGGAGACGAAGCTGTGGCATTAGTCTCAAGTTTTAAGCCTGTCATTATGCTTGTGAAGAAACTTACAGTCTTTGGAAATGGAGTTATACATCAGGACACTAACAGGGCACTAAATCACTGTACTTGAATGAAATTGCCTATTCTTATAGATCCCATTATTTCAAAGTCACATTTTCCTGCTGCTGTTCCAGCCTCCGTACAATATAGAGAGCATTTTCTCTTAAGTGATTAAAAAAAAAAAAAGCCAAAGAGAGAATAGTATTATGCACCACCCAGCATAAGCTGAAATTTAGAGTATTTAAATATCTTTGTATTCTCCTATAGGAGCACTCCTATGGAGCTATCACAGACCTTATTTGCAGAGATCTGCAGATGTCATTGCCATCCACCTAAAAATGTCTATTTTTACGGCATTTCCTAAAAAGCCGGTGCTTTTTCAATCAGTAATTTCCAGTAACCATGCAGTATCAAATAACTCTCATTCTCAGTGACCACAGTCCTGGATTGCCATTCCCAATTTTTCAACAGCTGTGAAGGTTTAGAAGTTGTACGTGACAGTATAAATAGGGGTTACTGAAAACCTTATACATTTATTCCTGTCCACAGCCCTTTAGTTATATTTAAGTTACAGAGAAGTTTTTGTCTGGCTCTATACAAAGCAAACGACTTTTGTTCAGCCCCATTCCAGGGGGTGTGTACAGAGAGGAGCCAAACTAAACGTTCAGTTGCTGGCAGCCCACTTTCCCCACAAACAGAAAAATGATGTTGTAAACTGAATCACATGCTCAAGCCCAAGGGCTTGAATGCTTTCTAAAAGTAAAATGAAGTAAGTTTCAACCTAAAGTAATTTTTTTAAAAATAATAACAATAAAAAAATTATCCAGTGTTAATTCTTGTTGCCCCAGCTGAAGTAACTTCTCAGGTTGATAAAACTTTGGCTGGGTCAACTCTGCACTTTCAAGCATAAAAAGCAGAAAACTAAACACTATTTAGTTTTGCAGCTCAAATTTTGCAGCCCACAGAAGGACAACTTAGATATCCAGACCCTGGGCTCTTCTCGTACGTCACTTTGAATATTTTTTTCACCACAACAAAACTGGAGCTTTCTAATGAAGTAAGAAGTAGCACTTGGCCTGGAGCACCACCAAACTATGCCAAACCACTGCTGCCAAAACACTTTAACTTTGGTACCCAAACAGTCAGGCCTCTGTGAAACAGGGGAACAAAGCTGTGCTTTTCAAAAAAATAAGAGGAAGAATGGGTAGGGTGAAACAGCACTGTCCTGACCGTGGACATCTTGCAGCATCACTCAAAGATGACGGTGAAAGCGGCAGCACTTGGCTGCTTGGTTACAGCAAGCACCAAGGTGGGCTATTGATTTCAGTCAGGTGCTGGTACGGCCTGGAATCACTCTGAGAGCAGAAGGCTTGAATATGAAATTTGCATTTTTCATAGGAATGGCTCCTTCTTGATAGGAAAACCAGGGTCAGGGTTAATCTGGGCTTAATGACTCTGGAAAGAAATTTAATTTAGTTGGGACAGTTTAGCTCCAGCATCTAATTAAAAAAAAACCAAAACCACACAATACCGCATGCCAGCTCTTCTTCAGTATATGTTTGACACTGTTACAAATTCAGAGCTTTCAATTTCTGCCACCGTTGGCCATGTTCATCTTATTTTCTCTCCCCAGAAGATTTTTCCTAATATCTTGCCTTACCTTTTCTCTGACACGCCATCCCTTGCAGAACTACAGTCAGACTAACAGGGAGTATAAGGCAAGGTGGCATCTCCCAGGGGAGGCGCAGGACAATGTTATCTAACTGCTCCCTGCCCACATCACTCAGCCCAGCAGTTACAACCTCCATTTATTTCTTTCCCAAATGCAACAGCACAGTGGAAGAGGAACCCCAAACTCAAGATGCCCAGCATGAAGCTGCTTTTTCAGCACTGGAGGTAATTCTGCAAATGACACTTGCAATACACCCTGAGACATCTTGGGCTGGAGGCTCTCAATGGCTCTGGAGCATCAGTGTGCCTTCGGTCCCACTGGACACTGCAGTTGGTGAGGAGACCCCCACGTGCAGCTGCCTTCACCCTGAGAGCACTGCTGACAGCTCTGACCCCACGTAACACGCTCAAGGCAGCAACGTCCTGCTGCGGATGGGATCCCTGCATTCCTGGGAAACCACGCAAGATGGTTCAAAGCCAGCTCCATAATCCGCTGGCAAACTAAAGCAGTGAACCATCTGTTTCACATAAACACACCGCCCTGGACCAGCCAGCCACCAGCATCCTTCTGTGCTTCATTTCCCCATCACAACCCCAATCAATGTCGATATGAAACCCAGGTTCGCTACTGGTTTCCCTCTCTACCCCAACAGCTGTCGGCAAACATGCCTCGGCTTCCCTCTCAGCAAGCGACCGGGCTGCCTGTGCATTAACAGCAACTTCCACCACCAGCCAAGTGGCCAAGAGCAGCGACCCGAGCTACAAGCCGCTGCCGGCAATTAGCAGCTCCCCGCCCTGCCCCGTCCCACGCTGCTCCTCCGACAGCCCTGTCAGCCGGCAAGTAATTAGCACCACAGCTCCCGTTCCTCTACGGCTTCTCCCTTCCAAACTCAGTTGATTATGTGAAAAATGTGTGGGGTTTTTCACTCATTATCTGGCTAAAATGTTTGAACAGGAAAGGAAGCTGCCACACGCCGCCTGCCGAAATGGGAATTGGCATTTGCTTGCATGAGCATCCCCTGCCGCGCGGCGCTTTGTTCATTTGCAGCCGATTTCCTGCTCTGCCACTCAAGCTGGAATTAATGGAGCCACTGTTTTATGAGCTTTTTTTTTTTTTTGTGGTAGGGGTTACTTTGTGGGTTTTGTTGGTTTCGGTTTTGTTTTGGTTTTTTTTTTTTAATAAAAAGAAGCTCCTTCTCTTTGTGCTCTCAGTTATTTCTTCTGCCTAGCACAGCATCAGTTCGGAGGTGAGGCTCGTAACCAGCCTGATTGCTCAGTCGGCCCAAATCGCAGCACCAGCCCAAGCACTGAAAATTCATGAATCTATTTACTCCCTAAAATTGGGAAAATAACTCTTTTTTTTTTTAATCCTGCACAGGTTCTTTTTGCAAGCAATCAGTGCCGGAGCTATTAGGGTTGTATATTTCAAGCTTTTTCTCTCACACCAAGAGGGCCAGAAATTTTCCAAAGAAAAGATTGTGTAATTGGTGGTTTTGAAGCAGTGATGTTAATGCTGGCTCTAGATCTTTCAGAGAAGCTCACGAAGGACGTAAGACCCTCAATAAAACTGAGACTGCAACACTTTCCATGTATTGATCCTATGGGAATCCGTGCCACCATAGAAAAGTTCCTGTAAGTCAACAGTTTTTGCTATTTCAGCAGCTTACTAACACCAGGGAGAGAAGAGCTCCCAAGTCCCTACACCTTCACAGAGGGTTCTGAGCTCTCCTCCCCTGCAACAGCAGTGCCATACAGTAGTACACATCTTGTACAGTGATATAAAGAAGAGAGAATGCCCATCTCATTCCCCCAAAAACAACCTGGAAAGATGAAGGAGTAGGAAAAATCTCCTTGCTTTAACTGAAGTACTAGGGCCAGGAAGAAAGGAATGTCAGGACAAACTCCACTATCTCTGTGAGCACAGGAACCAGTATCTCCTGACATCAGTTAGGTGTCAAGCCAAACTCTGTTAAAATGGGGGGAAAAAGCTTCTTCTGAAAGAGCACTGATTTAGGAGTTAATTATCCCTGGCTGTGGGGGGAAATGGGAAGGCTTTTTGGTGTGTTTTTTTTTCATTTAGAAGAGTTATTAGTCTATGTTATTAGCAGAGATCACCTCTTAATGAAAATCAGCATTGTCTAAATAAGATTCTGTGGCAATTAGGCTTGCAGTCTGCAAGTTGTTCAGATTCCTGGATCGCTTTAAGACAGTTCCTGCAGAGAAAGTGCATTAATCTTATGAGAAGACCAAGAGGTAAAACCTCCCATTTATTTAATGGAAAAAAGACAGTTGGAGATAGTTATTTCGCTATAGGGTAATTGCACTCCTTGTTTAGAGAAATGAATACTAAACCAGCATTAAGAAAGCAAAAGCTGTTCATGCTAAGGCAAGACAGTATTTTTTTGCTAGAATAAATGCAAGAGGCTGGAAGGAGAAACTCAAATGACTAAAACTAAGTGCAATTTTGTCCATTTTGAGGAGAGTTATTTCTGTGAGTCAGGGGAGGCATTTTTCTGTAGTCAGGCAAAGAGCAGTCAGGGGTACATGAGCGTGGGTCAGGCAGCTAGTGATGATTCAAACTGTGGCCCTGGGAGCTAGTCTCCAAGGCCTGGGGTTTTAAAGATCTCTGAGTGCCTGAAGATGCAAGACATGTACTTCAAAAACAGACTATAATCATCTAGCTGTATCTTTAGGCACCTAATCACCTTTAAAAAGTTGAGATATTACTAGAAGGAGGGGAGGGGAGAAGTGATATATCCACACATATCCACTCTGAATCTCAAATTGGTGTTTAGCTCCCAAATGACACGGCTTGGCCGGGGGCTGGGACATCATCAGAGGACAGTGACACAACCCTTCCCACCTCTCCCCAGGCTGGCACTACACATGGCATCACACCCGGAGGCACCTTATGCACCAGTAATGGATTTGGGTTTGATTGCAAGGCTGTACACAACCGGCCCTCCAGCACACTCCCCAAGGGCAGTTTGGGTTATTTCAGCGCCGCCACAGCAGGTCAGAGCCAGCTCTGCACCAGAGTGGCACAGTGGTGGCCTCCCATCTTCAAAGCACTTACCCTTTAACAGGAGACAAGTAGATCCAGAGAGGCGAGCACAGGAAAACAAAGAGCCCATTGAATAACGTTACAAACAGATTGCATGATTTCCTGAAGCTACTTAATTACGAAGTCCACTGCGCAGCAAGAGCTCCTCCCGTGTCTCTGCTTCAGGCAAGAGACTGTTTGCATGAAGGATCCCACCTTCCCCAAGCCTTCCTCAGCAGGTGGCTTGAATTTTCTTCTGCTCAACTAAATCCACAGTTCCTTAGGCCCTCGGAAATTTGTACATGAGTTCACTAAGGCCAGTACAGATACTCAGTCCTTTTCCCATCTCTAGAAATGCACTGCTTTGGCTCTGTACCATTAAAGAGAATAAATAAATAGAACCCAAACAAATGGATAAAACACATCTGTCAGTGATCTCCAGACTGCTTTTCCTGGAATACTACAAAAGTTGAACTAAAGCATGATCCTGCCCTAAATAAAACTAGCCCAAGCATAGAGCAACAATTACCCTAAATCCTTAGGCGAGACAGCCCATTCTCCTGTGAGGTCCTTAGAACAAGGAAAAAAAAAAAAAAAAAGGTGCCTTTTGCTTTAGGATTCTGCAGCACAATTTCATTGTCATCACACTGATTTTCACTGGTTGCATGCGAACGAAGGAAAAAAAAACACTACCTGGCCTTCAAAGGGCTCAGGTTTTCCTGGGTTTTTATTCTCCAGGAGTTGAGGTGGAGCTTTTGGAAGTATGCCAGTGAAAAACCCAGTACCCATCACAGATCTCCCTCCATCAGCACATGAAACCCCCCATGTGTCACAGCACTAACCCGGACTCAAGAAGGGCTTGGAAATGTCTTTCCCTTCCTTTGCATCATGGAGGTTAAAAAATTTCCCTTTTACCAGTAAGCTCAGACTGGAACAAACCAAGTTATTTTAGGAGCAGCTCCTCCCTAATTTCACAAATACAAGTATCAACAAATCTGGTACAAATGGCAGAGCCTGCCTGTTGTGAAGAAGAGCCTCATATTTGCCCCTTTACTGGCAACAAATCCTCTCCCTGCACACACACAGGAGGTATTCAGAGACAAATGAGAACTTGGGGAAATGTTTCCTCTTAACTTTTCTCATCACAAGTCTTTGAGTGAACAGCCAGACAAAACAGGCACAACATACAACAACCACACCTGCTAGAAATAAAGTCCTCACCCTAAAGATGGTGGCTGAGCTTTCTCCCATTTTCCCAGATAATTCTCATGGAAAAAGCATTATCGACCTGCTGCCAGTCCCTGTGCCAGCCCTACTGCAATGATGCTGCACTCCCAACCCCAGGCTAGGAACGTGCTCTGCCGACTGCAGCTTCTTGTGCTATCAGAGGTTGTTGTGGCAGCTCCTCCATCCATCTGCGCAGTTGTTGCTCCTGGCATCCGAGTCAGGAAGAACTAGTCCAAACTTTGAGGTCTTTCCAAGAGGAAGTTATGCTTAATTTCTTTGCCTTGACAGACACGGAATTAAATTCATCTCCCCACACTTGCCACGTCTCTCCTTCTTTTCTTCTAAAGACTATATTCATTCACCTACCAATCCTTCTCAGGCATGTATAATTTCATAACCACCTGCTGCTTTATTCACAGGAATCAGATCTACGAAAGATATAATAGCCTATTGTTCAACAGAAACTCCGTGCTTTGTTCTTCTGGGTTTTTTTCTTTTTAATAAGAAACCAAAATTACTTTTAGAGGAATAATTTGTTTCAAGCAATCATTTTCAACTGAAATGCTGTAGATGGTTATTTGCATAGCAGTAACCTTTATGGGAGCAAGATATGAGGCCAGAATCTGTTGCCAAGCAGGTTGGCTTCCAAGGGATACCAGAGCGTATTTCTTACCCCCTGCCAAGCTCTAAGCAGGTACATAACACTTATGGAGGAAGATTCCTGTGAAGGTGTGAGAAGAGTTTCTGCATTTAGTAAACAAGTAGATGATCTACTTCAGTGTGTATGTGCACATAGCCCATTTAAGCTGGCTCTGCAGAGAAGCCAGGCTTTGGAGAGATTTAACTCACATGGACTTTCCCAGGATATTGAACACCTCCTAAGGACTGATCCAAGTCCCATTTGATAAGAATAAATGCTGAACCCGGCTTGCAGTGCCAACATCTGGTGCTCCTCAGCTTTCATTGAATACATGGCATTCCATAAAAAACATAAAAGGGAATAAATGAAAAAGACATGCTTTAAGGATCTGCAGTCAACCTGCCATTACAGTCCTGTCTTTTATACACCAGAGCCATCACTACAATGTTCTTTTTGTCCCCATTATTGCTTTGGAAGCCACTACAGAGTAACTTTATTTATCTAAGCATATCTAAGAGAGTGTGTGATAGAGGACCTGGAAGCAGTTCAAAATTTCCACTCAAGCTGTACTGAGAGATGGAAGAAAAAAAACACTTGAAAAAGTAAGTAGAATTTTTTATTAAACCTAGTTCCTCTTTTTTTCCCCTGGTTTCCTGCAAAAATTAGCTTCACCTGCTGTGTGTATATCCATCCACCTACTGTCCTGCTGCACCTCTGGAACCCAGTGGCCAATATCCATCAACCCTGGGGGGAGAGAGAGCAGCTTAAAAGATTATATTCTTATAACTTTCAGTAAAAATGTGTTTTGAGTAGAAAATACTCAAATTATTGCTCTCAGCAAAGCAAAGAGCTGTTGTGTAAACCAACTTTAGACCAGCTTCACCACTCATTTTCCTCTGTATGGTAGGGAGGAGACCAAGGGATACTGGATGCAAAACTGTTGAAAATAAGTGTTCTTTTGGTCTTCTGCTCACAGAAGAGCTTATGTTGTTTTTCCTGAAGTAGCCTGTGATTTCATTTCTTTAATTTAAAAGTATCAGGGATGACTCTTTCCCCATTCTGGTGAGGACAAGCTTTTGTGCATGAAGTTAGGCTGATTAAGAGCTTCCTGAAGCACTGCATAGGCTGGATCTTCAGCACAAACAGCTTTTCCCAAAGAAAACCCAAGCATCTTCACTTTTATCCACCTCTTCCAAAGAATCCTCTAAAACCATCCACACCAAGATCCCTTTTCACTCAGCGAGCCCTCTCCAGCTCACTTTTCTTAAGTGCTCCCCAGCAATTTCAATTTCTAGTGTTAAAGGATAAAAAGAAAGAGAGAAAGGGACAGAGACTTCCTGCAATCCCTCTCACCTCCCAGGCATTTTCAGGCAGCTTCATCAGTTTATATTTATGAATGACCTGGTGGCAGGGGAATCCATGCAGTGTCTCATCCCCTTGCAGGTCATTTGCAGGCACGGACACACACAGAGCACTCACAGTAATTTTGTGCATGAGAGACAAAAACAGTGCAGAAACCAACTCAATGAAATTATTATTTCTCAATGGTTCTACTGCCTGAAATGATGTTATTAAAGTTAAATTTTCCAGTCAATCTGGCAATTTCTCTTATTAAGCAGCGTAGACTGTACTGTGGAGAGTCCAACACTAAGCTGGAAAGATGAAATATTACTGATATACTGATTGTGTTATCTGAAGAAACTACCTTTCAACAGTAAAAATTAAAGAGGAATAAGATACAGTTGCAGACTGATCTTTCGTTAAAGTTATCCAAGGTAGCAGTTGTAACATGGTGAGAAGTAACTGATAAAGTCTAACATGACTCCCAGGGAAGACTGCCTTGCTAGGTACAACTGGGTTTATTAATCTATGCAGCAGTAAATCCTGGCTGGCAAGGGAATACAATTCTCCCTATTAACGCCACATAAGCTCCTAAACTTTTTCTTGAACATGAAGGTGCATAAGAAATGCAGCCTGCTGAATCCAAACCCTGAAGACTTCCCTTCTTTCAAGCGCCAAATGCCATGCTAAGTGACTGTGGAGTGAAATAAAATAAAAATGACGGCTCTATTGTGGGTTTTCAATCAAATGAAATTAAATACTGTCAGTTTATTAGACTTTAGCAGTCAAATCACTGGTGCCACTTAAGCCTAGCAGCCACTATTACTTATGTGTTTAAAAACCCTGGAGTTAGTCAAAAAGGGAAAACAAGCTTTGTTTTAATGAAAAACTTCATAATTGCTTTCACTGCACAGGGTTTGTCTCTAAGCTCCCTCCCAACTAGGAAGACTTTCCAGAAGTCTGTGCCCAAGCAGGCAAAAGGTTTTGGTTTTGACCTATCAATAGCCCACAACAATTATCAATGTCCACACTATGAAATACTCTGTTTTGGTGTTTCGGGTTTTTTACCTACCCTGTCTTACCTAATTCTGGGCTTGGACTCAAAGAGGTCCAGGGAGGTGATGGAAAGACAAGACTCAGGAGCTACAGGCAGTGCCAAGAGCTGAGCACCCTCATACACAGCCTGGGTGGGAACATGCAGCACAAATCAACACCTTGGGGACAACAGAAGAGGGAGAAGTCAGGACTTCCATCTTTTGAAAGGGAAATCAATTTGCTGCAGTGATAGTTTTACTAAATTCTTGGAGCTATTTTGCCTTTAACAAACTCCCTTTTGGTCCCTACAATGATTGCTTTAAAAATGGTACCCGCTGTCTTTCATCCTCCAAGATCTTAACTTCCCAGGGAGGGAAGGAGTTTAAGAAGTTCAGGGTAGTGCTACACTAAAGAGAAGTGGAAAAGGCAATCTGATCTGGTGCATGAGCATGGCAGGGGAGCACATAACTCCTCAGTGGAGATGTAGAGAGCCAGAATCTGTGAATGAAAGCTGTAGAGATGCATCCCAGATACTGGAATATGTGCATGTCCTCTGTTTCCACTGAATGTGAAGAATTAACCATCTGGACATTGTGGTATAGAGTGTCTTGTCATGATGGATGGTCATCTGTCTAAAAATTATTTGTCACTCCTTAGGCAATTCAGAGGATGGTTCACAGGCACTAAACTCTTTGACCTGTATTATGCAGGAAGTGAGACTGGATTTTGAATGCCTCATTTACAACCCAGTCTTAAAAAAGAGCCCAAAAAACAAAACAGGTGAAGGTGCCATTTGGGATGAAATTGGCTGAAAAGAAAAATCCCAGTTCAGTGAACAGGTAATATTTGCCCCTAATAAGTCTTTTCTGCATTCCTGACTAGCTCAAAGCTCGAGATTCCATCTCAAATGAAGCAGAAGAATACATCAATATTTCTGCAGCAGAGACCAAAAGCAATGATTGACAAGGTTCTCTGAGCTACCTTTTTCTGGTGAAAAGATTCTTCATTTCAAACAGAGGAAAACTGTAATACCCACTCCCCAACATATACATGGATGTGAAGAAGAAAGTTAGAGCATGAGATCTGTAATAAAAGTGGGAGTAATAAAAACTATCATCGGACATCCCTGAGTTTGTAAATTAGGGTGTTGAAACAACAGTTTTTAATTCTGGGCCTTGCTACAGCCAGATAACTTCTCCCAGTTGAGCAGATAAATAGTCAGGAGCAAATTTCTTATGTCAGTCAGTAGATAGAACAACAGACAACCTACTGGATTCACCACAGAGGGAAGACAAGGTGGCAAAAAGACATTGTGCCAACATTCAGCCTGGCAATCCTTTATGAAGAGGGATTTGCTAAAGATGTAATACCTTCCTTTGTTTTACTCCTACAGCACTTCCAAGAGAGTCCTTGTGACACAAGTAAATTACAGGGTCCCAAGAGCACATGCAAAGTTTCAGCATCTATGCTAAACTTACAGCATACAATGTGGAGAGCAACTGAAGAATGGTAAACCAAACTTAAGGAAACCTGCTAGAAAATATAACTCCTTAGAGTTGGGAAAAAAACCTTCTTAGAGTGAATCACATCCTGCTTCCCTGCTGATCTCCAGCAGCATCATCAGTTTTACATGGGCAACCCCTGCACCACCAGGATTTAACAATGGATGGGCAAGAGCAGCCCAGGAGGGCTTGTGCAAGGAAGGTCACCCTGCCATGTGTCCAGGTTAGCACCCTCTCTCTGCTCCCAATTACAAGTCTGCTCTGATTCAGGGAAAAGGCCAAGAAAATGAAATGAGGCATCAAATCTGGAAGATTTGCTGTGCCAGTTCAAGAGGTGGCTGAGATTGACGCAGGTCCATGCGTGGTGTGAATCAACCTCAGTGCTGACAGCAATAAGAAGATTCACGCAAACCACAAGAAAATAAAATTTTTTTAAAAAATCAAAAAATATAAAAAACCCCAGGCAAATCACCTAACAGGAGAGATGCATTTCACTGCAGTAACATTTAATAGAAGCATGAGCCAAGGATCAAGAGTGAAGAAAGAAAACAGATTTAGATAAAACCTAAAGGACGCCATCGGCACTAGCATAAAAATGTAAAATAAACTATGAGGAGCAGATATCAAAAATGTCCACGACCTTGTTTGCTACTGCACTGATCTTATCATCTCAAATAGGCTATGGCTTGAGAAGGAGCTATGAAAAGTCAGAGCAGTCTGGTGAACCAGGACACCCCTGGCCAAGTGTAGCCCCCAGCCAGGCACGTGCTCAGCCTCAGGGGCAGCGAGGGCAGGGCCAGCACTGCACACACACTGAGCTGGGAGAACAAACCAGCCTGACCCAGCAGAGAGCAGAGGTAGCATGTCCCCAGCTTTCTCTGAAGCAAGGGGGCCCATATCTCCAACAGCTTTTTCCATCATCCTGTGAGCCAGCACACCAAGTTATCCCACAGCCAGGTTTGCCAGTGATGGGACGATCCCCCAGCTGGAGCCCCCAACCCGCAATGCAGCCCCCAAGGTTTGGGAACCCCTCTTAGGAGCACTGCAAAGACAGCTGGTGGTACTGCTGGAAGGTGACATCATGTGAGAAGACATTCAATGCAGTAGGTGGCAAATCAGGTGCTTTATCCCAGATTTGCACTGCATTCTGATGCAAAGTGCTTAAAAGCCAGTGGGAGTCAAGAAATAAGGAAGAAGTTCCAGACAGAATTAACTATTTTAAAAGAAAGATTTCCGGCACCCCATTTAGACTTGTTTTCAGCTTATCCACGAAGCTCTGCTAAACCCTACTAAGACTTAATTCCCATAAATGTGATTCTCCCTCAATGTTCAGCTAAGTGGCGATGTTTCAAAAAAAGTATGTACCAAATCGTGGGAGTTGGATTATTCATTCATGTGGTGAAAGCCATTATATATGAATATATACAGATGTTCCCACTTCATGACTGATCTAAACATATGTAGATTTTAGACTCTGACACACAAGCCATCTATTATGCAATGGCCCATGTATGCGCCTGGGCTGCTTTTATCCTCAGCTGCGTCAGGAGGATTCAAGGGAGCTGTGTGAGAGATGGAATAAGCTTATAGTTAAAAGACTAAAGAAAGTTAAAGCAAGAGCCTCTCTTAAAATGAAAGGAGGGAGGGAGAAGGAGAGAAATCAAAGAGCCAAGGAATATCAGATTTAGCAGGACAACAAGATGAAATATGAAAGTTTCAAAGATCAAAGTTATTTGATGTTGGAACTGGTGCAGCCTGACCTCATCAAACCAGCTGTTAAAAATGTGCCTGAATTGCCCATTAAATCTTGGTTTCAATGAGTCCTGCTCTTGTTTTTGCCCCACTTCTTGCTTCCCATCAAGCCTTGACTTGGCTTCAGGGTCTGCTGACATCCCATCCTCCAAACAGGCTGATGTCCAAAGATCAGCAGAGCACCACTGTGATGAAAGCAAACGTCTGTTATATATGAAGGATGGATGAGACCCCGCTCCAGCAGAGTTACTGATGCACTCCAGCTGTTTTACATAGCTGCCTTCATGCAAACCGCTGTGCTGGTTTCCAGCTGCTTTACATTGCACAGGTGACGCAACGCGGGCGGAGAACGCAGTCTCAACTACAGCCAGCACAAGAATTCCCAAAAGACATGGAAACTGCCGGTGAAATTCAGAACAAATTGCTGCAAGCTGTGCTCTGCCACCCTCTGAAAGTCTCACAGGAGATGCTCATTGTGGTGAGCAAACAGGGGCAGCTTGGGATTAGCCAAGAGCAGGGTGCCAGCCACAAGGAGCCACAGGTTGGGGAACAGAGGCACCGGTCAAAACAGCGCTCACGGTGTGGTGAGAGTCCAAGCTCTCCCAACCATCACAAAATCCAAATGGACTGGCTCATGGCAGACTCATGCCAAGGACTGAGTCTTGAACCATTTTTGGTGCCTTGAACCATTTTTGCATTGCCCTAGGCAGATACTTGCTCCTCTCTGAACAAGGGAGGGGGTCAAGTCGAACCTGGGTGAGAGGGTGATGAGAAGCTCTCCTGGGGCTGGATTGAGCAGCCCCAGCAGCACAGCTCCAGCTGCACCCCAAACCTGCCTTCTCCCCACACACCGCAACCCCAGGCCAGGCACATTTACACCAGAACAAGGGCACATGTCTGAAAAGATGCAGCACACACCTGAAAGGTCGCAGCTGGGAGTTCTACAGCTTACAGAGGATGGGAAGTAGCAATAAACTCAGGGAAAATTCAGGTGTAGCTAAAGACCGCAGAGTCTTGGGAAGAGGGGAGATGTACATGACAGCCCTTCTCCACACAGGAACACAGACCATTAAATGTAATGCTTCACATTATGCTTCCCAAATACCCACTTAATTTTGATTCAACAAGGCTTGTGCTAATAAAAATTAAAGCCAGCAGGTTCTGTCGAGTGTGTAATGGATGTGTGGAAGAGCAGCATGCGCAGGTATATCTAAAATTAATTATGAATACTAAAATTGACTACTTTTTAAACCTCTAGAAGACTGGGGAGCACAGCAACCATTTGCATACAAGCACTCAGCAGGGTGCTGTGCAAGTACCTGCCCAGCCCCTCCACCTCACCAGTGATCCTCAGGATTGCAGGGAGACATCCTCACACCAGGGATCTCCTGTTCCCATCGTGCTAACCTCCAGAGGGAGTCTGGATGTCTCTGAGAGCAGATATTGCCAAGTGCTTACCTCTTGCCACTGCATGCCAGAACAAAAGGTAGCTGCCAGTGATACATTTCCACCCCTTTTGCAAGGATGTCTGTGGGGCCATATTGGTGCAAGAGGGCCGAGTGTGTGCTCAGGGAGACGAGAAGGAAGAGATCGTCTCCATGAACATTAGATACAGCAGATCCATTTAATGACTAAACACATGTGATTGTTTGCTTATAAAACGCAGTGTCACATAAATCTGCCAGGAGCTAATTGCCTATTATAGCTCACGGTACTGCTCCAGTCGGCTGCTGAGTGATAAAGGGACCTTTAGAAAGCAGGGAAAGCCAGCGGAGCTCCGCTCGCCCGCCTCCACCACAGCTTCCAAACGTTCTGCTCTCCAGTTCCTGCAAGGGGAATGCTTATTCCTCCTCTAAGTGATGGGGTGCCTCTGCCAAGCTCGCTTGAGTGGGAAGGCTGGGGGTAAATTGAAACACAAGGGGGAAGAGGAGTTGCTTTGATTCCTGTTTTAAGTTATTATTACTAAGAATAACAAAATTTTCTCTGTTGCCTCATGACTCTTACCCAGCCTCACAAATCACAGCAGGTATCCCGACTGTCTCTGCAGCCAGCTGGGAGCTGGGTGATATCTGCCACCACCCTGATGGCAGCAGTC
Source organism: Pseudotriccus pelzelni (assembly GCA_035584735.1). Lineage (NCBI taxonomy): Eukaryota > Metazoa > Chordata > Aves > Passeriformes > Tyrannidae > Pseudotriccus > Pseudotriccus pelzelni. Next base: position 9,809,472 of record JAWMRA010000023.1, on the reverse strand, counting down.
ACCTCGCATGGCCCAGCTACAGTAGCAAGGAGCAGGGAATAGCAGGGACAGGCAAGGGAGCCATGGACCACAGGGTGACACCCAATTTTGGTGCAAAATAGGAAGAAATGAGTGATGCACCCTCTGTTTCAGAGCTCTTCTAACTTAACCTGATTTTAACTCCAGAGGTACAAGGTTTACAAGTCACCTGGGCTGTCTGATCCAGGTCTATACATACCTGAGCATCTTCCCACTGATTTCCTCAGATTTCCGGAATATCTCTATGGTTTTACCCCAGGACCCCATCTAGTCCCTCCCTACCTCCCACTCACACGCACATGTGGCTTCATTACGTGCTGCAGAGGGGTCAGCTGAGGGTGAGAGAATGTGCCCCGAGATGCCCCCCCTGCTCCCGGGGCTGCAGGTTCAAGGCACTCAGGCAGCGCGAGCAACAGAGCACAGCGGCTCATGGCAGGAAGGAACACGATCTGTTTACACAGTAGGTTATATGGGAAATGCATCACATTACGGAAAAAAAGACCTTTAGCAAAACACATACCTTCATCTTATGCCAAGAGTTTAATCCTACCCAAACGGCACCACATTCCACAATGAAATTATTGTCTATAAATCACCGGGGCAGGAGCAGGACACGTCCCTCACACTTCAGGCTGAAGTGTTCACTGCAGTAAGGACCCTGTACGGATCAGCCATCATGCCCAGAGTGGGCAAGGAGGGTATCTCCACTGAGATCTCATGGAGAAGCAGATTCACTGCTGGGACTACTCCACCAAGGCTGGTGGTACAACAATGGGGACTGTTAGAGGTTTGGCTCAGATCTTCATCATTTGTACAGTCGTGCACATGGCTTCTCAAAGACACAGGAGCAGATCCATGACCTAGCTCAGCTATTGGGCTGGGAAAAGCTGCTGACTGGAGCAGTGCCATCCCACCCCCTCAGCCTTGGGTGAGAGCTCCTGCAGGGCAGAGGATGGGTCTGCTGGACCTCTGGGCTCCCCAGGCACAGAGAGAGCTCTGAGGAGAGACGGAAGCTGGGAAGGAAGAATTATTCGGGATATCAGGCAAGTCAATTTGCTCAATATCTGCAACCAACTTGGCATATAAGCTCCAAAACAGAAGCACACACCAGATCAGAGACCTACATGGCTCCTTTGGGGAAGACGAGGATGCAGGGAAGCAGAAGAATGCAGCAAATCCTGTTTTTATGCACACACCCGGGCAGCAGGGAGCCAGATCTCACTCTTATCAGGAGAAGTTCTTGCCTCCCAGGACAAAAGCACATTGATTCTCTTTGTAACTGCTCCACAGCCCTTCTCACCAACACTGTTCCCCACAAACCTGAGCCAGTTCCTAACTTCCAGCTTCACTACAATAAACCACATGAGTGTTAGTTACATATTGAGGTTGGAAGTTAGAGTACTGCTGGGAAGAAACCCACAACTCTTTCCACCTTGCTAACATGATTTCATGAACCTGCACAATAAGAAACAGATCAGTTAGGAGGCGTGATTAAGTGGATCATCTCTTCATCTCCCAGCTACTCTAAATAATTTACAGGGCCATTTTGGGACTGACATGCAAAGCAGTTTAACAACGATTAAACAAAAAAGTATGAGATTCCATCTTTTCATGGTTTCCAGGTGTTGAGATCAATTTACTTCACAGTAATTTTAATTTCTGGGCCTTTCTTTACCCTCCTCCCCACAAAACCTGCAGCTGCCAACTATGCTGGCATCTACAGCAGCTAGGAAACAAATTTTCCTGTGAAGCAAATTCTTCCAGGATGAATTGAATGAAGGCAGAGCTCATAATTACACATTACTGAAAACATTTCTGTTAAAAAATCGGGGAGATATTTTTACCCACATCTCCAGTTGAAAATCGCTGGGAAAGATGCTTTTGAAAAGCCGTCATCCCCAAGCATGTAATTATCAGATCCTTGAACAAAAACACACGGTCAAAGGGAAAAAAAAAATACTTTCATTGAAATAAAAAAATCGGGGGTGGCAATTGTTAGGAATGGAGGGAGAGAAATTCTTCATCCTGTGTGATTTTGCACATTTCAAGTTACCAGACTGATTTGTAAATCCACAGATTAATAAACTTGGCAGCTAAGAACATCAAGCTCAGTTAGTAATTTTATTTTTTTTTGTTACGAACAGAATAATAATAATATTATAAGAGAAAAAAATCAGAGGCAGACTGGCAGTCAGACTGTCACAGAAGCAGAATTTCCTAACGCCCACACAGGCATGCTTGTCTTGAAACTGTATTCTGCCACCTTGAATAGACAGCCGTACAATGACCTGGGGGCCCTATCCTATCAAGGCTTAAGACCATGCCTACCCTGATGGGATTACTCACATGCTAAAAATTATGCAGTAGCTGAACCGACAGCTGAAAAGAGCCTTAAATGTTCTTATGCCTGGTAGCATTCAATTGTCAATTGATGAATGTTGCTAAATATTTATTTTTGCTCTACTTTCTCTCCTCCAGCTCTGCGTCAAGACTTCTTTCTAATTATTATTACTTGTTAGCTTTAATTGTTTCTTTTATTTGCAACATCTACACATGCCTACACAGAAAAGCAGAGGCACCCTTGCCCCCAAGTTGCCCAATAACTTTTTCTGACCTTGTGAGTAAAATTGCATAGGATTTCCATCCTTGAGCTATCACAAGCAATAAACATTGGCATCCACACACAATCCATTTTAACAGTCCATTTTCAAAATAAATGAAATCCTATATGCCCTACCATATGCAAACACTTTGGCAGTGCAGTTACTCTTGGCTTCTACGGATGAACAAAACAGAATAAACATTATAAAGAATAATGAACCTGGACATAAAGCCAAGAGCAAGGCTTAAAACACCACATGAAATTTGGTGCCCTTCTATGGGTCTCTCAAAGCCAGAGTGCAACTCTTCCAGAAGTAATGAGATTTTCTTAAGCAGGTTGGCAAGGAGGTTCATGTCTGTGCTGGACACTGGACTCCAACAGTTAGTGCTGGAGAGAAAAATTCAATAGCAGTTGTTCAACTGACTCTATGAACCAACATTTGTGTGAAATCTGTCTGGACTTTGCACTGAAAAACACCCTTCTCCTAGCAAATCTGTACGAATAAGATGTCATGAGCACAACCTTTTAAGATGAAAACCTCTGTAACCTCCATACAGGAGAAATAAAAAATAATCCACTTCTACAGTCTATGAACAGTTGTAGGATATTACTTTAGTCTTTTTTCTTCTATAAAAAGCACTTTCAGAGGAATGGGTCATCTCTAGAAAAGAGCAATAATTCATTTTGACTGCACAGATCAGCTCATTTATACTTCAGAGTTTAGTCAACAAAACTTTAAAGACCTGGTCATCAAAGTCCTAAAGCCATCAGCAGGTATGCTTAAGACCTTATGGAGGATGGGTAAGACATCACGAGGCTGAAGAACAAAATGCAATGCTCAATTTGAAAAACAGAAAACAAAACATATGTTATCAGGGTAGGGGCAAGACAATGACAAATCCATTGCCTTCCCTTTCAGATCCTGGAACTGACCACCTGTATGTAAACTGCTGACACCAGATGAGGAGGACTAACTGGAAACTTGGATCTACCATGAGTAAGTCATGCCCACTCAATTTCTTTCCATGAGAGAGCAACATTTCTGGATAGACAGAAAATGCAAGTTGTTATAACTCAATTTTAGAAATGCTTCTGACACTGTTTCACGTGCTATTTTTGTAAGTGTGTTTGGGAAGCAGGATACAGACGATTACGAAGTGTATGCAAAACTGATTGGAAAACCACACACTGAGAAAATTCATCAGTTGTTCACAATCAGAAGGGGCAGATGTATTAAAGAAAGTTCTGTGTGGGCCCTTCCTCAGTCTGGTACAGCTCCAGGTTTTCACTAAATGACCTGGATGGCTGCAGAGAGATTGATCGTATTAAGTTTACTGACAGCCACCAGGTATGAGGGACGGGAAGCAGGCTGGGAAGTAAATTGTGAATGCAGAATGATTCATACGTGTTTGAAAAAATTCAGTAGAGGTGCACACAAGCTACCAGTCCTGGGCAAACAATCTCATGAATGAAGAATGGGGAAAAACTATCACAGTGACAGTTAGGAAGGACTCTTCAGATACTGCGGACTGCAAACCAAATGTAATTCCACAGTGCCAGGTCATATCCAAGAAAAGCTAATACCCTAGTACAAGTAAGGTGGGTATAGTCTGCAAGATCTGTGAAAGCATCATTTCATTTTACTCAGCACTGACAGAAGCCTAGTCTTGAGTGCCATGCCCAGATTTGAGCACTGCAGCTCAGTAAAGATGTGGTCCAGCTGGACTTCATTCAGATTGAATCAGTGCAGGCTGGTCAGACATCTAGGAGACCACAGCTTCTGGAACTGGGGCGAGGGATGAGTTTTCTATGCTAATGAGAAGAGAGGGAGGAGAGAGAAAGTGTTATTACTGAGACATCCGGAATTGTAATGCACAGAGGGAAGGAGTAATCTGTCATCTGTGTTAGGAGAGGAAGCAACAGCACCAAAATTGCAGATGTACAAAGCTTTTCCTTAATATTCCAGTCTACTGAATTAATTTGAGCTGATGTGGTGTTCCCAGATTGGATATATTCAAATGCAAGGGGGATGGATGGTAACATAGGTAAGGCCAATACTGGCTCAGGCGAGAGGAATAGCCCTGACAAACTTTCTCTGCCCAGTTTTGGCTCAAGGAAATTAAGATCATTGATTCAGACCCAGAGATGTTTGTCTTGGTACACACACCCCAGATAGTTTTCTCTTAATCTTTCATTTTGCTGCAACTGAGGCAAAGCTGACAAGTGACGTAAGCAGCTTGATGAGCAGGAGTTATATTAAATAGCACTATTGTGATAAATTCTTCAATAAGAAAGATAAAATCTTTCTCCCTAGGAGATTTATCTATGAAGATTTCCTCCTGTCTTATTCTAGCTCCTCACATTAGTTTTCTATCCCTTTCAGGCATGTTTTTCTCTATTTCTCCCCCTGCCTATTTGGCAAGCAGGGAGACAACAGGGGAGCTGATCCCCTGAAAAGCAACAAGCAGGAAGGGGCAGAGATCTATTTAAAAATCTCTATTCCTGGACATTCCCACCCTGCAAATAAAGGATGCAGTTTGCTGGTCTGGAAGAAGGGACAAGAAATTCACACTGTTTTCCTTGGTCTGCAGAGAGTCCATCTCACCCTGAAAGCATGGCTTCTAATGACAACAAAACCCCACAACTAAAACCAAACAACAAAACCGAACAGAAGAGCACTGAACATCCTCATCTGCTACGTCTATTTTTCCTTTGCCTTCCATACAAAACATACTTTAAAAATTAAAAAGGGGTCTTCTGAAGTTGCCTGTGCTGTCCTCAACTAACCACTTAACTTGGGCTGATTTGCAGTGGGATTCTCAGCTGCTCACTCGGAGCAGCACAAAGGAGATTCAACAAGCTCTGTCATTCTGCCCACTCCTGCAGTGATCCTGCAGTAAGGACTAACTGAACGTGAAGTTTGCTAGAGCAAAACACAGATGGTGTTCCTGGCCTTCAGAAAGGCCATAAAGCATTTCAGGGAAGTCCTCCAGTGGCGAAATTAGAAGGATTCTTGTGGAAACACACTATCACCTCCATCAGCAGAGCCACACAAAAGCTTGGTCTAACCAGATGAGAAACACTTCACCCACCTTCCATAAAACATCACCACTACTTTGCATTTTCTGACCCTTCCATTCTGAAGGACAGACAAAAGCTCTGTATTATTAAATTGTTCCATAAAAAAACTTTTGAGAGTGGCTGAAAGAGAGAAATCACCAAGGCCCTAATGATGGTGGGCCCAGAGAGCACTTTTGAAATGTCTGGAAGCTTCTTTAAACAATCCATCTGGTTTTGCCTATCAGGCTTACAATGCTAAAAAGAGTGATAAGATAGCAATTCCCTTCATTTCTTCCAGAATGAAAGACAATTCTTCCCAATCATTCCAGATGATTTCCAGATGAAGAGATGAGTCTCATGAACAAGCCAGGTATCAGGAGAAAAAACCCACTACCAAATCAGCTGAGTGGCCAAAAGAGAGCTCCCTTACTGTGTCAGCAAAGCCAAACCCAATGTGTTGTAATCAATCCCGCTCAAAGCTCTTTTCTGTGCATTAAAATAACAAAGAAGAACAGGGGTGGCTGACATGGAACCAGATGGTTGCCCACACCTCTCTCTGTGTTTGCCCTGTGGCTGGTGCAATGGATGGCCTCACCTGTGGGGTGCTGAGGAAGACAGTACCTCCTGGGTGATGAAATCATGGGCTTGCTCCTCAGGAGCACCACCAGCACAAGCTGTGAGGGTCTGACACCAGGGTGGAAAAGGCTTCCTTACCTGCCCAGTGACTGCACCGTGCCCTCGTACGTGACACAGTACTAACCCAAGGTCCTCAAGAAAGGTTTGGGGCTGACATCAGGAATATTCCTCGTTTGATCACCCAACACCCAGACAGCATCGCCGTTTTTGCAGTAGCACAGAGATCTGGAAGCACCAGATGTCTCTGGTGACACGTTGGAGGAACTGCACAAAGGACCCTGCCTGTGGCTGGTGGCATCCAGGAGACCCCTCCAGCACAGTCAGTGTCAGCCACCTCCGAGCCAGGGGCCCAGCTCATGGCTCAGCCCCAAGAGAAATGGGAGCTCCTGCCAAGTTGTCTTTTGATCTTTTCATGGAACAGCTGCATTCCTGCCCTGTTAAATCACGCGCCCAGGCTCCCTCTGCCTACCGGGACACATCCCTGTGTCTCAGGCAGCTTCAAAATAAACCCCAGCCCCCAAAATGCTCCTTTCTGGGCTGGTACAGTAGGTGGACATTGCATCTAGTCCCCATCCATGGGATTAGGCAACACAGCCAGGCTAAGATGCTTTACACCTGGTTCATTTTACCCCTCAAATTTAGAGAGGGAAAACAATTTTCTGAAGTTAGGTTCATGCTTTAAGGCATCTTGAGGCCAAGGAGATGACAAAGTCAGTCTCACTACATCACTTCAGACAGTGTAAAATGATTCAGAAACCATTAGTTTCCTCTGCATTTCCAACTCCAATGTCTTTGCTCTCAGAAAGGGAACACTTGCATCAGAGCAGAAGAGCAAGCTCCATGCAGTACATTGAGCTGCAACAAGCAGAGCTGTAGCATGCAACAAAGTACCTGAATATTGCACCCTGTTAGAAATATCAAAGCCTGTCCCTCCTGGAAAGACTGAGGCCAGGATTTGATATCTGTGCCCTTTGTAAAGGTGCCCTTCTACACTCATCTACTAGCTCTTTTCCAGAAATTAAATAGATTTTTTTATACTCCACAGTAGTAGTGAATTGCTCACCCAAGGCATCTAAACAGGGGGTAACAGCTCATTGAAATGGCAGACTTCTAGCAGAAGCTGAAATATTTATTAGACAAGGTAATAGTGGATTACACTGGAGGTGGGGCCATGGCAGCGATCCCACCACGTTCAGCAGAGTCCCTCACCCCCATCTTCCCCCCCAGGCCCCTGTTCACCACTGCTGAATGCCCAGCCCATTCACACACTGACCTTGGAAAATAGAAGAGCTACATTTAGATATTACTTTTTAAAAAGCCAAAGCAACCGTAAACGTTCTGCAATATCTGAGGCACCTTAAGAACAGCCCCTGTGTCTGCCAATCTTCCAGCTGGAGAACGGGAAGGCAGCCTGAAGGGTACTCTCCAGTGGTCACAGGGAGAAATTCTTTACAGAGAAGCAGAGATATATTTTGCAAATCAAAGCAATTAAGTTTGTATGCGACGGTTCGGATTTGCAAAACAGTTTCAAAGTAGCACATAA
>JAWMRA010000023.1:9621907-9801556 GCA_035584735.1 Pseudotriccus pelzelni | reverse complement strand
TACCGGGGGGGGGGGGAGGAAAATACAGACAGGCTCACTCCCCAAAGTCTGACTGCAAATCCTTTTTCAGTCCACAAAGCATGTCTGCTGTTATCTATCAAATCATTCAATTAATTGTAACAGCCGCTCGGTTCTCTCTCCCTGCCTGCGCTGGAATCCTTTCCCAGCCAGCCCGGGCGCACTCTCGGGCTGCCTCCCGCTGCCGAGCGCGGCTGCAGCGCACACGCTGCTCCCTCGCTCCACGGCAGCAAGACCAGGCAGAAATCGTGCTGGGCACTCCAGTTTGCGAGGACTCAAAAATGTGGCAATCCTTTAGCCAGAAACCTCTTTATACGGATGTTTAACGTGTGACTCGCCAGTCCTGTGCAGAAATAGGAAAATGAAGGGTATGGGTTTGGGGGTTTTTTTATCGGGTCCTAAAAATGCCGCGCTAGTTCTCTCGACTCCGCTGGCCATCAGGCATTGCAAAGCAAAAGTTGGAAGCGCAGTGATTAACCGGAACAGCTGGTTGAAGGGGAGGCAGCCACCGAACCCTGACGCTCCAGCAGATGCAGCAAATGTCGAGCGCGCACTTCATTCCCGGCGGTATTCCACCGGTGGAGAGCGGGCATCATCCCATGGAGATGTGCTGGCCCCTTCCTGCCAGAACCCTTCTGTGGCTTTCACGGGAATTTCAGACGAGGGGGGTTGGGGGAATAAAAAAAAAAGGCATAAATCGGAGGAGGGCGGTGCTGCGGCGGAGGCACCGCTGTCCCCGCGCTCCCCACCAGCGGCACAACTTGGACGGCAGCGGAGCCGCGCTCCGGCCCCGAGTTGCAGCAGCAGCAGCAGCTGAAGCAGCAGCAACGGGGCTGAGCGCAAGAAGAGGCTGCGACTGCAGTATTGCCTGACACACTTTCCTCTCCCCCACCCCCTCTTGGCAAGTGCTTGCAGAGCCTCCAGCACCTTTCAAGGCAATGTCAAGCTGCTGTCAAAGCATTACCCTGCCTCCCAAACACACACACACAGAGTGCTCGTAAGGGAGCATGAGGCTGCAGTCCTGTGTCCTGCCTACAGCATTTGCTGAAAACTCGGTTTAACCCTTTCTTAGGAAGGGTTTCTCAGCAGAGGAACCAGCACGGGCAAAATGCATGCAAGTCTTGTGTTAGGATTTGGGTGAGGGGAGACTTTGGGGGCAATGCCGGGAACCACCTGATCACGGGGGAGTCTGGCCCTCTAGGAGAGGATGCTGAATGGCTGCCTCCAAAACTGCTGGTCCTGCACTGTGGGTGGGGGGATAGGGCATTAGCCTAGGAAGAAATGGTTGTAATGAACCTATGTCTGCTTCTTTTGCTATTGAAATAGAAAACAAGGCAGGCTGATCCGTGTTGAAGATACAGAGAATGCAAGGAGATGCCGCTGCCCTGGCTGTGGGTCAGTAAGTCTGTGTGCAGGGCACACAGGGCTGGATCCTGCCTCCAGCACCGTGCAGGTCCCCTCCTCAGACAAGCCGTGGGATGCAAACTGACTGTACCAACCAGCCCATGGCAGTGCTCTCCATAGCCACTCTATTCCCTTGGAAACTGGTGTCATCTATAATAGTAAGATTATACCCCCAAACGGTGAAGAGACAGCAAGACAATCATGGTCCAAAGTACAAAAGCCATCTACACTTTTGTATGAGGACCCAACCACATTTGAGACTGCTACGAGATTTGTCTGAAAGTGGCCAAGAGGTTACAAATTTAGAAGGAAGCTCATAGAGAGGCAACAAGGTTAAGTCTGGCTTCCTTAGGAAACAAACCAGGATAAATCAGAAGGGCCTGAACACATATGAATGTGCCAGCAGGAAATTTTTACAGACCTGGGAACCCTAACTCTGTAGAGAGGAGGAGAACTGGATTTCAGCCCAATGCCAGAGTTCTTACTTGGACTGAAATGAAGAAGCATCTCTACTGTGGTTCAAACTCAGCTGTTTCATGCACAGACAACTTATACAAAAGCAATAAAATTACTAACTAATAAAAAACTACTTACAAAAGAGATATTTTGGTCCATAATTTGTTTTTAAGAAGCTCTTCAGTCTGACAATAGACTTAATTAGTAATTGAGGCAAAATTTATAATTAGAAATCTTTTCATACAGCTATTAATGCTTTTGCTGCAGAGAAATTTCATCTTAAAGGAAAAAAAAAATCACCAGTTGCACCACAATTAGAAGAAGATGCTAATTTGAGAATAGCCCATTACTTCAGATGCCATGAAATGGATTTATCCAATAAGATGTTTTAAAGAAAAGCTAAAAACAACTGTTTGTGTTTATACCACCATAAAATTCTTCCCAGAATATCTGCTGCATTAAGAAAGTGCATGAGAGGACAGGTCTACTATGTAGTTGAAGCTGCTTGTTTTTGTGGATGAGAACTGGATGGAGCTGCCCCATCCCTCTGATGGGGAAATGAAGAAGCATTGGGGCATTTCAAGCCCAGAAATGCTGGTGGCATTTGTTGAGCTGGCTGGCAAGACACCAGCATGCCAGGAGCCTGGAGAGGATAAAGATGTTTACTCTATGGTTTCTGGCCAAAATCCACAAATGGAACACTTTCTTCATGTTTCAGGTGCTGTTGTATTAAAACCAGTTGAAGCGAACAGCTTGAGCTTCTAATGTGAAAGGGAAAGGATACACCACACACCCCCCAGCAAAATAAGGCAGCCCAAAAGCATATGTTTTGGTCTCAAAAAATGTAGGTGTCATAAAAGAGCATGAGACATCAACCTAAACAATGGTGAAGAACTCAAGGAACACTGTGTAGAGCTTTGATTTTTCAGGAACAGCCTGTGCATTGTCTGTACCTTCTCGACATAAACTTTAAGCTTATGTTCCCAGAATTAGCAGCTATCCAAAAATTCTCTGGCAATATCAACTACCTACAAGTCTCACCTAAGAATGTCTTGGTTTTACCCACAGACTGTGCTCATTGCAAGAAGAAGTTAATTTCGGGGAGGTGGGATGTTAAAAAAGTCTTTTCACGGGGGAAAAAAAAAAAGAAAACAAAAACATCTCAGTTCTGCTTTCTTGGCATATTCTGATCTCCTATTACCATCCCAGCAGGAAAGAGAGTGTAGGGAATGCTTTCTTGGATCCCCCCTTCAGTTTAAAATGCTGAGTAGAAAGACAGCACAGGCTGAGGGCAGTCCATAGCTAAAGAGTTTCTGGGTGGTCTCTTATGGAAACATCCATCTGTGCAGGCTCTTGGTTCTTGTCCATACAACTGAAGAGGTAATACCAGTCAACAGGCCACCAGTCTAAAGAAATGTCCATTTACTTCTCTCAGGAACAGGCTGACCTTTGAGTAAAATTCATTTGTTGTAAGTAAGAAGTATCTGCCCTTACATGCACTGGTAAGCACTAGCACTTAGTTTAGCATTTCTTGTACCCAACACACACTGTCTTGCTCCTGAACCTATACATTTTTCCCTAGAGCTAACTTACAAATCCTCCCAGAACCTCAGTGGGAGTGATGCTGAAAATCTTACATGGCCTAAATTGGTTGGAATTACATTTACAAAATATCCTTTCACGCAAACAAGACAAGGAGGACAGGAGAGGGAAGATCACAGGCTGTTCAGAATATCCATCATGTAGTCCAATGCTTGACAGGTATTTGTTTCTGCAATTTAAACCATTACTTATTTAACCACATCCAAAAGCTTCCTCGTCAGAAGTCACAGCGTTGTGGAACACTGAAGCAAGATCTTGAAATGGACCATTTAGCGCTGAACATGCTCTGAGTTCTGGAGAACATGGAGAGAATCTTACATCACTCCACATTAGGGAGTCTCAGGAGACTCTCTGAAGACAGCTGAATGAACGTAATGAACAGTCAGCCACAGGAAAACGACGAGGAAAAACACCCAACCCCACACTCTTGCAGCGCGCAGAGAAACGCTGAAGTTCTAACCGCATATCAAATGATATTAATAGCAACAGAAATTGCTTTGGGTTAGGGAAGGTTCAGAAGAGACTGACACAGATTCCTGCTACTTCTTTTAAATTCAGATGTTAAATTAAGATTTTACTTTGCCATCTCTTTCTTCCCATCCTGCTTCTCCCATTTAATAACACACGCCTGCACATCAGGGGTCTGCCTGGGGCTGGGGCTCTTCCTGCTCATACCCCCTGTCAAGGCTTGTTGCTGGCACAGCAGACCCAGTGCTTCCAGATGGCTTACTGGGAAGGACAGTTTTTACTGGAAACTCCAACCATCTCTGCACAAAATCAAGAGGTTTGGAGAGCCTACACCCTTCCTTGACTAATTTTTGGTTGCAGTAGGCAGGGAGAAGGAAGGACAAGAGGAAGACCTATCACTTTTTTGTGGAAGAGACTTCACAGCTGATTACCCAACTATCCACTGGCTGCACATTTGCTCCATTTCATCTGCTCCAATTTTACACAGTTGTGCTTATTTAGAAAACCCAGACAACTGCATGTCAGCCTCAGGCCTGCAGCAAAGCTCATCTCTGGTCTAAGCAGATGCCTGTTTTTCACATACAAACCCAAAATGCAACGCACTGTTTTATCAACATATTTTTATGGGAAATGGAGAATGGGCTTTAAAAAATCCTTTAAGGAAAAGGGTACTTTAAAAGTTTAATAACAGAGCCAGAGGAAGAAGCCTGTAATTGTTCTTTCCTTTAAGTGCAAATTCCACCAGCCAGTCCCAAACATTAATTTATTACGGGTAATGAACACTGAAAGACAAATTGACCCATCCACCAGGCAATTAGAGCCCTTGCTGCACGCACACATGCAGAGCACTGAGACAGAGAGTGCTGCTAGAGGTATTTCCAAGACCCTCATCCATTCCCTATACCACCAGAGCACAATAAAATGGTTCCTGCACATTTTTCTGGGTAATCAGAGTAGGACATTCCAGGGTTGGGGACTTCAGTGCTGATAAGAAAAAGAGTGGAAGACAAATAGGCTGCAGTAAAGTACAAGATCCTTTATTCCCCAGCCAGCTCTAATGACACAAAAGAGCTCGTTCAGGGGCCTTGTTAGCAGAGGTCATCCCAACAAAAGTGAATCTCAGCTTTCTGATGATTTTTTAAGCCAAATGGAGATGAGCTTGACAAGACACAGCAATAAGCAATGCAGCAGGAGGTTAATGATCCACCAACAAACACCAGCCCTGCCAGGGTAAGGTGGGAGTTTATGACCTGGTCCAAAAGGAGCAGAGCTCTGGAAGTTACCTGCACAGCATCTGAAAGCACTTTCAACTAGACAGAGCATATTTCTTCCATTCATCTCTACTGCTGTGGCTCTATTGTACAGATTGTACACTTTTCCTGGAAAAATACACCCCCCCCTTTTGGGGATGCTCCTAATTGGTTTTACTTTTTACCCCCCTCAAATCTTACACAGCAATTTAGCTAGCTGGTATCACACAGCCTTGGGTCACCAGTAAAATCCTCAAGTATGTATGATTGGAGGAACCACACAGAAACAGAAACCAAGAGCAATGCCATGACACTGGGGGAAACAAAATGCCTAATAGCTCCCATCTTCCCAGCTTTTACTGATCAATGCACTGGAATGACAGAAAGTTATTAACAGCTAAAAAAATGTAGGGAAAGTAACTGTCGAAGTTCTTCAGTGATGGGACTGATTTCCAGTTTTAAGACTCCAATTTACAGTGAGTCCATGGTTGCTGCAATTGACACTTCAATATCTGCACCAGTGGCTGCCTGGAAGGGCCTGTTCATGCTCTCTCTTCAGCAGAAATGCTGGTTATTCTTTATATTTTTTTAATATCACCCAGAATGAAAATACTGATGGGTCTGTTAGCAGCTGGCCAGTATTCACCCTCCTTCCCCACTGCGGGTAGGCAATTTAGGTGAAGGAAGCTCCATCACATAGACCACATTAATCAAAATACAGACGAGAGAAAACATACCCTGTTATGGACCTTTGGACATGGAGGGAAAATAGGAAACTGGCACTGCAGTCCTTCAAGAACAGGACACAACCCCAGAGCACAACCAGCCCAAAGGACAGCAGGGAGCTGCCCCGTGGAGCAGAGGTGTGAGCCTGTGGATGGGACTGCAAAGTACATCAGCATCCCTGAATCCCTTGTATGCCTGTTACATGCCACAGGAGCTCAGGTCTTCACAATAGCAGGGACTGAAGGCTTCTTCCTCTTGATTCAAAAGGACCCAGTGCTTGAGCCCAAACAAAAGGCCCTTCTAGTAACAGGGATGTGGCAATGCCACATTTTGTCCCAAAAGAGAGAGGCAATGCTACAGCCTACTGCAGCCTGAAGGACAGGTCTTAGTCAGCAACCAACTCCACTCCAGTCTGTGGGAAGAAAAACCTCTGCACCTTCCCCATGAAGGATTTATCTTGGCACTGGTCTCTTCAGAGGCAATGCTGCCAACGCAGATGGAAAAATAAGCAAGTGGGTCATCAGTCTTACCAGTTGTCACACACTTTCTTTTCAATGAGTAGCAGTGTAACAATGCATTAACAATAAATGAAATGCCATGTTAACACTAATTTGCATAGTACAGAGCCACAGTGCTCTGCTTCCTCTATTCTCTTTCATAAACTCTCCTGACCTGCATATGAAACGAGATGAAATTTAATTGCTGGGGCATTCAGTAGAATCACTGAATTCCTGCTTAATGAGGCTTCATTTGTACTCTGTTGCATCAGACACCTTCTCTCCAAGGTGCTGTATTAACTAGTTCAGATGTAAAATATTTTCCAAGGCATCTTTTCATACGCACTTCAACAAAGAAATAGCAAGAAAAGCGCTGACTGCAAAAGATGATGTATCAGTAGCATGATAAGGCCAGTGAAATCCCAAAAGCACCAAGCCATATTCCTTGCAAAAGCTTTAATGGCTTTAATATACGCTCTAACGTGCTACCATGCAGTATCTACACTGTGCAAGTCTTCTGTAAGAGATGAGGCAAAGCTAGGTGGGACCTGGCCAGGGTCTGTGTGGGAGACAACCAAGAACTAGGAGCAATACCAATAATTTCTGGTGACTCAGAAAAAGTGCAGCCCATGTTGCACCCAGGAGTCAGAGCCCTGGATGGTTTTGCATTCAGATATCTCATGGAGCTTACCTCATTCAGAAGTCCTTGGCCATGAAGATACCTTACATTACATTTCCACGTGAGGTACCTCGGCCTGCATATCCAAGCAGTTCCCTGAAAGATCAGCCTTTCTTCCCTTTCCTTGCTTAGCTGCAGCACAGCCACGAACAGCAGCACAGGCACCGCTGTGTTGTTTCAGAGTCACGGGTAGTGACCAAAGCCACAAGTACCCTGAAACCTGGCAGGTGACATTAACTCATGGTAGCATGGGACACAAGGCAGTGCAGCCAGGGGTACCTGGCTGAGTGGGGACACAGAGCTGGCTGGGGACACGAGCTGGCTCTTGGCTCCAGCCCCAGCCTGTCCCCCAAGCTGAGCACTGCCAGTGCCGCACTCTGCGGCAGCCGCAGGAGCACGGGGGGAGTGGATCACAGAAAGCAGACAGAGATGACCCAAAAGGCACTGCAACACCACAGCTTGCAGCCTTCCAGGGCAGGGTGAAACCAGGTCAGGCTCCTTGGCTGCCTTAGGAAGGCTCCTGGTTCTCCCCAGACGCCCCAAGGAGCGATGCACCATTCAGAAGTGCTCGAACAAGCCTTCGGACAGAGCTGGTCAGCCACGTGTTCTGGGGAGAGGTGTTTCCATCTGCCGGCTGGGCTCCCGCTCCACCTTGTCAAAATTTTACCTCCCAAGCTGGGACAAAGCAGAGCCACACACAGCTCCAGGTAACTCCCAAGTGCTGGGACCAGTGATTTATGGAGTATTTTGGCTTTAGAACATGCAGAGCTCCCCGAGGGACTGCAAATTGCTTGTTACTCCAGGTTTGCAAGATGGGACCAGCCTCCCTGCTCCCATCCGGTCTCCTCGGGAACAGTTACAGCACGTTCATAGCAGTGTGTAAAGGTTTATCCTTTCACTTGTGCGTTACAGTAACCTATAAAATACTGCTTAGGGTTCACCCCCGGCGTGGGTCTGGACAACAGCAGTGGATCCCTGCGAGTTGCAACAGGCCAGGAGATGGACCACAAAGTCAGTTTGCCATTTGCATTCTAAGGGGAGAGAGTGGGGAGCAGGGTATGGCGCGAGGCACTCCTAATTATCCCAGGGTAGGTAATTATAAAGGATGTAAATTGACAGAAATAAAACCACATGGTCAATAATAGTATTTTTTAAAAGCTGAAAATTTTAGCCCATTATCTTTCCAGCTGAAAAGCTTTAATTGAAAATGGCTAATCTTCCAGTGAGTTCAGGAAGGGTTTACGAGCTAATTGCTCTCTTTTCTTCAGGATTAACACTTTGTTCTGTGAATAGGGATGAAGGGCAGCAGATGTGCAGCCTTTACTCTCCTTAATCCAAATGCCCCACTGCCACAGATGCTCCCAATGCTGTGCAGTGGCATAATGGAATCACTTTCTCGCACATAAAGTGGTTGTTCTGAAATGAAATTACAGCTATCTATTAGGAAGGGAACAATAAATTTCCTCCACCACACATTCCCATCATGAAAGACACAACATTGGCCTATAAAAATCCCTGATGGAAGTAAATCTTGCAGGAGAGAGAGAGGAGCTAACAGATGAATTTGTCATTTTCCTTTTGTAACTAGTAGTCAGTGTCATTTGGACATGGGCAGAAAAGTCATTATCCCACAGAAGTCACAGCAAGATCCCAGAAACCTCAGAGTGGCTGCGACCTGGGTGCTAAGCTCTAGGGTGGGAGAAGACTTAAAGGAGCCAGCTGAGGGAACAACTCCTTTTAAACATCTCCTTGCCTTCCATTTAAACAGAGAGAATTTTGCTAACCACAGTGGCAACTACAACCTATTGGTCTCACAGCCTGCAAGTAAAGCTGGTTGGTAATCTTGACTATCTGGAGTAGATGGGATTTGCATTACATGAGGAAAAGGGTTGGCTTGATAGTGTGATCTCTCTGGGAAAGATGCACTTAAGGAAGGAGAGGAGTATTCCTAATAACAAAGGTACAGTGAACTCTATTTCTCAGAGGGAGGAGAAAAAGCACATTTAAAGACATCTGAAATGGACAAAATGAGATTGTGGCCATTCAGCTCTTGCTCCTGCAGGGCAAGAAGGACTGAGTCCTTCTTCATGTAAAATCTGCACCCCTCTGCTGAGAAAACCAGGTGTCTGGCACCTCCTTGCAAGATCCTGACGACCACTCCAAAAGGGGTATCACACCTGTTAGCCAAGCAATTTTTTGTATTGCCATTACCAGATCAGGGAAGGCCACACCATGAGGAGTAACAGTGTGCCACCCCCCCCTGCCCAGACTGTAGCTCAGAAAGGCAACAGAGCACCTGGGCCCAAAAGGTATGGGGAGAAGGATGAAGTATTTAGTGTCTTACTCAACAGGAAAATCAAACTAATGTTTTGCGTTCTACAGTCTCAGCAGTGCTGTTCAGAACAAGATCAGCACCTTTCAGGAAGGTGCTAGGGAAGGGATCCATCCCCACCTGTGAGAGCTGTCCAACAGCATCACCTGGGCTTCCTGTAGGATGGCCAAGGAGAAGGTTGTGTTTGCCTAGAGACCAGTTCATCTCAAGTCCCTTGAACTAAGTTCCTAACTGCAGGTATCTAAACTAGAGAGATTCATCTCTTTTGACAGACCAGCAAATATAGCTCAGCAAGTGCCTTCCCTATTCCTCCTTGCCCTAAACCCTGGAATTTTCTGCTGAATCACCTGTCAAAGGGAACATATTCAAACCCAGGCAGAAAGCAGTGCAAACACCACCCATACAAGAGTGTCTCAGTCAAACTCATGGCAGCAGAGGACAAAAGAGCCGAGGGGAAGGGTACCAGACTCAGAAACTTCAAAAGCTCAACCAGTTTTTAAAAACTAAATTTCTGTAAATTTCAGCTGAATATTGCCTTTTCAACCCCTTCATGGAATAGCCACGAAGCTGCTATCTTAAATCAAGCCTTCTATCAGCTACAGAAATGGAATATTTAGTGTTCAAGCGAAGATGAATTGTTGCCAGTCAGAGCATCATCCTGCATTCAGCAGTGATCTCAACCTTGCAGAGTATTTCCTCGACTAAAGGAGAAAACCCTCAGAGCACGGAGGTGACAGACACACATATCATGGGCATATGACAGTATTAAAATCTAGATGGATGCTGAGATATTAATGGCATGGGTTAGGAGGGGATATTTTCAAGACTCTATTAACCCAGTGACCCAGTTTATGAAAAAGATAACTTCTCATTTGTACCTTTTGATAACACTAAAGAGGCAGCAAGTGCTCACTCTCTGCTACCTCAGCAGCCATTCACATGATGAAACTCAGTAGTTACTTGTGCAATAAGGCATTAGAAGTTAGAGATTTGTTCATTATTTCCATAAAGTTTAGAGCAATATTTAGAGCAGAGCTGTTCCCTCTTATTTCCCTGTGCTTTCCTGGTTGTTGTTTCTGTTACTCAAAGGCACAGAAACTCCTGTAGAAGTTCACTCTCCAGAGCTACATCTCCTCCTCCACGACTGTATTTCTGTGCAAGGGCCACTAGGAAGAATATTGAAAGGCTCACAACGGCAAACATTATTACTCCACAAAGATGAACACACAGAATCCAGGCCAGAGTCAACACTGGTTGAATTATGGCCAAGAAAACCAAGTTTTGAAGCTTTAACACTTAGCAAAAAGATACTTTGACTGTCTTCTTCTTTTCAAAGGGAAAAAAAACCACAGAAAATTATTTTCTGAAAGCTGTAATAAGCACTACAAAACCTTAATTTTGTGATCCCCCACCTTCACATTAGCTGACATCCCTGACACACAGTAACAGACCTACTGCAGAACAGGAACTAGCATTCAGGTTTAAAAAAGCTCCCTAGAAAAAGTATTTCGGAACAGAAATATTCATCCAGTTAGTTACAGAATGATCATTTAAGAGTTTTTATTCTCCAAAGTATGTTGTACTATAAGCCCCTTTCACTCAACTATTAATTTGTTGCTAAGAAGCAGCACAAGGCTTAATAATAGGACATGGAGATTGGAGTGAAAGTTATGGGTTTGCTTTCTACATAGCTGAGAATTGATGCACATGTGTTGGGGGCAGATAACAAGAAAATAGATCTTGATCAAAATGATCAGACAGAGCAGTGAAGCCTGCAGGGACTCTGAATCGGCAAGCAACACCTGAGGGATGGGTCACAACTGGGGCATTGAAGATTCCTTGCAGGATTTCAGGTGCACTTATGCAGTAACCACACACTCCTGGAGAGCACTGCATGCAGATGGTGGCCCAGGCATGACTGACTAACAATTACCTACATTTTATGTGGTGTTCCAAAGTAATTAAAAACCGGATTCCTTTAGAAATAGCATTTGCCTCAAGCCTGTCAGGATGTTTTTCAGGCAGTAGTTGCACCACTGCAAAGGATGTTTGTGATCTGAATGGCAGCCACATTAAGTACATTATTAAATATACAAAATATCATGCAGCCTGTTATCCCCAGCATGACTCACTCCTGGTGTGCAGCAATTCAGCCAGAGGAGAAGGGTAATGGAGGAGCTGAGTGCAAATGCTCTTCACAGGTCATTCCTGGAGCTGCCACATCAGTCGTCTCCCAAAGCCACTCTCTCCGCTCACAGAATCATTTGAGTTAGAAGGAACCTTCTCTAGTGAAAGCCTCTGTCCAGTCTCCTCTGGAAGTGCTGCCATGAAGGAACCCCATGGACAAACAAACACGCTCCCCTAACATAAGCATTGACATTGGGACCACATCAGTGCCTGTGGCTGTGCCTCTGCTCCACTGTGAAGGGCAATGGGCACATCCACCCCAGCAGCACCCACATGTACTCATCCTGCACAGAGCTGGGCAGCTTGGTCCTGTGGCCGGGTTCTCCTCTCTGCACAGAGCAACCCAAGTGCACCAGCCTCCCTCCCTCCCTCCCTCTAAGAAGGTATTTGGCAGGATTTGACAGTTGAGCATAATTCCAGATGAAACACGCCAGACTGAAGGATTTGTGCATAATTAGGAATATAATACTGTATTTAAGAATCTCCTAAATACCCGCAGTTAACAGAGGGCAGCATCCTCAGTGGAAGCCCATCTCTTGTCACAAGGGACTAAAGCTGGCACTAAGTGGATGCAGATCTTCCTTTTTTTTTACTATCTCAGCAGCCCAAATACAGCAGCCAACAGAAATCCTTTCCAGAATGGACCCAAGTCCACAGCAGATCTCTTTGATTGGATGCCCCAGCTTGGAGGCATCCGGTGATCCCAGAGCAGCAAAGCAGCTGTGCAGGTACCCAGGCTTTGGGAAAGTTTCTATAGCAACAGGATGCAAAGCGAATTTAGGGGTTTACATGGCACAGCTGATTTACACCATCACAGCTGTGTTTAAGTCATTGAGGCCGAGGGAAAAGCCTGAAAAAATACATGTAATTCCCCATTAGAGGAGTTTTTCTGCTCTCCACTTCATCAGCACAACAGTTTTTAAGTCTCACATCTCAGGCTGGTAGATTGTTTTCCTGTTATCTATCCCAGGGTCCAACCCTGTGTGGATTCTTTCTTTATACTCCAGCTGTTGAAGCCCATACAATCCCAAATCTCCAAGCTTTCAGAAAGACTTAGTCCAGAAGGTACTGGGAGGTACACTCTTCTCCGAGACGCAGGTAAAAATAGAGTGGTAACTGGGCAGTATCACTTCTTATTAGAGAAGAACAGACAGTTATACATGCACTGTTTTCTAAGTATGCATCCAGATTTTCTGCCAGGCAGCAGAAGGCAGCACCACCATCAGCTCCTCCTCCATGGGGCACTGTCATGCATGGGGAGCTGCAGGGGTGGCAAACCTCTATCCTGAGACCAGGAACACACTGAGCAGCAGCTGTTCACCAAGAAGTCACAGATTTAAAGCTGGTAGGGACTGTCCTGTGTGTTCTCTCACCAGCCAGCAAACACGTCCCTGCATTAGCTCATCCTCACACCGCTGCAGAGGACACAATTCCCTTGCCTAGTGGAAACCCCAGGACAGAGGTGCCAGCCCTGCCACCTCAACAGGCCAATCGCAATGCTCAGATTAAAGGCAAAGCCTTCCTGTCACCCCAGTCCCACCCTGCAGCAGCCACTCCTCTGGATGCTGTCACTGCCCTCTGCCTCCCTGGCAGCCTCTGCTTTTCCAGGAGGCATGAGTGTGCACAAGCGTGTGCTGCCCACCCACAACACACCCCCCTGTGGGAGCACCGTCTGGGGTAAAATTTAAGGTGCTGCTGTCACTGCAGTTTGCAGCCTTGCAGGGTCCCTCCCCAGCATTTTGCCTGCTCCCTCTCCATGAGCCCTGGAGTAGCAGAGCATATTTATGGGCTAAGAAATGAGATGCTTGCCTATCTCACAGGATGGAGGAAACAGCAGCCGCAAAGTTCAGCCTGTCATCAGGACAGCTATGGCTTTTCCCAAAACAATATTGCTGCCCATTTGCTGTCACAGCTTCCCTTCCCATCCCTTCATCTTCCTGCAAAAAGGGGCTTCCTCGAGCTTTTGCAAATTACGAGCTTTACATTCTTCAGTTTTGAAGTAGCAAAAGTTTCAAAGCAAGTGAGAGGTGACCATTGGGGGCTTTCTCTCACCTGCCTTACAGATGAAAACCTCCTAAAGGACAATGTCACAAAGGTTTCCTCCCCCTCCAAGTACCACTGCACACCCCCTCCCTGGAAACACTTGCTGGAAGGCAGCTAAAACTTTAAAGAAAAAAAATCAAACGGTGAAAAGGACAGGCAAGGAAGGCGAAGCATGGGGATTGAGCAGACAGCAGATTAATAGCCTGGCATTTATGGCAGTTTAATAATAGAGCTGTCACAATAGGACAGATTTACTAATTGCAGAGTCATTTGCTATGGATTCCCATCAAGCTGCCATTTAAATCTCTGTGCAGTTTTTAAGATGGCTTTCGAAACTGGGGAAGGGGGGAGAAGAGATGACGCCCACAGTACTTATAAAGCTAAATTTAGGAAAGCATTGTGTTTGCTTACAGATGACCAAGTTGACAAGGAAGCGAGGAAGGAACCAAGAGCACTGTGAGCCCAAAGGAGCTGGGGGGAAGGAGGGGACAGGTATTTGTGTCTGAGCACCACCATGCAACAAGCAGCTCTTACATTTGTGGACAAGGCTCTGACCTCAAACTAAGCCCTGAAGAGTTTTACATAGCATTAACCAGTGACCTACTAATACCTCCAACATCTCCCCAGGCACTGAGCTACAGCTCTGACATGTCTTTTTGCAGAATTAGTCAGCACCAATTTTAGGGGCAAAACGTCATGTTAAACCACAGATAGAAGAGTTGTGATCTCTTGCGTCTGTCGGCTTGGAGGATCAGGTTGGTCCTTTCTCTACAGACTTCAAAGTGAGGTGTAAGCTCCTAATTCATGCGTTCTCATCACACAGACCTGCATTATGCAGCTCAAGCCAAGGCATGCACAGCTATTTTCGTCAGGGGAGCCTGGTGACAACACGCTGCAGTGAAGGAGTGCCCTGCATGCCACCTCCACAATTTGGCTCTTCTCCATCGCATCCCTGAGGTCACCAGGGTCAGCCCAGGAGTGATTTGCAGGGCTCTGAATGCCTGGGTCCTCCCAGACTCCTGACACCAGGGTTGTAATACAATTGAACAGGTTGAGAAATATTTCCAACAAAATTCTTGAGCAACAGTTGTTACCTGGTGAAAATACCTCATTCAAATCAAACCTGATGTTCCTCAGCCTTGACCTGAAAGTTTTCCAACACAGCCTG
Source organism: Pseudotriccus pelzelni (assembly GCA_035584735.1). Lineage (NCBI taxonomy): Eukaryota > Metazoa > Chordata > Aves > Passeriformes > Tyrannidae > Pseudotriccus > Pseudotriccus pelzelni. Next base: position 9,786,726 of record JAWMRA010000023.1, on the reverse strand, counting down.
GAGAGAATTAAAACCAACCCAAGTGCAAGCAAGAGACCTGGGGAATAAGGGAACCCCAGAATGGAAGACAATTCTGAATCAGGAAATTCAGGGCCTGAAGCTTTACATCCTAGAAGGACACCCTTACCATTTGGGAAGGAAAATGTGCTCTCAGCACTAGAAGGAGCAGTTCTGTATCCAACAGTCCTTTGCCCCACAACTTCACCCTCTCCAGCATCATTCTCTGGGACTCATATCCCCCCAGAATAAAAGGGGGACAGCTATCCTTTGCATCCTTGTTCTTGCATCTGCAGAGGCACGATGAACCACCACCACCAGGGTGCCAAGAGAGCCTCAGGCCACTCAGGTGGCCACATGCCAGGCTTTGCTTGGTACCACAGGAGAGGTGGCAGGAGATGCTTTTGGGGGCCCCAGGGCAGCAATGCCATCCCATCTCAACCAGCAGCCCAAGGGGACGCTGTGCCTTCTGTGTCATACATGCTCTCACAGCTCAGCTGAGAGACTAATGAAAAGGCCATTTTATTCCGCTTTTCCTTTAGGGAAACAGGGCACTTTCAGAAGTTCAGCCAGGACATTGCAGATCATCAACAATTAGCAGCCTACATGGGTGCACAGTTGGGGCTTTCAAGGCATTTCAGTTCTGCTGTCATTTAACAACCACCCATGACTCAGAGGTCGCTTTTCTCCCACATGCTGTGGCCCAGCACTCCAGATCTTTTTCATCCCTTTGAATCAACTGGTACAGAAGATGAAAAATCTGCTAAACAAGACTGCTCTGCCATTGCATCTGCAACTATTCTGTCACACCAAGAGCATGACTTGATCAGGTGTTACATTTTGTCCTGGTCTCCAGGCTGTTGTTCAAGTGCATTTGCAGAAAGGATGCTGCATTAGAGCAATATAGGACTCTTCCTATACCATCTCTGAGGACAGGACGAGACAATGCCAACTCCCATCCAGGCCTAGCACCCTACTCTTGCTGCAGCTGTTTCTAAATGGTTTTGTCTGTCAGGAACACATATAAACATAGATGAGAACTGTTGCATGGCATTTTCTTCTCAGAGGAACAATCAATCCCCTTTTTACACTTAGTAAAGATAAGATGGCTGAAGCATAATTGATTTTATTTTATGGGATGCTCTACCATGAGCATCCTTAAACAGAATTCAGTTATAATGAACACACAGTACAAGATGAGTCTTCACTGAGACAAATGTCATTGCCTAAGGGCAAGTTCAGCTCTAAGTAACATCAGATTCATTTGTTACTCTGCATCTTAGATAAGGCTCTTCAGTTGTGTTAAACTAAGTCAACTGTTCCAGCACATACATTTCCTATGCATTTCCATCAAGATGAGGGCAATGTTTACCACCAGCTCCCTTGCTAATTGAATGCCTCCCACTGTGCCTATCTCACTTTGTCAAGTCTTTTTCCCTCTCTGTCCTCCTGTCAACTCGTCTGTGGTACTTGGGAAATATCTCTTCAGGCCTTACAATGATATTTGGATCAATGGAAGTTAGGACCATTTCTTGCTGAGCACACAATCCTGAAGGGCTACCCCAGTGTTCAGGGTTTGGGATCCCTCTCATGCTGCTCCAGTTGGAGTCCACGGCTGGCTGTCCTACCACCAGTGCCTCCTACATCACCACAGGCGCCCGTCTGCTCTGGAGGGCAGTATTTGCTTGTTTAGACAAGCACACCCCATCACCCTTGGCCCTGGCTGGTGCTGCTAGGAGCTGGCTCTGCTCCAGGAGCTATTGAGACACATCTGCATGCCTGCACTAGCACAGCCCACCCTAAGCACTGCTTTGTGTGAGACCAGACACCACCCCTCTATGGATTGCAAGCCCAAGGAGTTAGTCACCCAGTCAGCAAGCCAGAGAGCAAACACAGCTAAGCAGTGAAAGCAGTTTAGGGTTTTTTTCTTGTGAAAATGCTGGGCTCAGGTTGGGCCAGAAGGGAATTAAAGCAGTGCTTGAACTAAATGAGGGGTGGGTGTGTAAATTTGGGAAGTCTCATTTAAAACAGCTCCCAAGACTGCTAAGATAAAAATTAGGGGTGAAATATAAAGACTAAGAAGAAAAAATATAGCATATTACTAAGTGCAAACACACACAAAACCTGAGAGGTTTTTGCAGTTTGCTTTTGCTTTACTGGTCATTTTTGGCCCATATTCCCTCCCCCAACCCTTCTCCCAAGTCCGTGCTTCAGTCTTACTTTTCTCATGCCGTGCATGGAGCAGGGGAATGGGGGAACTGAAGGAAGGAGTCAGCTCTGGAGTCTGCAGAGCCTGTGATGCTCCAGCAACACTGCTGAGTTCAGCCATCACATACTAATACAAGCGTGATCAGAAACTGAGTAATTAGAACAGCCTGGAAGGTTAATGGCATGCACCACCTACTATCACCTCATTAGAGCAGGATCCGTAATACAGACACCATCCTGCACCTGATTAGTGCAGACTCACACGGGAGATGCTCGACAGATTGACAGACAGCAGAGCTAACTGTGAACCCTAACTGCTGCATAGGGGAGCTACTCCTCAGTCACAGAAGAGATTGCCAGCATGGCTTGGATGATGGCATGGCTCTGCCTTCAGTTTTACAACTCCACTAAGCTCCTAGGGACAAGATGTTTCTGCTGTGCTTCAGTTGTCTTTAGAACTTTGATCTAATTGGACTTGTGGTGTGGGAAACAGGAACTGTCTTCCACCATGGCCCTGCCCAGCCCTGGGACCACTGGCCAGCTGTACCTTTCCCTGTGACAGGTTTCCATGAGCAAGGTGAAAACCAGTTCAACAACTATTATTGAGAGCAACACTTTTTCCTTTGTCCCGGTGACAGTCTACAAATTCCCTCATCTTGAGCTTGATGCCAGCAGGCAGCTCGTATGGCATCTCTTACCTTCACAGACCCCTCTTGGGAAACACTTGGGAGCCTGGGATGCTGCTACATGTGACAGACATCTGTACCCATGGACCGAGAGTGATGGCAGTGCAGGTGGGGAAGGTTGACCTGTGGGTTTTCTTCAGCCAGACAATACGCTCAGGGACATGACACAGCCTTGGTCTATTTCAAATTTTCAGTTTCAAGTTATTTCACGTCTCTGATGAACTGGCTTCAGCATCCAGGCTGTGTGTGCAGCCCAGATCCTCAGCACAGGTTTAGTCTCCAGTCGAGAATTCAAGTAGCCAGGCCTCGGGGACTTCAGTGTCTCATGTGTGGGCAGTATTAGCAGATCTGCTCTTGATCCAGTGAACTTAAAACACAAGTCTCCCCCATCCCAGGATACTCTACATGGAGACAGAGCACATCAGAGGGAGACAAGAAACTCAGTGAGAAGGACTTCCAAAAAGTACCTGCACTGGCAGGATCGCAGAAGCAGTGGCTGAACTAATCCAAGTCACTGTTTTCCACTGTCTCCTTCTAACATTCTAAATCTACAGTTTGTTTAAAAGCCTCAAACTCTGAATTTCGGCATTACCTGAAAGTACCAAGAGCAATGACCAACAGGTGATCAGGAGCCAGTCTCCCACCATGATCATTCCAGCTCCTTCCAGGCAGTGTCACAAGAGATAAGCTCAAAATGTGCCAGGAGTAGTAGCCTGCTGAGTATCTGCTCAGAAGATGTGTTCATTGGCAATGACACCTCTGCTATTTTAAATGCAAACAGGACCTGTGATCCGCATTTATGTCATTTGTGTATTTCAGAGCAGACACTGCTTGGGAAGCTGCCTCCATGCATCATTACCAGCACTGCTCGAGCCACAATGCAGCTGCCAATTAACAATCGATTTATGTTTTCAATTCTAACATCAATATTAACACGAAGCTTTTATTAGTGCCATAGAGAGACGCCCTTTCAAAGCAACTAGAAGAGGGTCACAAGAGATATTCTTGTCTTATTTATATATTCCCCCCAGGTAACAATGGTGCTGAAGAGCACAGTCAGAGGGATGGAGTCACATTTGTGCCGGCAGCCCAGCAATCGCTGCCGCTCCGGCTGCCGCCAGCACCAGGGGCAGGGCCAGTTCCTCTGCCCCGTGGTGGGTCCATGAGCAGCAGGAGCTCAGCAGCTACGAGCCAATTCTGCCCTCTTGCGATTACAGCCAGGCTTCAAACCTCTCCCCCTTCCCCCTGCATCTGGGCTCTTCTCCAAAAAGGTACCTAATTCCAGCAGACATGTTAAAGACCATTTATTTATTGAACTCTCCAAGAGACAGAAGCTGCTGGGTGATGGTAGGATTTTAGCAGATTCCACAGCAGAGCAGGAGGCACTCAAGGTAATTCCTCCCCCTCTCTGGTAACAGTCCAGACCTCAGGTTTGCCCACACACACACAGTTCTGCAGGAAGGATTTAGCCCCCTGTTTGGCAGCACTCACAGCACTTTGCCTCAGGCTGCAGCACTGCAGACACAGGGCTGCCTGTGGGGAGCACACTGGACATGCAGGCAAGTGTCTAATATCCTGGGCATATCAGGTCAACTAACCTCTAAATAAGGCTAGAGAAACCTCTCCGCAGAACCACGTCCTTACCCTTCCTTACCCACCCTCCAAAGCCAAGCCAGATCCACGATCTATTCCCACATGTTCCATACCAAGGCAGGGGCTGGCTGGACAAACCCTCATTTTATCACCTGTAAAACCTCATTTTCCCTTCCTAAAAGGAGCATCGCTTTTTTCAGAGGCTGCTACACCAGGGCTCTACTGAAGGCTGCAAAGCAAAGCAGCGCTGTGATCTGGTCTCGCCTGCAATGCGTGGAGCTCCACGAGGGAGCAGCATGTCCCTTCAGTTGGGAGTGTTGGACTCCACAACTCCTTTTAAAATGGCTAACGGAGACCTGGAGGAGGAGAACGGGGACAGAAAGAGATGCAGGTTAATATTTTTCTTCTCACATATGCAAATACAGGCTCACAACAGCATCCTGCAAGAAAAAAGGTGCTGCTGTGATGCAGTTGATTATTTCTTGTCTTTGGTGTCCAGTTATTTACCAAAGCAAATAACTCCTAGATAGATTAAATTTTTTAAAAAATAATAATAAAAAAATATTTTAAAAAAAGGAAAACAGTAACAACAAAAAACACCACCCTAAAACCAAACAAAACCTCTAGCTGTCAGGGAGAATCAGGCTCCAGTACAGATTTCAACCCAGCTGCATCAAGCTTTTCAGGATTCACATATCTGGTATTAAAGCCAGGAGGGCCTGCCATGGCCATCATAATAATTTGTTGATAATCCATACAATCCATTATAAGAACAGGATACACCTTATCTTCTTCTTTCCCAGTCTTTTGATAGGAACTGAGCCCCTGTTTTGACATTTGCTTTTGCTGCTGCCCTCATGTAAACTTGGCAAGCCACAAAATTCCTGTGCTAATTTGAATTAAATCTCACAAAGGGTAGAGAAAGGAAGAATATACACCAGCCCCTGAAGTCAAGCCTTTTTGAAGGCACAGAGCAGCCAACTAGAAGGTGATGGGGGAATGAGTCAAGACAGTTCACACAAGAGCTTCCTGCATCAAGGTACGTCAGGAGTAAGATTACACAGTGTTACTTCCACTGAGACTCTCTCCCAGGACTGCTTAACCAGATCCCTACTAGATCAGCGTTTGTTTTCTGATGATGGAGATACAAAAGGCCCTCACACAGTGGCAGCAGCAAAGCTTTAGAGCCGGTGAGGATTTCAGTGTAGTGGGCACTGCACAGTGCCAGGGGGGGTGAGAGAATCACACAGTGTGAAACAGGAGCAGCACAGGTTATTTGTTGTCAAGATAATACTATTGAGAATATTTAGTTGGAAAATGAAAAGTGACCTCTGCTTTGTAAAGGATGTTCTAACTCTGGCTGAGCATGGAAAATGGAATAAAGCAGGAAGTCACAAGGTGCCTGCGTGCAAGCTTGGGGATAACCCACAAAATCCCAACCAGCAGTTGCTGCACCAGCAAAGGAATGTGGGAGGAACTGCTAATACATTTAAGTGCTAGTAAAATATGTACACAAGTATATAACTATGTATGCCTCTCTACGGAAGCTTGTTACGTGTGTCTCTGTCACGTGATATCACCACTACATGTCACTGCTTAGACAAAATGACAAGGAAAGATCTGAGTAAGGGTTTAAAAGTTCTGCCAGAGATCAGAATAATGAGAGATGCTCTCATCAGTGTTATCAGGACAAAGCAAAGAAATAGCAGTACCTCGTGGGGAAAAAAATTAAAATCAGCGCTTGTTCCTCACAATGTTGTTTCAGAAAGTGTCTGAAAAAGTCAACCCCAAGGAACACCACCTGCTGCAGGAGTTATACTTTAGAGCAGACAATTATTTCTAGCTGGAACATTTCCCAAGGCTAATTTGTAGAAAAAACACCCCAAGGCTGCACAGTCCCACAATGTTGAGGCCTGGCATAGAATCTTGCTTGGGGTGGCCATGGAGAAGTGTAGGTACTCTCTGGGAAGTGCAGTTTGGTCATTGGCCAAACACTTTTTGTCAGCTCTGCTGTTCAGTCAGCTAATGCACAGATGTCTGAATTGGTTGGGGTTTTTTCTCTGATATTCACTAATCTTGCCCAGTTATGTAAAGCCTCCCTCCTGCATTTCCCCCACCCAGATATACCAGGAGTAGATGGAGCAAGAACTCAAAGGCACAGATGATGATTTGCTGGCTGCCCTACCCCCTAAAGACATTTACACCCCAGGTAGAGCTGCTCCACGAATTAACATTGAATCTCAGATCTGTCAAACTCAATGAGTGCTGATTGATGTAACCTTTTAAGTAACGGATTTTGTCAGGAAAAAAAAAAAAGAAAGGAAAATTATAACACAGCCCAAATTACTGCAAGAGTTGATGTGGACTGGAGTGTCAGCTTCCCCCTGATCCCAAAGCCAGCCTCTTAAAAAGCCTTTCATCTGCATTTTCTGATTTCAACCACGGGAGTTTAAAAAATCCAGTAAACCCAACTGTGGCATCTCACTCCATCAAAACCTCTCTCCCACAGCAATCAATTGAAAGGCCAGCTGATGCTTATAGGAGAGCCTTTCAGATCAAAGCACACCAAGCCTGCTTAGGCATGCGTGCTTTCCAAAAGCCTTGTCTGTATATCTCGTGATTAGCTCCGACTCCAGCACAGGTCAACAGCAGATGAAAGGCAGGCATTTAGTGAGCACACCAAACTGCTGTGAGACTTCACTTCCCAGCTTCTTATCCAATCCTGTCCAAGCCTCTTTACCTGCATCCCCGAAATGTGGATGTCAGCAGGTCAAGGGCAATGGTGTTGTCTTTGGTTGGGACTCCCCAGTGTTAGACATCCTACATCTTTCTTCCTGTGGCACACAAGGTCAGCTACTTGCACCAGGCACTCCAGGTCACTTGGAGAGGATGTTGTTTTTTTAATTTTATTTACTACTATTATTATTGCTAAAACAGTAGTTAACATTCCCAGGATGCATGTTGGTCATCCTGCAGCCACTGAACACACACACCCCAGCACTGGTTCCCAACACTAAGCAGACAAATTGTTTTCAGCAGCCCTGTCACTTCCCTTCCTGGGGACAGGAATGAACACCATGGCAGTGTGATAGCTTAGCCCCCTCTGTCCAGAGCCAGCATTAACCCAACAGAGACATTCTGAGCACAACACCTGGTAGGCTTCTTGTTTCCCTACTAGCAGTGGCTTAATGGAAAAATCCAATAATAGTTAAGGGTTCTCCATACCTACATACTCTAACTCCGATATCCAAGTAGAAATAGGGGACACAAACATTCCATGAAGGAATCCCTTTTTTACTTGAAAAAGACACGAACTGTAGAGATTTTCAAAGTAAGTTCTACTCCTGCAGAGCTCCACGATCAGGGGACCTCAATGAGAGCCATGTCTTGTGTGTCAGGTAGTTCCTCCACGAAGGGACGTGTTTCCCTCACTGGAGAGATCTCAGTCTCCCACGGGCTTTGGTAACCTCCAGAGTACATTCCTCTGGAGCATCACCTTCCTTGATGGCAGCAGCATGCTGTACTTTAACCCCTGTAGAGCAAAGATCAGGTTTGAAAGCCTAAAGATTCCTGACCTTCCCAGGCAGTTTGCACATGGAGTTGAACTTCCGAGTGACACAGGTACAAGAAAGTCAACACTAACACATAGCCCAGCAACCCCACCACGAAGAATAAACCACAGACACAGAGGAAAGTGCTGCTGGCAGAGCACAGGAAGTTTGCTATTGAAAGCACACAAAGGTGTATTAATGTTCTACAACAGCATTATTTAGGAGGTGCCTGGGAGATCTAAGGCCCATAGGAAAGCAGTAAGTACTTGCACATAGCTTGGAAACAAAACAGCAAAGGAGGAAGTGGTACTTGTCAGAAAATATGGGGTGAAAAAAGAATTAAAGAAGAAAAAAAAAAAACAAACCTGCAGTTTAACCAGATGCCCCAGGAAGTAAGACTCTTTATTCCTGCAGATTTCAAGAGAAGTAAAAAATTTCCTGTCTTTAGGGGATCCAAATTTGTATGGGCTGGGTTACTAAACACGATTTCTATTGTATCACTGCTGTAAATCTGTATTCTGTGGCTTCTTGAAGGTGTCCAGCATTCTCAATAATCAGCATGCAAAAGACTTAGAAAACTACAAATAAATCTTCAGCTAAGGCTCAGCAACACAATACTTGTTAGAACAGTGATCCAAGCCTCTGATCTCTTTGTAAATCCAAACTTCTCCGATATCACAGGAAAACATCTCCCTAGCCCTGTCCCTGCCTCCCACCCCAGAGGATGGGGATGACTACAGTCCCTGCATCAGCAGTGCCCAGACAATTTCTCTGTCAGGAAGAGGATACGAACATGGAAAGGCTGTGTAATTTAAGTAAGTAGTAAAACATCCAGATGCAAAGATTATTCAGTACATTAAAACATAATTATGGCCAGTTAGGAAGTTAAAGCACAGGGATAATAATTTTAGATCTCCAGAAGACAGAACAGTGGGTTTGGTTTCCAGCAAAGTACATGGCTGCTGTCCATAAGGACGACAGCACAGACACTGTTATAAATGGATAGAGAAACATCCTAAGCTATTCAGTGGAGGCAACTCTTTCCAGTTATTTTGTTAAAACCTGCATAGTTCATGTCACTGAGAAGTGCAATTCTTAAGGTTGTTTTTCTCTGCCTTAAGAACAGCGGGAACGAGAGGCTTAAGAGAAAACAGAAAGACCAACAGAAAACATCCCACGCCACAGTGGACCACTCACCACCGCACTGACTCATGCAAAGATTAGATACCAGGAGCAGTCTGCAACCCTAGTCAAGCAGAACACAAAGTCCTGCTGTTCCAGGAAAAAAATAAAATAGAATAAAATAATTACTTCTTAGGGATGACTCAAGTTCTCCAAACAAGCTCCCACCTCACGAAGAATTCAGTCGCTTCAGAAGAAGCCAGAGTGTGCCATCGTGCTCACAGCACTCCGCCATCCCCAGACTGCTCCAGGTATGCCCAAGGAGACAGCTTCCCACTGCATTTTCCCAGAAAATACCAGCTTCCAAGCATGCTATATTTTACCATGCTGCTGCCTTCAAAACATCTAATCAGGACCATCACACTTCAGATATCCCTAGTCACCAGCAGATAAAGCTGAAATCCATTGCTTTTAACAGGCAATCTCCAGCTCTGGTTATAGGAATAAGCTTTCAAAGGAAATCAGCCTTATTTTCAAAAGCCTATAGCTAGGGAAGAAGACAGACATACCACCTTCTTGTCCCCTTCCCTTCTCAAACCCACCAACACCAAGGCAGTCAGGGGATCGTAGAAGTTTTGTTCAGTTAATGAAATATCAGCGACAAGATCTGCAGGGGAGCTTAAACACAAACCTCAGACATGCATCGCGCAACCCACCCTGCTCCCTCCTAGGGAGATTTGAAACAAAATAAATGATGAAAGGTTAATTAAGCCACAAAACAAACGAAGACTTCAGTAAGCAGTACAATTACCTCGGAGTGCCCTCCACCAGAGAAAGGTCTGCAAGAAGTGCATGCTCTTTTTCCTCAGTCCCGGAGGAGGAGGCAGCATTAGCAGGACCGGCTCTGCTCCACGGCTCGCTCACCAGCACTCCAGCATCCCCAGTCTCCTTCCAGCCCCGGCACCACCTCAGTCCAGCCTGCGCAAAGTGCACCTGGTCTGCTCTGCTAATCACTGATGGGGAGTCTGGGGCTTCTCTCTCTCATGCTCTCTCCCTCTCCAAATAAGCAATTAGCATGAATAATTACAGCTCTGATAATAATACCCAGCCACCTTTGAGCAAGAGGGAGAAGACTGTAATTAACTCTTTCTCAGGGATCAGAGGAAGTTGAAATAGCACAAGCCTAATTATCCTCTTCTGGGACGCCTCCTGGCTACTGAGGAGCTTCGGAAAGAGTGGGAGGCAGAGGTCAAGTAGTATCCTTTTGGAAGTCTCTCCATCCAAAACAATTTTACGTGTCTGCTACCCAAGTGATCATTAGATGTGCAAATTTACACAAGGGGGAAAAGAACCCACAGCTTCCATGTGCCTAATGGGCTGTCCATTCAGAGACTGCCTGCAGCGTTATCCTGCAACGAATCTTTGGCCACTGAGTACTTTGGAGCTGTTCCCCTGTCAGGGGATATGTTCTGGTGATGTGCAGATCCTCCTGTGCATGATGCAGAGCCTCACCAGCAGGACGGTTGGTACCAGCAACCCTGCCCGGTGCTCAGGAAACCTGACCCCAGGCTGGAGAGGGCACCAATGCCCACCCTGCAACGGGCTCTCACCATAAACCAAGCACTAAGGCACTCCCACCCCAGAGCTTTCTTCCTACCTCATCCCCCAGGTTGCAAAGCCAGAGCAAGAACACCTAAATAACACAGGTAAGGTCTTGAGATCAGCTTAGGAGAGAAGCTGGGGTGAGCACCTTGAATATGCCTTTGCATCAAAGTGGCTTTGCCCCCTTCCCAAAGCCTCTCCCGGCATTCACCTGGGACAGACACACAGATGTGTCCTGTTCCCAGTTTCTTCTAAGACGCAAAACACACTACATGTACCACCCCACAAAGGAGTTCAAGTGAGTCAGAGACTAAAACAATGCATGGTGGCCCTCTGCAATAACTGCCCCTGGTTGCCACAGGCTCTGAAGGGGGACACAAGTTAGATGGCTGCTGTATGCTCTCTTCATATTACCAAAAAAAGTGATAAATAGAGTTATTATACAACCCTGTCATGCTTTATTGCTGCTGCGATGTCTGGAGATGTTATTAGAGTGCTGAAGTAGAACAGCTGGGTACGCTGCCCTCCAAACACTCCAGTCGCTTATTAAAAGAGCACAGGTTTTGTTAACATCTCCTCCTTTACTCCACTCACCTGAAATCTTTAAGAGTGGAAAAATTAACATGTTTATGAACCCTTATCATTAGCCTTAGAAACTCTGCTGAAATATTTATGTCTCTAAGCATTTAAACATTATTTTTCATATTACAAAGACTCTACGTAATTCTTTTATTTCTGAAGTCAAGGTGCCCAGGGCACCACAGAATATAATACAGCATATTAAAATACAATACAATATACATAAAATAATTTCAGATATTTAATGATTTTGAAGGTAAGACTTTACCAAGATGTATATAATGAGTATTTTAAATTTCCTTAGTTCATCTACTTTTATTACAGAACTTTTTTTTTTTGCTAATTTCTTGAAAAATGAGAAGGTAAACATATTCTTATAGACAACCTGGATCCCACAAGTTATTATGTGTATTAGTTTCCCTGTAACACAAACAGTTCCACGACCATTAAGCAGACTAAGCAGGGGTATAAATTGAAGCTTATATATTAAGACTCAATCCTTGAAATGGTAACTCTTAATAAAAAACAAGACCAATCCAGCTCAATGGTTATGATATTGGGGTCTTAAAATGCTGTTGTGTTGTGAAAAAACTATACTGGGTGTACCCATATGTATGGTGTGGCCAAATGTAATTTCAAGAGCTGGCTGAGTTTGAGAAAGAAATGGGTGTTTGGGGCATGGATTTTATTTTTGCTATGACCTAATTGCCAGGGCAGCCAGTCCAGCCTCCGCTCTGGATTCTTTCCAGCTCACGTGTTACCCTCGGCATCCCTGACCCAGCAGGCTACTTATGTGCTATTAATGGATGCTGGAGGTGGAGGCACACACGATTCCCTGACTGGAAATGAGATGTCTTTCCCACAAGCTGGATGTGGCCCCAGGGACAGGGAGGGCCTCGGTGGCACTCAGCACCACAAAGGTGACAGTCTCCATCACACTGTGCTGGACAGACAGGGCTCACAGTCACCCACTGCTGCCCACCTGGGAGGTGTTTGAGGTCTTGGATCTGCGTGTTGGAAGTGTTATGGGGAGGGGGTGTGGACACAGAGGGTACGAACACGCACAGTTCTGCACTTCACATCTGCATAGGCAGCCCCAAAGATGGTTTTGCACAGATTTACACCAAAGTACAGCCTCAGAAGGTCAACCAAAATATCCCCAGTGGATCTGGCAGGCATGAGACATTCCAAAATTATAATCTACAGGGAAATTTAGAGATGGTCTTTGATTAACCACTTTTGGTTACTACTGATCTTCCTGAACAGGAGTGAGTGATGCAGCCCATTGTAGTCTGCTCTAAACACTCCGTACCGGCTGCCTTCGGGTGCTACTTTGCTAAAACTTCCAATGCTTTCAATTAACATGTAGCAAAACTATTAGTCACGTTGTCTTTCCAACAAATAATTGCTCTTCCTGGCTCCCTCCCAGATCATTGTGAGTTTCCATTTAATTTATGGACTGCTATAAAACATAAAGAAACACAGACTAATGCTTCATCAGCTTCCTAAGCATACACTAATTGGATTTTCCAACACCTTTGGTGGGAAGGGGAGCTGACACTTCATTGTTTTATGTATTTGAAGGAAGGGTGGCTTATCCAGCAGCAGAGCAGGGCAAAGGACAGACTCTCACCTTCCAAGTCACAACTGGCACATCTACAAGTGCCAGCTCCAGGCCCTGCTGCACTGGGATGCGCCTGCCTGCCCCTCGGCTGAGCCTCCCACGCATCCCATGGCTGTGCAAGGCACTTGCCACAGAGGCACGAGATGAAAGGAGAAGGATGCAAACATCAGAGGAAGCAGAAAGACTGTGTCATGAAGAAAACACAGCTAATTCCTTGCTAATTATTCAGACCCCAGGCCTTGCCTTATCCAGCAGCTTCACACAGGAAGCATAACCAAGGACATTTGGGGAACGAGGATGGTGCTTTCCAGTGCTGGGGGAACCTGCCAGCCCTCCCTGGGCCACCGGTTGCACATGGCCCATGGCCCTGAGGCCCCAGAGAACAGGTGATGGTTTGGGTGTTGCAAGTTCTCAGCTCACCCGTTTTGAAACACAATCCCAGTAACAACCACAGCACCCACCATGCCCAAATTCACCCTATGCCTGTCCACACACACTCAGTGTGTGAACACACACCAGCACACTCAGGAAGCACCCCACACCTGCCCCACCATGGGCATAAGCCCCTGCTCTGTGCAGAGAACTGACAAACTTCTCTGTACAAAATGCTACAGACAGCAAATTAAGGCACCAAGCAACACCCTCAAAAACAAAAGGCTGAAGAAGCAACGCTTGGGTGATTACAAAAACTTGAACTGAAAGCTGTTCAGAATGCATCCAAAAGAGAAATGGAAGAGGGCTGCTGAGCCTGACTCCCCAAATAAAGTCTCTACTGACAAGTTCGCCTCCAATTCGCAAGTCTTGTGTCTGACTGCACCCAGAGTCGATGCCAGCCCCGTATTATGTCTCCCCTCACACAAGTACCCACTGGTGAGAGGCTGTATTTGGAGGGACAGAGAGCACTCAGGGACAGCTCTCCCACTGCTCCCCACTGACTTTGGTACATGCAAGAGCTGGGACCGTTGGCCACCCACAGGCAGAGCCCCGGTCCTTGCCCGGCAGCCGTGACGGTGCCACAGAGCGAGCAGCAGCTCGGGGGCTGACAGGGCTCTGTAAGTGCTGCAGCCTGGACTGCCTTGCTCTGCGCTTCGAGGTGGTGTGAAAGGCTTGCAGGGAGAAGCAAAGAACTGTGAATCTCAGCAGAAATGGGGGTTGTGCTATTATACCCCAGTACCGAGGGAGAAGACTAAATAATTAATCACAAAAGCAACTGAGTGTTAACGAGCTGAGCAGGATCAAACCGCATGGAAGATGCAAAGCCAGCCCCCAACCCTCTTCAGTGTGCTGACAAGCCTCATTTTAATAACTTGACTACCAAAGCCAAGAGGATATACCACAAATAAAGGTATCCCAGCCCTTGATGACTTGGGCTTGTGCTGCTTAACACACTGCCACCAAGCATAGAACCAGTCCAGAGCTGTGTTTTGCACAGGGAAGAACTGGGAGACCAAGTTGTCCCGTGCTTTGGGTGGTCACTGCAGGGGTCTTTTGCACGTGTCACCCCAATCTCTTTGTGGCTTTAAGGGAAGGGCAGATACTCATATGGAATGGGAAAAGCAAACAAATAATACTGCTTCGGTGCCATCCCTAAATAGCAGAGTCTGACTATGCAGAACTGAGCAGCGGCATCCAGGAGCCAGCAGGGACAACAGCCTGTGCACAAGACAGGACGGAAAATACATGAGCATGCCTCTCTTGGATCTGTCTAGTCAGCCATGCTGAGGACAGATCATAGAACCGTTCAAATTCTGTGTTACCCTGCACACAGTATATCCACGTGCAGATCACAGGGCTATAATCTACTAATACTACAACACAACAAGTAAAACACAATCTACACAGCACAGCATTAGAGCACCTCCCTCCCCAGCACACCACATATCAGACCCAGCACAGATCTCTGTCACTCCAGCTTGTGATGGAGATCTTAAGTATTAACATTTGCATCAGTCCCTTGAGCTATTTTCATCAGGCTTTTTCCATACTACAGTGAGAAAGGATTGTGCCAGTTAGGGTGAAAAAGAACATTTGGACTCCATTGTGCCACCAGCTACAGGAAAACAAACTCTAAATAATTATATATTCTGCTTATACAGCACCATGGCTTCCAAAAGGGCTTTGAGAAGTCAAACTGATAGGCAGGCAATAGGTAGAGTTCTGCAATCCATCACTCAGATGCTACAATCTGAAGGGAAATAAGTGTCCTGCCCAATGGCCCAGAAGGAATATACAGACCTTAGGGGTATCTGCACACTCAGTGCAGGATATATGCACATACCCCCTTCAGGGATCCTCTCCAGGAGTTTGTTGTGGCTCTGGTATCTTTCTCCTGTAAAGTCTGAATAGGCTTATTCCTATGTAGATGAGGGAAGATGATTCAAACAAGACAGTGAGATGGGCTTTGCTGCAGTATCTTGTGATTGCAGGGCACCAACCTCATGAAAAGACCCATGCTGAAGTCAGAACGATGCTTCTGAAAATCCCCTATAATAAAACACAAAGCTCTCTCTCCTCCAGCATGATATCAACATCACAACTCTGGTTGAACTAAGGAAAGCCATAATGTAAAACAGTACTCACACTTACTGAATTCCCAATATCCAAGTGTAATCCCTATAGGCACCCAAAGATCTTTAATCCTGTGTATTTTATCAGAAAAACAGAACAGACTACGAAATTACTTCTTCTGCCTGCGTCTCTTACTAAGACTGGAAGAGAACAGAGTGAATTTTGCAGGCTGGCCCATCAAGGTATGAAAGCCACATGATAAGCAACAGGGTGAAGATTTACTTGGGTCAAGAACCCCAGAAACAAGCGGATGCTGCAGGACACATTCGCCATTGCAAGAGTCAATCTCATAGTGCAGGTTGGGGCAGAAAGCGGAGACTTGGTCAGCAATTCAGAATTTACTCAGACGCTCACTGTCTTCGAGAGGCTTTGCTGCAACACTTAAATGATACATGGGCTGAATATTTTGCATTTCTGTGCACAAAACCTCACTCAGCTGGAATGAGGTTGTGTCCCTGGTGGGACATCGTTTACATCAAAATCTCCCCCGCTTCTCAGCATGACTTTCATGTCCCCCCACCATTTCTAAGGCAGAGACATATCCATGTGTGAGCATAGACATATCATTTTTAAACATTCATTGAGCTGGAAGTGTGGAAGATGCCAGCATACGAAGGGTTCAACTGATGTGTAAATGCAGCTCTTTGAAAAGAAGGAACTGAACACCAAAACTGGTTCAGTGCAGCTAAATTGGTCCCCTAAGGGCCAGTGGTAACAGAAACCTTCAGCCCAAATAAGAACAAGTGAAATATTCAGCAAACAGCATTTGATGCTTATGTGCGGGAGAAAAAAAGTGGTGCAACTGCTGGAAAAAGAAAATATCATGTTACTGCAAGCTACAGTGAAAGTAGCAGATAAAGAGGTTTTTTTGGAAAATGCTCTGCGTGTGGCAGGGTTCTGGCAACCCAGGACCATGGCTAAAGCCAGCACTGGTCCCACCACACCAACCCATTGCTCAGACTGGGCACCCTCCAGGCATTACAGCTCTAAATCACATTCCCTGGGGCAGTGGTGGGGACACTCAGCATGGGCCTGAAATGGGCCCCCAAGGAGTGAACAGAGAGGACCAAGGCTCTGACACATACCTGAGTGAGACACACATGAAAAAACTTCCCTCTGTGACCCAAAGTCACCTCTGGAGACCTTCAGCTGTGATAGGATTTAAGGGTTGATGATATTCTGTCCTTGGGTTGAACTTCATCTGATGGCTACAACGTGTTGGTCCCTCCTTGGCTATGTCCTTATGGAGTACCTGGAGCATGAGCCCAAGACCGCAGATAATCCATGTGCATTAACCAGCAGTAAAATGGATATGCTGCAGGGTCAGGGCTTGTGTGAGGTTTACTTCACCCCCTGAAGCTGCCAAAATCAGGGCACACCTGGCCATGGAGGCTTTGACCATCAGCACACCTCCTGTGCTGCTGACCACCTGAAACCAGCCTGCTCCACTGTGCCCGATGATATCACCTTAGCCAGACACAAAGCCTGAACCTGCTCCACAAGAGCTCAGCTCTTGGCTGTTTTCCAATAAAAATATATCAGAAACACCACCATCATTTTAATTTCCCTGTGAGGGATGCTAGAATTGCTTTTTGTTGTTCAAATCAGTCTGGATTATCCCCTCCATTTCTTCATGTTTTCTTCCCAGAAAAGAATGTATAAATTCAGGTGCTCTGGTACCTGAATTTCTGGAGTCATTTTAATATCTATTATTATGTTCATTGCTTGAAGACAAAACTGTAAGCAATAGCTCCTTCCTGGGCAGGAAGGGAGTTCATCAGAAAACATGACAATAGATTCAGAGAAGAAAATGCATACGAAATGAACTGCTCAGGGAAGCCACATTTGCTTTACAGGAAGAACACAGATAGCGTATTATTGCTATTTAAATTCCTTGCTTTCTGAAAAGCCTCATCTTTATGACTGTTCAGCTACATATCATAGAAACAAAAAGGAGTTATTTCTTCCTGTTTAATCAGTTGGGGATGATTTTGGCAAAGAAAGACCTTGCCAGTATCTCTGGGGCGTAAGATCACGGGTATTGCTAATACATGGGAATAGCAGCTGGTAAATAAACTAACTGGACACTATTTTATTTTCCAGCTGGGATCACTGAACAATTATTGGATAAACCAATGCTCAGCTTGGAACTCTCACTCACAGGCAGAGGAAGAATTATTTCAGGAAGAAAAACCTGTGTTATTGGAGTCATATCTCTGAGCTTTTCTTGCTGCACTGGCAGTGGATCCGAGTGGGTAAATTTTTGTTTCTTGCAAAAACACAACTTTTTTTTGTTGTTTTTGTGATGATACAGGAGCTCTACGTGTCATAGTTGATAACCTAAAATAACCTGAGGTGCCAATTCCAACTGCAGATCTAAATCAGGCACATCAGGGATCTGAGCTGGGATCTCCCTGCTCACACAGATGTCCTGCTCACCCAGTCATTGCCTATTTCTCAGGAGAATGTCGCTTTCTTTTTAGTCTGACTGTGGTTAGAAATATAATCCTGGACCCTGGAAGGAGCTTCTAATGGCAAGTACATTAAAACCCTACAGATCCTGTGAATCCCTGGGTTCTGATTCTCCCAACTACCTTCATTTCTTGGACCACTCACATGGTTGCAATAGACCTGGCAATAAATTAGATGGAGAGAAAGACTCTGCCTTCCTCACTGCCAGAGGTATCAGCTACATCCCTAATTTCCCAAACCTTTTAGAGAA
This sequence comes from Pseudotriccus pelzelni, assembly GCA_035584735.1. Classification (NCBI taxonomy): domain Eukaryota; kingdom Metazoa; phylum Chordata; class Aves; order Passeriformes; family Tyrannidae; genus Pseudotriccus; species Pseudotriccus pelzelni. The sequence goes on along the minus strand of JAWMRA010000023.1, from coordinate 9,768,474 downwards.
GTGCAAATTTTTTTAAGCAAAACAAGATAGAAGCAAGCAGAGAGGGGGGAAATATACCAAGAGTAACATGCAAAGGCTTTGACTGAAAAACGCTGATGTTTCCTTTCAATTACGTGCCAGCCAGCAGAGAAAAGACTACGTATCTTAAGAAAGAGCTGAGCCTCTGGTAACTTCATGGTTAGGCTGAGTTACCTTGGTGAAAATTATGCTCACAGAAAGACACCTCAGCAGTTGTTGGTTTATAATCACTGTCACTCTTTTAACTGGTGGTTGGCCCCAGTGCAATGGATGCTGATCTATCTGAGCAGCACAGACACAGCAACATATGATGCAAACCACTGCAGGATTCTGGACAAATGCCCAAAGCGCTCATTTTCTGCTCAGGCATGTTTTCTCAGTAGAAAAAAAAGAGTGTGTAAGAGGAGAAAACATTATCTCATGACTGTTCCACTACACTCCAATGCACTCAGACGAGAAAGGGCATATAGGTTGTGAAGACAGACCATTTATTTGAAAAGGCACTTAGCTTCCTTTTGGGTTTGTGTTTCCTGAAATAGATTGTAAAAAAAAAAAAAAAAAAAAAAGGAAAATGTCTTGGGGATTGATATATCATGTGGCGATTTCCTATTCCCCTGTGCCCCCCACGATCAGTCACCACGCCCTGAATTACACACTGCTGCTGATTTCCACGGCTTTGTATGCTTAATCTGACAATCCTCCGTAAAGCAAAAAGAGCAATCGGAAGCGAGAGGAAAGGAAATTCTCACAAAAAAAGGAAAAAAAAAAAACCACACACACACAAAAAAACCCTAGGTTACAATAACCCTCAGGACCTGAGTGAAACCAAGAAGAGGAAAAGAGTTCAGCACGAGGCTGCCAGCCTGGGCAAGGACACAACCCCGACTGCAGCATGTCGGACCCAGTGAGCCTCAAATGCACAACACAGCACATTGAGAGAAAAGTTTTTATAAAGCCATATTAAAAGAAAGCAATGGATTTTTTTTTTCAAGGGCTTAAACCAGAGGATGAGGCACACAGTGCTAATTTCCTTCCCCTGATCATGGTGGGATGCAACTAGCTCATGCAACAGAGTTCAAAGTGAAGAAAGGGATCCTGTTCAGATCCCCTCCCAACACACTCTGCAATGAGACAGATCACTCCTTTTAGCCAAGTTAAGGAGCCAGCATAACATATCCAGGATGGAGTAGAAAGCTAGAAAAACACTTGCTAACACTCGCATTAAGCTGCACCACTGCAGCTGATGTCCACCAGATTTGTTGAGAGTAATTGAAAAACGACCGTAATTTCAGCCTACAGCAAGACCCAATGTTGTTTAGCTTTCTGATTGTATCTGTAACTCAAGGAAACATCTTTTTTGGGCCAGACTACAAAAACACAAAATTAAAATACAGACCTTTATATCTTGCCAATATGTAGCCTTGTTATCATTTCAGGACTCCTCCAGAGCCAGACAGCTGAAATCTCACTTCACATTATTTTTGCCCTCTTACTCTTCTGCAATGCATTGTTTAAATATTTGGTAGTTAATAAAGCCATTTCATTTTAACCATTACTATTCAAAGTAATTCCAGTATGAAATGAAAACCTATTTCCTTACCAGGTATTTATACTGAGACAGGATAGAAAACCTAGATCTGCCAGCAAGGATATAAAACATCCTATACTAGTAGTATCAGCCTGTAGGTAACTTGAGTTCCTCCCTTGCTAGCACTTGTTAAAAGTGTGTTTTCGTAGGTGAATATAGAAGAAGGAAAAAAAAATAACTTTTACTGATATGGGTTTATAATTTTGCTTTGTGTCTCCAGATGTCACACTGGAGGCACACAGCAGCCTGGTGGGAGCCTGAATTTTAAGACTTCGACAAGGAGGGGAAAACAGCATTACACAAAATTTACTGGGGGTGCCCGTGGGGTGATTTTGGCCTTTCAAGTCTGTCAAATTCAGGTGGATTTTTGCAATTAAAACAAAAGTACTACTGCCACACTGAGAGAGCAGAGCAACTGAGAAGCTAATACAGCTTCCTTCATATGGCCCTGGGGCACAGGAGCAGATTGGCCTCCAGACAGACCCACTGCAGATTCTCTGTCAGTTCCAAAGCAAATGAAGAATTGTGATTTGGCACATCCCCGTGAGTATGCAAAGCCAGATGTCTGTACATGAGGGAAGAGATACTACATATAAAAAGCTGTACAGGCACAGGGGATAAGGAGATCAAGGTATTTCCTCACCTGTTTTAAATGCTGCCTTCCAAGCTGCTTTGTGTCATTCACTGACTTAGAAGACGTTGACAAAAATCTCCCATAGCTGTATGTAGGGAATGGAGTCAGGAGGAAAGTAGCTCAATGACAAACGGAAAACAACTTTCTTTAGATCCACAGTTTTAACATCCAAACCCTCTCTGGTGATACATATGCAGTGGAAACAGAGAAACTTCAGACACACCTTATAAGCAGCAAGACGCTAATTCTGAAATAATATTTTAAAATACTGCTTCTATTGACCCCGAGTTCACTGCATCTTACAATTTTGGCAAACTGGGTTTTATTTTTAATATTGTTAAATGGCAACTGTCTAACCACAGTGTGCCATATGAATTTGCATTTCTTTCTCTCACACACTCTGCAGATTGTCCAGTGCTGACCTCATGGACCTTCTACAACTTTCCAAATTCAAGGCCTGGTTTTCTTCTTTATGATAAAGCAGATTAAGCGACATCTGAGTCAGAGAATTTGTTCCCCATTCTCCAAAAATGCCTATCTGAGCTTGCAAGTCAGAGATGCAAATCAGCAGCACTTCCCAGCCTCAGGGGCTGCCTGTGTGTGACTGTGACATGCCCTTGTGCCGGGGAACACTTGGGGCAGAGGGTGATGTTCAAGGCTCAGCATCCAATGGGCAAACCCATCCACATAAAACAAGCCTCGGTCAATAACAGGCACCTGTTCTCACCATCCTGGGTTTTTCTCAGCTCAGACAGCTGGAAGAGTCACAGAGAAAAAAGATGCCCAGTCAAACTGCCTGCACAAATTGTTAATCAAAGTAATATAAATGCAAGGTATGGGGCAGAGTCCCCAGCCCTTGTTCTTCGCTTTAATAACACGCTCAGAAACCCCCACATGGTTCCATATGCAAAACAGAAAGGATACATGGGGCATGCACAAGGAGCCCAAGGATTTCACTCCACTTTTGCAGGGTTTTACACATAGGGACAGCAAAGTCCAGATTTTCCAAACCACTCCAGAAACAGGCATCTCACCTCTTCATGTGGGCCAGTGCAACTGCACTCATTTAGTGTACCCACAGGAAGGCTGGGTGGGCTTTCCTTCCTGCTGCAACAAAGTACACCTGGGATCTGGGCAGGATTTGCCCTCAGGATACCAGCACACGCTGTACCTTTCCAGCAGCAAGGGTTAATGCCACTTCTGACACACTGGCTTTCCCACAAGGATATGTCACCTGCCTCTGGGCTGCAAGGGACCTTTTTCCTTCAATTATCCCCCTAAGAGATCAGCATCCTCTCACTGCTGGAGCCTGGAGGAAGAGGGAACCACACAGCATTTGGAGCAGGTGACAGTCACCTGGGATGCTACAACATCAGGCTGAAAAATGGGCTTCATTGGGAGACATAAATAAAATATATGCCAGGTCATGAGTTATTAATGAGATATGGAAAGGACTGAAGTGTAGCCAGGATGACAGAAGAGGAATCACAGCCACTGCCAGCTCTGTGGTTTGGGCTCAGGGAGTTTCCTGTGTTCACCCCTGCCTGGTTTTCATTGCTGCAGCAGGAACAGACCCATAAATATTCACTGCAGCAGCCTCCAAGATGTCTTCTGCTATGAAACGCACGGGTGAGGATAAATCCTAGGAGGCAGCAATTATCCTAAAGAAAAGGTGGCCAAGCAAGGGGTATCACATTGCGCTCAGCCTTAGGTTTCTGAGACCATGGGCTCAACATCTGCACCAAAGCTGCATTTTGGGGAGAAGTCTGGTTTCTCTGTGTGCTGGTTTGCCCATCTCCTAAATAAAAAATGCTTTATTTTACTGGCTACTCTGAGCCTGAAGGATAAATGCAACAATAACAATGGCTGTCTCCCCCAGAAGTAGAAGCTCCATAAGACTTTTCACTCCAACATGTTGCTGTGCAGTACTCTGGACTTGGCAACACACCATAGGATGGAAGCAGCTTACCTGCTTGCCCTTTGTAGGGTTTTTTTTCCTTGTCCAAAACATTTCTTGTTTTTCTCCAGTGAGCAAATCTTTGTTGTGACAGAAACCCAACCGCAGCAACACTCCCTGCTATGAAACACAGCCAGGATGCTTTACTACACAATACTGCCATACAGCAAACAGGGCAGTGTGGCACAAGAGCGTGTTCCCAATTCCTGGGGTTGATTTCAATGACACTGTTCTCAACAAAAACATGGGAATGAAACCAAGCATCTTTCTACTCTGAAGAGGATGGAGTAACTTCTGCCTAAGGGGCAAGCCAGGATGCCTACATGCCCAAACGTGATATTGCTGAAAATCTGGGTCTCGTTATAAAAGATGCTGTTCTAAAACCATTAATTTTATTGCAAGTCTCACTCCATTTGACTGTTTTTCTGAACATATTCCTCTAGTTTATTCCTGGGGGTCTCGGGGTGGTTTTTCTTGGCTTACTTATTTTCTTAGTTCCCAGTCAAACACAAAAGAGAAAGAACAAAATGCAAGAGGAAGCACCTACTCGAAACAAGAAGGTAGTAGACATGACTCAGTGAAGCTTAAAAGGCTGAAAAACACAGAGGTATGTAAAAGGAAAGCAGAACATGTATTTTCTTTTACAAATTGTGATGTTTGCCATGTTCCAGATGACAGCTTTTGACAAAGGAACAGCAAAATTATTTCTATTACATAATTCATACCACACACCAGGAGGAACTAGAGTGGACAAAAATAAACATGTTTTAAGCTTGAGTGTCTCAAGCCAAGTAACCAAGCATTACCTCTGCCACAGCAGTGGGGTCCAGGTCCTGTGGCATGTGCTGCTGGTTGCTCAGGCAGCTCCTGGTGTCACCAGCTCTTGCAGAGCATCTTTTCCCTTGGGCTGTGGGCTTTGGAAAGCACAGGAAGCAGTGAGGACACCTTTAAATTGCCTCATTTGCTACTTTTGAATCTGACACATGTATCTGCTTAATTATTTAGCATCTCCACCACTTGTGTTTACTTATTTATAAAATAATGATGATTAGCTGCTGTAATTGGGAGCTAGCAGGGAAGGCAACCACCAACCACCCCTCTCCAAGCAGTCTAGTTTGAGCTCAGCTGAATGACAGGCATGGCCAGCCCAAAATGGTTCAGCTTTTCTAATGGAAAAACACTCTAATACTGAGAGAAGCTTAATTATTGTACTGGACAAGTGACTGCTTGTTCCTTGGGGTCTTCAGTAGCACCTTCTGCAGAGGATCAAGAGTCCTTGAAGAGGAGTGAGTAGCCCTACAGCTCAGTGGCCCGATGTTGGCCAAAGCCAGCCCAGAGCTGCGGCAGGGAAGTGCTGCCTGTCCCCAGCCAATTGGATGAATGCCTGATGGATTAACTGTGAATGTTCCTCATGCCAGGAAAAGCTCAAGGGCTCAGCGAGAGAAGGAAAGCAGGAATCCAAGAGGACTGGCAGCAAGAATTTCCTGCCCAAGTGAGGGGATTAGCTGGGCAGGAACAGCCCAAGTTTGAGGGAGGGAAAAGAAAATAGCACAGAAGGCAGAGAGCTGGGGGAAAGCTTGCCTAGGAAGTGCCAGCCTGTGGGAAGTGGTCTGTTTTGAAGCAGAGAGCAGGAATTAGTACAGGATGATCAATCCTTATTTCCATGAGGATGTTTAAAGTTACACGACCTTAACAGCAGCCACCGTAACTGAGATTTAAACATATAAACTTACAATGAAATTCCAATCAACTTCAGCAGAAGGAGAATCCGCCCAGCAAGCATCCAGCTGCACATCCAGGCAAAGCACTTGTTTTTGGGACACTAGGTAACATAAATACCTTGACCAGAGGACAGAGAGATATCTAGGCTGGGGTGTCTGTCACTCTTTCACAAATCCCTCTATAGATCCCTTCACCCCTTTGTCTTCAAAACAAAGGTGGTAGGAATTTTTAGTGCCAAATAACAAGTGTTTTTTACCAGGCCTGATCATCTCCTATGATGCAACAGATAGATAGTGAGCTTTTAAGCATTTACAGAAGAGAAATGCAGCAGAGTTCATTACTTACTAGCATAAATTGATACCAGCCCCCCATCCTTGGTTGCTGCCCAGTCATGACGGGCTCATTCTGATACCAAAGTGCCCAGGCATCATTTATTTTTGCTCAGTCTTTTGGGGATGTACTTTAAACATCAGCTGTCCCAAAATACTGAAGACAAGTAACAACATCTCTCTCCAGATGTTCATTTCAAAGCTCTAGTCCCAAAAGCCAATTCCAGCTCAGTTTAATCCTTGATCAAAGCAGTGCAATTTAGCATTGGATTAGCGATTCTCTCATTTAAATCTGTCACTAAGAAATGCAGGTGATTTAAGTCAATTCTAAATATTTCAACCAAAGCCACTAAAACTTTATCAGGTAGTACAGGGATAACATTTTTTTTTACCCTCATTACAATCTCAGGCTGCATTTTCACAGTGGTTTTCAGGCACAAATGAACTTATTCTTTCTCTGTCAGAACAGTCATTCCTAACTTCCCTGGAACACTGCAGAAGGAAAACTCATCATGTTACAACACTATTGGCAATTCCTTGAGGAAGTTTAGCAAAAGAGTATGCCAGGAAAAAAGAACTGGAAAAACTAATAGGGTACCAAGACTTCTCCTGGCATCTGCCAACCAAAGAGGGACTCCAGGACTGTATTTATTCCAAGCACTTCCAGGCATCACTCTAGGAGGTGGAAATCCTGTCTGTGCCACCCTGTTCAATTGAGAACATGAAGCTCCTTCCACTGCAGAGAGAAGCCTGTGAAGCCTCCAAACCACAGAGAAGAAACAAAGCAGCATCAGGATAAACTGTCAAAAGTAAGTGATGCCAAATAAAAATTCATACGTCTGAAATAAGTTCAGCTCTGAGGCTGAACTGCAGGATGGTAACCCAGGGGTGAACGTGCCCTTGTGCGCAGCAAAGGGCACAAAAGAGCATCCTGCTGATGCCTCTGTGTGCCCAGCACTGCCTGCACACACACCACAGGAAGGAGCACGGTGGGACAATCACAACCCATGTGCTCCCTTGCTCTCTCAGCACCCCAATAATCTGTGTCAGTGTGTGTAGCAGCCCTCAGGCTCCTGCTCTCTACTCAGGTCTGTGCCCTAGAATTGCAACCTTGACCTGACAATTACTACTTTACTTACTAGGCAAATCACACACAGGATTTGCACCCCAGGCTTAAGGTCTAGCCCACCTCAGAAACTTCACTGTGTTCAGGCCCTTCCCTTTGCTACCCAAGTTTTGTACCTGCCGCTCCCGCCAGGGTTCCCGAGCGTGAGCGCACAGATCCCTGCATCAGCAAGTCTCTCTCCCCTTAAGTGAGGCTAACAGCTGCATTTATGCTTTCAGTGAAGCCTGGAATCAATAGTATCCGAGTTACACCGAGCCCCCGAAAGCTGGTTTGCTTTAGAGGTCCCTATAAAGATGCAGGTCATCTTCCCTTACAGCAGAGGACTTTGATCTGCTGCAGGACTGGCGCCGGCTGGAGGGGCTTGCGCAGGAGAGGAGGGCTCCCAGCGGCAAGATACGCTCCAGGCTCCATTAAAATGCAACCCTTCCAGAAATCAAAGGCAACAGCGTTGGGAGCGAGCACCGGCTGCAGCGCGCCCTGTGAGCCGGGAGTGCAGAGACCATCGAACACTCGCACAACTCAGCTGAGGGCGAGGGACCCGCGGATCAGAGTCCAGCACAAAAAATTTCTTATCATATGCAAAGCTGCAGGATGGTGAGTACAGAAACTGTTCTGTCCCAGATTAACTTACTTTGAAATAAAATATTACTGCTCCTCAAATCTTCTTAAAGTTGATTTTCTCCCCATTATCTTGCCAGGTTTCTCATCCTTTCAACCCACTCCTCTCGTGGAAGAGTGCAAGGAGGGACATGCACCAGGACTCCCTAACAGTGTAGTGGAGTCCAGTAAACACCCAAGTGCTTCTCCCTGCAAAGTAACAGCTCCCACACAAGAGGAGGGAAACCTTGTGAGACTCTGAGGCACACCTAAATGTACTTTACTGCAGTAATAACCACGGCAGATGAATAGAGCAAAAATCCAGAGAGTCAATGGGCAAAAAAATAATCCAGCATCTGAAATATATAGGACATGCAAAAAATTAAAATAATCCTACTCCCGCCTGCCAATGCACAGAGGGTGAAAATCAATCACAGACCATGTAGCTTTTTTCGTCCTGCTCAGTTAAGGGAAAGTAAATGCTCAAGTGAGACCCCTCCAAGCCCCTCTCGCAGGCAGGAGGGAGCCGCTCCGCTCTGACCGTACCTTTGCTCCTCCGTCTCACCACCCCGAGCCGGCACTTGAGCGACACAGCAAACATCCCTCCGACCGCAGCCTCCAGCGCTCCGCTCACATGGCTCTGTGCCGCTGCTCCCTCCGCACCTCCGCCTGCTCTGCAAGGGGCTGCTGGCTCGAAATTAACGTGTGATTACTATGAAATGCAGTCGTGCATTAGGCAGTGGCAGAGGGAGTGAGAGGGAAGGGGTTTTTTCTGGGGGGGGATGGCAAAGGCTGAGCTAGAGGGGGCACAGACCCATTTCGGTACTTTCAGTGTGGGGCTGTTTTGTTATCTTGTCCAAATGAATAAAATCACACACTGATGTTTTTAAACGTATCACCAGTTTCCTGCTGTTAAGGGCTGGGAATCTACTGCTACATTAACATATTAATTTGCAAAGTAAGATTATTCCTTAGCGCACACGGGTGCATGCTTGCACTTCACCAGAAAGCTAATCCAGAGATTACCAGAGCAAGGGAGATAAAAGCCCTCATTTTATGGAAGCAGTTCACCAGAAACACAGCACTGGCACAAATGCTGTGGGACTTGGTGCTGGTAAGGGCCCTGCAGGGCTAGTCCTGCTGAAGAAACCTCTCTGCAAAAGATCTTCTCATGTCTGCAGAAACCATTGACAATGTCTCCAACCTAAGGGCAAGGCCACCACCCCAGGGATGCACAAACCACCTGCTGAACATCAGTTTTTCAAACATGATGTATCCTGAGTCCTGCCTGTAAAAGTGGGATGATGGATCATCCTGGAGATTTTTGCTGGTGATGGAGCAACCTTGGAGCAGTTCAGGGCCAGAGGGGCATTAGTGGTAATGGGATAGACTTTGCCCCTCCATGGCAGCACTTTGTAGGTCTGAGCCACTCTTGTTAGGGATCATATACCCCTACTCTCTGCCCAAATACCCCTCTTGCTCTTCATCTCCTCACAGCACACTTCCCAAGTTAGGGAGGATCACACAGCAAAACATGGACTATTCCCACTATTTTTTCACAGAAGGATTTTAGAGAGGGTTTGTGATGGCACATCAGGTCTTGCTGCCCTCCTTGCCCAACCCTGCTCATCCCCACACAGTCTTCTGAGAGAATACCCCCTTGTTGAGGACTCTGCCTGACCCGTTTGTTACTACTCCATGGTATCTGACTTCTAGACCCAAATCACACTGGGAGTAGCACTTTCGTTGACCTTTTCTACTGAGCTGAGCCTCTCCCAGAGCTTTTCAGAAGTTGAATAAGCTAAATATTTTTCATGATCTCTATGGGAACTCAGATTACAGTAGTAGGGGTTCTCAACTGCTTATTACCATGGTTCCAGGGGAGCTTAAAGGTGCCTTCCAGGAACCCCTGGGAAAACTCCAGATCTGGAGAAGAAAGCATCATTACTAAGCCAATACCTGAGGGCTAAAGGCTGCTCTCAATAGATGGACATCTGGGAGCTTACCAATACAAAGTCTCTGAGCACCTTCCCTAGCCAACATTTCTGCTGATCCCACAGATGACTTTGGAGATTGCAATTCGCTGCCTGCAGCCATTGGTCTGTGGCAGCAACACACTGTGGCTTTCCAGGAGTTTCCTTAGAGACATGACACAGAATAATTCACCTGTGATGCCTTATCTCAGCCACTGAGTTTTTGGACTTAGTCACCAGAGTCACCCTCTCACTTTTTTGGCTAGAAGGACACATGCACAGTTTGGCAAATTCAAACCCAGTGCTGTAAGTTTGGAATCAAATGAAAATGTAACACTGAGTGACCCAGAGAGGTTTCCAGCAAGGAAGGGGCTGTAAAAGATCTGCTCTGAATGCACAGAAGCATTAGTGGCACACACACATGGCAATCTCAAAGGACCTAACATCAAATTCCAAATCCAAGAAATCCAGTTACAGACCCTCAAAACTCAATAAACCCTCAGTGCCTTAGAGCTCAGTCTTGGTATAACACCACGAGAGATTTTCTTCTTCATTCCAGCTTGTCTCCTTTAAAATTATTTAGAGTTGAAAGCATTGGCAGGTGTGGGTACATGTGTATGAATTATAGATAAATTTAGATGTAATGTGTGTATTTAAAGCCTTATACAGAAGACAAGAAGCCTGAGTGTGTTTGCATTGCATAAGAAACATGCACCTGGGACTGGGGCTGAGTTTAGGGATGGGGGCAGGCAACAGGGCTTCTCTCCTGCTACTGCCACTGCTGTGAGAGCCCAGGGGGACTGACAGACCCCAAATGTTCCATTTCTGAGACAGCCCGAGTGCTGACTCCCAGTCCCCATTCCTTTCTCTGGTCAGGCTGCTTTTTTCTTTTCACCCCTCTACTGAGCACAGGTATCTCCAGTTAATTTCACTGGAGCTGTAGCAGAGGATCTTGGACAATCAAAATATGGTTTTGCACCAGATTTTGCCTGCTTTCATGATGCTGCAGTACCAGTCTACAAATAGGACTAGAGGAACCACGCCATTTCATCCTCCTGGGTTCATCACTGGGATTTAAGTGTCTTCAGACATAAACCTGAATATTAAGATGCAATTTACCCTCCTCTGAGAGGCTCACAGAACGTTTTTATTCAGGGGAATTGCCTGGATGTCCCAAGACAATTGGTTTTACCTCAGAGGAAATTCCAGCTGAAAACAAAACACAGCTGTTTCCCTTTGATACTGAAACAAATGTGTTTTCTGCTCTCCCGCATATAAATCTAATCCCCATTTCAGCTCAGGAAATGACTGTGGGGACACTGGTCATCAAGAGTGCACAATAGAAGGAGTGAGAAATGCAGCAATTAAACTAAGAGGATAAAAAAGCATTTGTATAATGGGAAATCTATTACGATTTATCACGTCTGGTATTTGAAGTGGCTGTGCCAAGTCATAGAATCCATTGAAAATAATGCAAGAGATTAATGAAAATAGATATGCACTAAGTTTCAGAAAAATAAAGCAAAACACCGTGTGACTAATGAATATACAGAATTCAGAACGTATGTACATACTGCTGCGTTTGTCAGGTACTGATTACACTCTTCCTACAACAGCAAACTGTGCAGGAATTATAAGAAAAAAACCAGTCTTTTATTCATGCAAACATTTAAAAATACGTATTGGAACAAAATTAAAGGAGCAGAAATTATTCAAAGTAGAGTTCGCATTAAATTTCCTTGAAGTTGCCATTAAGTTTGTTTCCTTCCTCAGGAACAATAACGTAAAATCTGATGTGTCTAACACATACCCTGAAAATTACACACTGTGCTAAAACAAATTTTAGAAGGCAGTATTTCCTTTCTAACAGGTGCAGTTATGGCTGAATGTATTAACGTTACAAGTAATACTGCCTTTGTGAATTTGTTCAAATCATTTTCATCTTCTCTTCACCAGTTTAAAGGATGTTCCTACATTACTTTTTATGTGCCTCAATTCTGTATATGACTATCGGTACAGCCAGCAGGCAGACCCATTAAACGGGTTTTGGGCAGAAAAATGCGGATTTATATGGAAAAGCAGCCTTTTCTTCTCTTCTTTTGGTATTTGCACATATCTGCAAAAAAATAAAACCAGATATTGCCAGCTACTGGCCTAACAGTATTTTTATCACCACTATAGATCATACCGTGTTAAACTGGCTAACCAGAGTACATCTTCCATTTAAAAAGAAAGCAAAATCAACAAAGATCACTACAGTTTGTTTTGCTCTATAAACAGCATATGTGTAACTTCTTATTGGAATAATTTCAGTTATCATACAAAAAGTATGAAAGAATCTGCCTTCTTACTACAGCATTTTGTAAAAATCTTGCCTTCAGTAGACAGATTTTGATGGATAACTCTGTCCAGAAATAAATATATCAACTGGCCAACGACAGACTTGAAGGTATCTCTCAGAAACACTCACATCATAGTGAATGTTAAGACAAGCTATGCAATTAACAGAGAACAGATCCCTCCCTAAGAGTCTGGGAGCTCTTTGAGAGCCACAGAAGCAAATAACATTGGCCAAACGTGGCATTAAAGCATTTGGAGACAAAAAGTCTGCCTTGGATAAGCAAGTCGGATCAATGGTGAAACAACAAATCCAATACAGTAATGCCCTGAATCAAACTCAGGATGAGCTGATCTATCAAAATCAGGTATTACACAGACTGATGGTCTGCTGCGTGTTGGCAAGGGAGGTCTCCTTTCTGCTGGGTGAATTCCCACAGAAACACCCATATCTGCTGTGTAAAGCACAGCAGCACCACAGTAGCCAGAAGGGGCTCGGCTCTGCCCAAAGTGACTGCACAGACCCAGGCTCCAAATTTATTGCCTCCTGGAGCCTGTTAAATCAAATCCGCTGCTAACATAGTTCTGAGAAGGGGTTCAAACTTGCAGCTTGGCAAAGCCAAGCTAAGCTGAACTTGTTTCTCATGTATTGACACTGTCAATAACAAGGGTTTGGGAGAAGATGTTCCACCCACACTGACACCTGTACTGCTTTAACTGATTACCCTTAATAAATGATCGCTGTGACAGCATGAACAATGAAGAGTTTCATTGAAACCATGCTCAATTAATAGGCAATTCCCAAAAGGAAACAGCCTAAATTAGGCTTTACAAGTACCTTGCCTGATCCTAATTAGCATGGCTACAGCTTTCCCCGTGTGATGCCACAGTCTCCAACAGAGTAACACCTGGGGGACATTTGATGTGGCACTATTAGGTTTAATTACCCTGGCAATAACTTACACAGGTGACAGTCTGTCATGAAGCTATGTTCAGCAAAAAAGACAAAACAGGCTTCAGTCATTAATCCTCACCCTCCATATTTTGAAAGTTCTTATTTTCTGCATCCACAGGCGCCTTCTCTGACACACACTCTGAACATCCCGTGCAACTTTTTACAAAGTCACCAGAAGGACACCTCATGAGAAATGCCATATTTAATTTTCAGCTTAGAACTTCTCCAGACCGTCAACCCTCTCCAGCATTAGCTGCAAGAAACCATCAAGAGGCTCTTTGGAGACATTCCTACTTCTCACCGTTGCATTTGCTGAGACTGGGAATGCAGCCATGTGTAAGAGCCATAGGCCCATAGTTTCAAAAGTAGCACTCATGGGGACTGCACCTCCTGCCCAAGCCATGGAAATGCTAATGGTTTCTATCTAGATTAGACTGAGACTAGAATTCAAGGAAGATGATTTAAAGATGAGTGAAGGCTGAGGAAGAATGCTGCATGCTGACGACGTCTTTCCAGTTGTCCTCTCCATAATTCACACCCCAGATTGGCAGGAAGACTGAATGCATAGAATTTTACAGGCACTTCCTGCAATTCTAGTGGGTGGATGGCATTTGAATTGTGTTCCAAAGCTAAGAAGGCAACTAATTTAAACATTTACAATTATGTCCCTTTCTAGAGCTTCCAATTTGTGGCCTATCAGTATTACTTGTAGATATCTCCTCCTACTGTAATTAATTTATCAGTTGACAAGAACATCTCAACAATTGTGTAAAAGTACTTAGAGACTTCCCTGGTAGTATATCTGTGGGGGTGCTTCAGTCTCATCAGCATCCACAGCAACCCAAAAGCTCAGGTGAATGATGTTCAGCCCATATTTTTTTTCCTGCTTCTGCACAATGCAGAGTGTAAGAGGAGCCAGGTCCCTACTTGGAAATGCTGCTGCAAAAGCCATAAATAACAGCAGCTATCTAACTGCAAGAAAATATTGTCTCCATTTGGAAATGGGGTTAGGAGAGCTGTATTATCCAAAGAGCAGTGACCAGCGTGGCACTGCCTACTGCCCACAGTAAGAAGTGTGGTCTTGCAGGTGGAACGCTGTTGTCGAGATTCGGCCTAAAACCATAGTTCATTTTGCCAGGAATTGCTGAAGCCATCCTTTAATAATTAAATGACAAGTATGTTTGTTCAACCTGTGAATCCATGGACAAGGCATCAGCCTTTCCAAGGAGGCAGCTGAGTCTCCTGAAGCAAGAAATTAAAATAGTCTTATCTCCATGTGCTGTACTGCAACTCGCTCCGACTGCCAATTCACTTGGGAGAATGAAAAGCTCTTGCAAATGCTGACTGCAGATGCCAGCCTAGACAGGGGTCACACTACGACTTCATGTGTGTACTCCCAACAGTCCCCTCACTATATTCTACATTGTTGTTGTGCTAATGAAGCAATTAGCTAGTAACAGCCCAGACGAGTTAGTAAGCCAAAGGCCAAAAGCCATTTCCCTTTTAGGCAGGTTCTGGTGTCCCAGTTTAAGTGCCAGCTGCAGTCCTTTACTGTGAACATACTTAAAGATAACACACAAATCTGCTACTTGAAGAGCACCATCAGCCCTAAAATGATGGCAGGGAAGCTGCGATCACGGCAACCAGCAGCTTAGCCCTGAAATTAAAACAGCCTACTTTAGCCATGTTATAAAGGGAAAAACAATCATGCAGTGTCAGTAGTGTTTATGCTAGGAAATACATGTACCTTTTAAAGTAGTATGTTTGTGCTGATGGACTTATCATTACTAATATTTAGCACCCATCAGAAAAACTACTTTGTTTCTTAAGCAAAAGATTGGAAGATCCAGGTTACACAATTATTAATTAGTAACAGAATGTTCAAGAGGTCTTAAGAACCCATGAAATTGAATTTTATTATTATCATTCAACACACTGCACCAATATTATGTTTGCTTGTGGAAATCTCATCTGGGGGTTCATTTTGCCTACATTTTACAGATCTTCCCATATCACACTGGGTGAGGTCTGAGTGGAAGACATAAAGGAAGAATGGGCCAAGAGAAGTAAAATTATCTAAATTTTAAACTGTTTTACACAGATCCCTTTTCCAAAATAATACCAATAAAGGTGTTCTACTCACAAGAACAAATTAATAGGAGAAGGAGCACATTATCTTTATTCTGGTCTCCTTAAATCCAAACCAGATGTCTGCCTAACAGAAAACCAACCAGGTTTGCCTTGGTCTTGTCCAAGTTGCTAGGGATACATGGATGAAGGTTTTGGCCTGTGTTTTTACAGGATTATTTTCCTTGTCCACCATCAAATATAATGACCAGATCTATGACTGCCACATATAACTGGCATTGTTTTTTCATCTGCAAAACAGCCACACCAGTTTACTCTGGCAGAGAACTTGCCCATCAGTGGCTTGCCCAGTACTACACTGGGAGCCAGCAGCAGAGTAGGGAACTGATCCCAGCCCTGAGTAAATCCATACATCCATCTGAAAAGTCATCATCAGTTTTTCCCTACTTGAAGCATTTTTCCATTCATGCAAGGCTTGAAATTTTTATCCCATTTTAGAGTAGATGCAAATCTGCCAGGCCCTGTGGTTATCAGACCCAGAGCTGCACCATCACAGAGGTGGCCCAATGGTTGCTCTTCCAAGAACTCACTGCAACTCATTGCTAAGTAAAGACTTGTTTGGGAAGTGCCTAAATCGTAGTAATTATCATCATGATGGCATAATTAATAATGGATTAAATCTGACCAAAAGCCAGTTGAAAAGCACTCACCATCACTTTCATACTTCCCACTAAGGGAGATAGTTTTTTTTGTCATCCAAAGGGAGACTTTGAAAACTCCAGCTCCGATGTCTACTCTCTTCAGGCTTCTTATCCCTATTTCTGAAGTATTTTCCTACCCCCTTTCCATCATCCAAGAATTACCACATTCATTTCTTTAAGTAATGCCCAACTCAACCCTTCACAAAGGCTGTGATTCAGTCTATACCTTATATTTTACACTAATGTCTAAAAACAACGTCAAAGCTGTGTTTTACAGTCATGGAGCCTGAAACTTTAACTCTCTGTTTGCATTTCCTTATTAGTGGTTTGGTCCCATCACCAGGTGAATGGGCAGGAAAAACACTTGACTCCAAAGGCTGAAGGTGGGGCTTCAGATGGATCAGAGGAAAGATGGTGCCTGGATTTTTCTAAAACTCTTATGCTGCCTGGCTTTCCTTTCTTATTTTTATTTTTCGAGTGCAAAAAAGCTGTCAAAGAAAGTGCTGCAGAGTATTTTGAGAAGCTAATTTAGCACGTGTCTGCTTCCCTAGGAAATCAAGCTGTCAGCCTCCAGGCTCACCTGTGCTTGTCTCATCCGCAGACTAATTCAAGATCTGGCTGGAGGATTCTAAACTGCACAGCTTCTGCAACTACTTGATAAGCAAGCGAGGCATGGATGCCACATCTAACCATATGAGCATTCGTGTACTTGCTCTTAAAGGAAAAAAAGGCCTGTTCTGTTAGACATTTTCGCTTATTTCTTTGGTGTTTATTACACGTGATCCCAAAATGGAAGGACTAGACTGAATCTGATCACTCCAGTCTTCTGAAAGCTGAAACCTGCAGCTTTGATTTACCGACTCTCTGGCACTTGGCATTATATGAAACGTGAGAAAGAGGCACATAGAAACGCAAAGAAAGTTTAACAGTAAGGAAGTAGATTTATCGGGACAAGATTAAAGAGATTTAAGGAACTCATCTACTTCTCTTTTTCTTTTTGCAAATATTAGCCTTTAGCAAAGACACGAAAACATTTGTCTTCATTCTGAAGAGGATATTATCAACTAATTCATTTCTAGCACCAAACAGTCCGAATGAAGGAGGGTTTAATTGCTGAAAACGTCGACACCAAATATTTTCGCAGCAAAATTTATGTTTGGTTACAATGGACTGATTCTGTTTGATCAAAAGCTTTCTCAGTACAATTGTCTTTGCTGGAAGTTAGAGATTCCATGACCATTCCTGAGCTTTTAATCACCTCTGAATCTCCAGTGAATCCCCTTTCCACAGCCACTGCAGGACGTGCAGGTGGGCTGCCCAGGAGGAGCTATAAATAATGCAGCTCCACAACCCCAGTACCAAAAAGGGAGATCAGAGATACTGGGGCTTCGAAAGGGCACCTGGCTTCACTTAGGAAGCACAGCTTTCTCCTTTTGCTGGTCCCCTCAAGGGAAATCACTTTGAAAGGTTGAAAAAGGGCAACTCTTTCTTGCTCAATAGACCAGTTCATATCTTGTGATATGAGCATAACTGCTAATAACTGCTTCATTTTCAGTGCGCTCACCACCGTAGGGCACAGGCGGAGAGGATTATTAGGGTCTCCAGCCTGTTGGCTTTCTCGGGATCCTTTGGCTTTATCTACAAATACCTCTGCCTCAGTGCTATTAACCCTGACCTCTTCAGAGCCACACATTAATTCCTGCTCTTTCGTTTTATCCTTTCCCCCAGCAAAAATACTCTGCCCGCTAGAAAAGCACTTGGCACCAGGTCTCAGAGCTGTCCCAGGACCTTCAGAGGTTAAACCTCAGCTGCTTGGCTGCTGCTTGCACCACTCCAGCACCAACCCCAGACCATGACCATGATCAGATAGCGCAGCACATCCCCCCAGCCTCATGCAGATGCTCCACCAAAAGGATATTTTACCCTTTACTGTTTCTCCACATTCCCTGATGTAGAGCCTTGTCCAAATCACTTCACCTCTTGCATTTTCATATACAAAAAGGAAGCATTTATTTAGAGGTCCCTCACATTGTTTCAGTCACCACTGCTTTTACTAGACAATATCTTCACACCTGAGGCATACAGAGTTCTCCGAACAGCCACATTTGAAGAAGAGAGGCATAGGAATACACAAATCTCTTTTTCCAGCGTCTGAATTTATGGCTGGAAACTAAACTATCAGCTTTGCAATGATTTACTGCTCTACAATGAGACCCATGAGACATAAACAGAGAAGACAACCCTGCAGAACAATAAATTGCCACGAACCAAACTGTCATCACAAAATGCATAAAAGCGATGTGAAAACCACCCCACTGCTGGGACACAGAGGGCTTTATGGCAGCTGCTCTTCTGCTGACATGAGGTACAGGGGCCTCTTCCAAACCAAGAAAGGGGGAGACACCCATCCCTGGCCTCCACCACCACTTGCCGCTCTTCCTATCTCCTCCCCTGCTGAGGGTCTGGGACAACCCCAGTGGCTCTCATGAGCTTTGCCCCACGATTTCCAGAGCACCTGACCCCATATCCTCCTCTGCCTGCCAGAGCTGCGTCTCTGTGGGTCCTCACATCCCCCCCAAGTCCAATACTCGTGAACTTCAAAGCCACAAGAAATGCACGAACAATTCTGGCAAGCTCAGCCAGTGGCTTTACAAGGATGGCTTGGTTTTAATTATGTGCCTGGGGGATTTCTTGTGGGAGGATGAAGCAACTAGGTCTGGCATCACTTAGGAATGGAAGGGTAGGAGTTTAACATAGATGATCTGAAAGGCTGAGCAACATCCCTTTGAATGTATTTATTTAACCTGGAAGTTCAGTAGCCCTGAATTTTTAAGGTAGCCGATACTGGGTGGAAAATCATGAGAATAAATGTGTCTTAGCATTCAAAGGTACCAGAGGGGGGGGAAATTTACAATCTCCAGTATAATTTTAATTCCCCATAGCACTACACATGACTGGGATGTGGGTTTATATTCAGAGCCCTAGACCAGTGCAAAGAGAGCTGTGAGACATGGCACACATGTTTAGGCCACTGACAATCCCCCCTCCCACAGCAAATTTCCCAAACAGCCCCTTTGCTGAATCTGTCTTTCTGTTTAGACACCACAAAGCCAGGCAAGTCAGTGCTGCTTTGAAAAGGGGAAGGGGGGAACACAAAACAAAGAAATCCAGAGAGACTGTCCGCAGGGAAATCCAAGGAGGTACAAGAAGATAAAATGAGAGGCAAAGAGGAATCCTTATGAAAATGCATGAGATGATATGAAAAACTGACAGGCCAATTAAACGTGCCTAAATAGGATCAGAGATTATCCCAGTGCCACTGTGGTGTCCTATTGTTCTCCACCGTCCCTTTGTTCCCCCTCCTCAGCCTCCAGAGAAGCAGCTCGCTGGCACTGGCATCTCCCAGCCCCTCCCGCTCATCCCTCTGACCAGGGACAACCACACGTGTTCCAGGCCCATCAATCCCTGCTTTATGTCTTTGCTTTTTTCCCTGGTCCTTGGCCAGCACTGGCATTCCTGCTCTGTGTGCACTGCTCCTGAGGAAGCAACACGAATGCCAAGAGCCTGCAGGGAGTGGGGGCTGGCTGATGCCTCTGTAAACACCATGCTAATCCGTTTAAGATATTAGACTCCCATATATGTGTTCTTAATAATAAAGGCAACATTTAGATGCTGCCAAGGTATCAGAGAGACAGTAGCAGACACGGAAGAGCCACCTCCACCACATAAACAATGGAAAATGCTCACTTATCTTTTCATGCCACTAGGCCTCCAGGCTGCAAAATAAATGATTGCATTCATTTACATTTTATTGTGGAGATATAACTGGCTGGAATAACTGCCAGCACAGAACCCGACTGCAGGAATGCACTATTTTTCTCCCCATTTGCTTTAACTGATTATTTTCTTTTTTTTTTCTGTCAATCCATCTCTATCACTGCTGCCTAGATAGCAGAAGTGCATTAACCCACTACTCATCTTGCATTTAGGGGAAAAAAAAAAAGGCTATTAGTTCAGCTCTGTAAAGCCTGAGGCAAACAAACTGTTGAGGAGTCACAGAGACTGTGAAAGAGGGGGCTCTCACCTAAAGCATATCCAGGCAGTAAAGCCAAAACATTCTTAGACAGTCACACATTCACGTCCCAAAAACACTACAAGCCATATAAAAGTCAACCCATGAGTGACATCTTCATCTTAGCCTTCAGTTTTACTTCCCTTACAATCAACAAAGAGGAACAGACTCTCCAGAGAATTGATCCCACATGTTTGAGATGTTTTGGATCAAGAAGCACCAGTTTCTCTCCTTATCCTGCTAAGCAATCTGAATCCATAGCTTAGAGGGAGAGCTCCAGTGTGTACACCCAGTTTTAATTTCCTTTCTTATCTGTTCATCAATTTCTAATTAAAGATGAGGTAAGAAATATTAAAAAAAGTTTAAACAAAACTTTTTGAGTATATTTCACTGGAACAAATGGTGACAAAAACACACCTCAGACACTTGAACTACCTCAGGAGGTGTGAAAGTTAAAAGTTTGGACAACTGGAAGCTGAAGCCGAGAGCAGGACAGTCAGCAGTGGTGCTGATCATGGCACTGGCTCAGACCTCAAGCTCATAGGCCAGTGCCCACCCTGCCCCAGCCTTTTTAACCCTGGGCAAGTCCAGTAACATCTCTGTGCCCTGTGTCTCCAGCTGTAAATGAAGCCACCCAGACACCAGCTCCTGCAAGAATGGAGCCATCAGATGCTCCAGGACAGGGTCAGAAAAGCAGCTCAAGAGAATTAGGTGGGTGAGAAAGAAGAAAGAACGAGACTGTAAAATGTTCAAAAGCTACAACAACACTGTTGCAAACAAACTACCAAATGTGACAGTAAAAAGAACAGTGACCTACATTAGACATGAGCACGGCTTTGTCCTAAATGTGGTTTCGTAAGCTCTTCATGTCCCTTGGACGCTGGCAATGCAGAATGAAGGAAGCTGAGCCTGATGGCCAAGTGCACAGACCTGCATATTTTCCTCTGCTGGGTCACAGCCACCAGCAGGGAGTTCAGGCATGCTGGGGACATGTCAGTGAGTGCTGTAATCAACCCTTTTTCGTGTTCTCTTGTTTTGCCATTTTACAGACTGACTAAATTCTGAATTATTTTCGATTATATTGCAGCCACAGCCTGGTTTGCTTGGAGGATAAGGATGGATATAATGGACCTGGATCCAGACCAACTTTGGCCATAAGCACACTTTTGCAGACAAAAACATCCCTTAGAAAAACAGCAACCTAAATTCATTTATTTCCCATTGCTTTTCTGTTGCCCAAAAATACAGAATAAACAGCCAAGCTTAAGTATCTCAAAAACACAATAATATACATCAAACCAAAATCTCAGTGAGCTACACGTTCTCCCTATGCTTTCAAGGAACATGATGTCTCCAGAAAGAAGACTCCCTACTCTCCCCACTCCACAAATGAGCAAAATGCCACCCACACGAGCAAGGGAAGGTTTATAAAGGAGACCCAGGATTATCAGTTCCCCGTCCTTACCACTTCTCCCGTCAGTATTTTTCAGCCCTTGAAAAGCACAACAGCAGTAGCTGGCAGTAGGAAACTCTCCTGTCACATGTAAGCAATGGCTAGCAAACAGGCACGTTATCCCCAGGGTGAGCAGGAATGTTCCTGTTTCCTTACCACTGGTACAGAGGTGCAGGTGGCACAAACCACCTGGGTCACAGAGTTCCTGGCTCTCCCCTTCCTCCTCCACCCTCAGCTCCTCTCTCCACCTCTTCCTTCTCCTCGATGACTTCTTAAGGATCTTCAGAACCTTGTTCACTTTATTCATTTGGTCTCAGGACCGCAGAGAGGAGATGGGATCTCCTCAACTCCCCTGTCTCAGTAGCTACAGCTTCCCAGGAAGGAGGGACAGCTAGAAGCAGGCAGGTCACGGGGAGGCACGAAAGCGCTCGTGTGTGTGTGCATGTCTGTTTCAAAAGCTTCCTTCCACTCAAGGAGAGAGTTTTGGGTGGTGATGGGAGAGGGGGGAGGAGGGAGAGGGATTTCTTTTGCCTCTGTCCATCCACAGCTCTTGCAGACAACGAGAGTAGGCATTTCTTCTCCCTGATGACTTGGGAAAGCTCATAACTCACAGGGGCAGCAGATCCTGTATAGGGTTTTCAATTTCTGTTTTTGACAATACATGCATTCTGGCAGATTTCAAATACTCCTCAGGCAAAAGAGCCAGCATCAGCTCAGAAAAAGCAGTGACTCTTAAAGAATTCTGGCTTCTTTTCAAAGACTAGAAATAGCTAACGCAGACAGCACATAATATCTGCATCTACAAGAAATGCTAAACAACTGTGCGGTCTTGCAGGAAAGAACCTTGACTTTCTTGTACTCACATAATTGCTCACACTTACCCATCACCTTTCAGTACTCGCTTTTTTCACCAGCATCTTTGGAAAGAGGCAAATAATTTCTCCCATTTCCTGCAGACACTGAGGCAATGTGAGGTGAAGTAGCTAGTCAAGACATTTTTAGCAGAACTACTGAATACATCTCTGCAAATAGCTTCTCTTCCAGTTTCAAAAGCTTAGACTCTCTAAACTTCTCAAATAACTTAGAACTTTATGTTTCTAAATGACCCTCTGTTATTTTTTACACAGACTTTAATGGACAACAACATGCAGCCTATAATGTCCACCAGAGCCACAGCTGCTTTCAGACACCAGTCAAACCACTGAGAAGGACGCAAGAACCCTGTGGGGGAAGCTCTGACATGACCCCCTGTTCATGGCAACCTCCAAAGACAAAGAGTTCAGGGTCCCTTCCACTAGTGCCATCCTGGTACTGCAAACCCAGGCGTGGGTAGGCAGTAAGAGCAGCGTTGTCCTTGAAAGACTCATTTTGTTTGGTAAATGACAGTTTTCAGAGTCAGGAGGCTAAGTGGAAAATAGCCCCTCTGGGAAAGGCTTCCTGGGAGTCACGTGGATAACAGGATGGGACCCTGAGCAACCTAATCTAATGGACGGCATCCCTGCCCACAGAAGGGGCATCAGAACTTTAAGGTCCCTTCCAACCCAAACCATTCCATGATTCTATACAAAGACACACCTTTACTGCTGCCTTCTCAGCTGTAAACCAGACCACGAGACACAGCTTTAGGCAGATGCCTATTAATGCACTCATACCCATGGGAATCAATTGCAGAGGCAGATTATCAGTTCGCTAACAGTCAGGTCAACCTTGGGCTAACCTACAAAGGTATTTGGATGCTCGTTTCCTATTTATTTGCAGGAAGAGCTTCCCTTGGAAAACTGTGGGAACTGAAATAGCTCCTGGCCCTGGAAATATGGGACCCATAGGACACCTTTGTCTCTGCCCTGCAGAGAGGGCATCAACATCTACCAGGGCAATAACCATTGTGATCATCTCCTGGCCATTTCAGGGAGGAAAGGTGTTTTTGAGGCAATGACTGCCCGCTTGGGAAGAGCTCTCTCCAGCCAGGGCAGTAGGGTTAGTGGAACAGAAAGCACCTTCTCCCAGCAACCGTGTGCGGGATGGACACAGCTGTGCCTGGCAGCAGGACTGAGAGCCTGTTAATACACCTAAAGTTCCGTTTAGAGCAATATAATTAAGGACAAACCCTGCAGTAGATAGTATTAATGGATGTACAAATTAAATTATCATGCACTTCATTTAAGGCATTATAAATAGAGCCATTACTCTCACCACTGCGCAGGATACAACCCATGCCCACCAGCCCTGGGGAGGCCAGCACAGGGCAGGGCATGGCCACTTGACACAGCCACTGCCAGCCTTGTTAATGGTCTGAAGACTGAACAACCAGCACCCAGATGTGGCTGCATCAGCAGTGCCACAGAGCAGATGCCAACACCAAGCTTTGGGGGATGGTTCTCAGCTCATTAAGGCCCAGATTTTAATGAGTCTTGGCTCCAGACAAGCAGCACTATGCAAATTGCACCACCCCAGGAAACTGTGCCATTCCCATGCATCCCTCTGAGGCATAATTCTTCTCCTTCCACCTTTCTCCAGGGCAGGAGGCAATTTGCACTGCCTCCTCTCAGCAGTTTTCCTGTCAGAGTTGGCTCAGTACCCAAGAGCAAAGGCAGCTCTTCTACTGAGCAAGGATCTCCCTGTCTGCTCTCCAGGGCAGTAGAGATGTTCCCTTTCCTCCTGTCCATGGGCAGCTCCCAAATCAGAGCCTGCTCCTGGCAAGTACTTGTCCCAGTTTGCATTGGTCTCTGCCTTTTGAGATCTGCCTGCTCTTCCCAGGCATGAAGACTCTTACAGGGCCCTGGGAAATGGGCAGGATTCCTGTCCCAGCCTCACACAATGGAGAAAGCTTTGCAGTAGTTCCCAGACTGGATATCAAGGTGGCAGCGGAGGGGGAGGCAGTAGGCAGGCAGTCAGGCTCAAGGGCAATGGGATCCATAATTCCTGCTAACATGCAGGAGAACCCAACTTTAGCCACCCAGGCAGGGACAGACCTTAGCCCTAGTCCTGCTCCCCTTTGCACAATCTTCAGCACACCAGTATCCTTCCCCAAACATCCTCCCACCTCCATCTCACTCCTACTCCAGACCTACTCCATTTCCTCTCTTTTCCTTTGGAGAATAGCTGTAATCCTTCATGTACTCCTAATCAGTGAGATTTATGAGTACAATTCCATTTTATTTTGATGGTTAATACTAGCACTAATGCTGCTGTCATGTCTACATAATTAATAACAAAACCAATAATGCCAAACCAATCTAAGAGTCACTTTATTGGTCTTCAATGTCATTAGTTAGAGCTGACATAACCAATTCAAGTTGTCATCCATACTGAGCCACCATTACCACTTCTATTAAAAAAACAACAACATGGATTTGGGGCTGTACCACAGCCCAGACTCTCAGTCCAGCAAGCAATGCTACAGAGGGTCATCTGAGGGCGATCTCCTTCTCACCTCATTAATATTTTAGACAGCTGCAGCAATACAGTAAGCAGCAGGAAAGCAAGGCAGCATGAAGCAACACAAAGCATTTTGCCGAGGTGACCTCTTGGGGACCAGAGATACAACCTGCATGTGTCCTGTGACTACAAATGCTGATTGCACTCAGCCCATTCTGCTTTTCCCACCTGCCACTATAAAAGGCAACAAGCCACCAGGCCTTTTAGGCTACTTTTTCATGATTAAGTAATCATAAGATCTCTTCATAACCTGTTTGGAAAAGATTTCTACTTTATAGCCAGCCTGGCTGTTAATCCTGTAGAATGCACTCACACTGCTTTCAAAATTTATTCCACAGTCAGGGCAGCAAGTTGCTGTAGTCATTTGAAGGCCAAAATCGCTGCCTCAAAGCACTAAGGATTTAAGAGGTGAAAAAAAACCTTCAAAGCATCTCACTAACTGCAGTGAGTACTGGGAACACTTTGGTTTCCATTCAGGTAATCACACACTCCTTTTATGTCCTACTCCCACTTAGTTTCACCTTCCACTTCTCACAAATTATCTGAAGCTGTTTGATTTGAGCCAAGATTTGGGTAGATTTCAGGAAAGTTCAATAATAACAGAGTAATATTGCTAAGTTAATGTAAACTATTTACTTCTCCCTCCTTTTCCAATCACAGTCTTGAGTTAAAGTATAGCTGCCATTGAGTGTGTTCCAAAGCAAACCACACATGTTTCAAATTGGTCTCAATTTAGCAGCTTTATATTTGTGTTAAATGACAGGGAACAGCATTAGCACAAGGGTCATTACGTGAGTCAGCAGCACACAGCGACTGCCTCTTGCCCAACAAGGCTGAGAACAGCTGCCTTCTCCACTTCAGCCTGGGCAAGCCTCCTCTTCTTCATGCTCCTGCTTAATCCCACCCCTGACAGCAGAGCCCCACGGAAGAGCCTGCACCCTAACCAACAGTATTATCAGGTATTTCTCAGCCCTGGAACATGCCAAGTGATTTTGAACAGGAAGGCAGCCAATACCACTGCCTTGATTTTTTATAAAGCATAGGTGTGGCACATCTGCCCCGAACACAAAAGGGAGGGAGGTTTTCAGCAGGAAGACCCCAAGGAGCAAGGGACGCAGAAACACAGCCTTAACTGCCCGTGCCAGGCTACTCAAGTCACAGCTGACAGATTTAACCACAGCCAAACCTCTGGCCCGTGTTTTGGCAGGCAACCCTCGGGCAAAACTGAAGGCATCCTTCTCCAGGGGCAGTGCTTGGAACTAAGTCCTCAAAGCCACCAAGTGCTGCAGCAGCACTCTGGGAAATCACACACAACACGAGGGTCTGCTGCAGCACTGACACCATGTCGTCATTCAACCCTGAGTAAGTGCCTCCAAACAAGGAGATGCATCCATCTCCAAGTACTATTTCCCAGGTAAGCCCCTACCTGGATCCTTCCCTACCACATTATATTCTGCTTGCTGCATAGCTCTGGGTTTCTATCAGGCTTGGTGAGGCTGGAGACAGCACAACACACCGTCCCACTTGCTGCAGTTATGAATCACACCCTGCAGCACTGCTGTTAGGCTTCGTACCACAAAGTCTTCACCTGTTTTAACACCCATCTGTGGCACTGACCCCCTCTGCAAGTTTCTGCTGGTGACCTGCCTTTTCATTCACTTCCCTTCACTATTTTCCAGTTGTTTCAAAGACCATGAGAAGCTTTTGAGAAGACAACAGCTTGGTGTGTTGCAACTGCTGCATTTCAAGTGAATTAGTTTGGGCTTTTGGCTTTATTACAAAATAATAAACATGACAATAAATCATGGCAACAGAGAAAGAGGATAATGTTGGAGGTTTGCCACCTGCGTGCAGCATCTTACCAGCCAGACTGCAGCTACTGAAATGACAGTTGGGGGATTTCAAAATCTTCAAGTAATGAAAGAGCACAGGCCTGGCAGGGCAATTAAGGATTTACATAGCTACTTCCAACCACTCATGCTAAGCTCATGCTTATTTCAAGGGAATGTGGTCTCTGAATTAAAACTGCCAAAGAAAAGGCTCAGATGATTTTTTAAATACTCCCAATCTCAAAATGATCAGGTGCATACTTGGCTTTCTATTTGATTATTTTTCTGGGGCAGAGAAACACTATCTCTCCAAAAATATTTGTGAAAGAATAAAAAGCTGTAATTGCTGTGGAGACAACAAAACCCACACCAACCATATAAATAAATTTCAGTGCCTGACAGTGGCCATAGTATTTTCACTGCAACAATAACAATGCTGGGACTGAGGAACAGGCAGTGGTCATTTATCATGGGAAATTATTAAACATGCCTGGGTAAAATATGAGCTTATCTGATTCACACATTTTCTTTTCCAGATCCTTTCCTGTAATTACCTTCACTTGTTCGATAGAGGCTCACAAGATCTTCCTGTACCTCAAAGCCCCTCTGGCCTCCAAAGGTTGCTGTGTGATCATGACGGCACCATTAAATAGTCTTTGTCAAGCCTCACTAGGTAAGGTGAGAGCCACAGCCCTGGAAAAGTGGGATGAAATGACATTTGGTGACTGACACGTCTCCCAGGTGCCCCTGGGACTTGCAGAGACTGAAATGTATGCTGCAGTCGAGGCCAGGAACATGTAGGTAGACACTTTTCTACTGGAAGGGGAAACCGAGAGACCAGCATAAAATTCTTAAAGCAAATCTCTGGGTCCAATTTCATGAAATTTGCATGCTGTGTGTCAAGATACAGCTTCTTTAATTAGAGCTCCATAAAGCCAAAGCTCTGTGCTTTCCAGTACCATTTCTCAGCACTCCCATGCCGTAGCCCCTCTGAAATTTTATTCTGGTTCGATAAAGAAACCTGGAAAGGTGACAACTGTGATCCTATGCCAAATGCACGCTGGCAGACAGCTGCCAAAGGGAGCAAGCTTAGAGAAAGGGGGAGTTCTTCAGTAGCATAAAATATCACAAGTGACACAGTAGCATCCAAGTCTAAAGGGACTGACCCTGTAACCATGGTTTCTTAACGGAGAACGATCTCTACCCCTTCAGAGGCAAAAAAAACCCCACGTGGGTCAAAAATTCTACTTTCATATGAATACCTGAGACTGTTAAGTGAAGGATTAGAAAGAAGAAACAGTACTGAGATAACTTAGAAAGAGCAAACAGAGTCAAGTTACACACATTTTAAGACAGGATGTCTGGAGAACCCTCAATGAAATGAAACTGGAAACTGCCTTGCCAGTCTGAATTCAGCCCAAGGGTGCGATGCAGAAGAGGTATTAACCATCAGTGAGTTTGTTTATAAGATGTGGGACTCAGCCCAAAACCTGGTGAAATACAGCCCGTGTTTGGTGGGTGGTTCAGATGGAGGTGGGGGATTCTGCACCTTGGAAGAACTCGGGAGGTATTTACTCTGCAGCAGACCAAAGATGCACTGACACAACAATGTGTTTCAGTGGGATGAGGTGTGCAACAGTTCACTCTCCCACCTCCCAAAACATACCTGTTCTGCAGGCAAAGAGACACCACTGCACCTCACACAGGGGCTCTGAGCTCGCTGCCTCACAGGGGATTTACACTGACAAATGTTGTTATTTTGCTGTTATTTTGCAGATCAGAAAGCTGAGGAGGAACAAACCCTATCCTATTCTCCAGCAGTGTCAGGCATGACTGTGAATAATCAGCTGCTCAAAGTCTACTCCCAAGCATTTCAGTTGAAATAGCCCTGGCTGCCTTGCTGTCATTAAGACAGAGGCCTGAGGCAGCTTCTTGCAAGGAGGGGGTGGTTCAGGCTGTAAGAACCTCTGGACAGATCATGGAGATACCTCAGAGCTGCCAACTAGCCCCAAAACACCCTTCCTTTTCTTGGCAGGGGACTCCATGACTTACCAATAGGAGAAGTGAATGTCATCACTTCAGGACCTGTGCAAGGTGATGGCCCACACCACATGGTGCCAAGCCAACCCCTTGCAGTCAGCAGAACTTTAGCCTCAACCACCCAACTGAAAAATAGGGATAAGAACACATTCCACCATCACGATGCTCTGAGAACACAAATACCTTCAAGACCTCAAAGTACTCAGGACAGATACAGTGATCAGGGCTGTAACACAGCAATCTGAGCCTATTTAGGAGGGAAAATAATTTCATTTGCTTCTTCACATAAAGGATTCCTGTGGCCAGGGTTCAGTCTTGATAAAAGTTGCAAGAGGAAGGCTGTTCCCAAGTTTCTCACTGTCTTCTTCCTCCTCCCTTAGCCTCCACACAGGATCTCAGCTTGTGTGCCAGAGCTTCCCAGCTGGTTCATCACTCCATATTAATTACAGGATCTCCTGACCCCTGAAGCTGCCACCCCCCGTGAGGAGCAGCCAGCTCACTGCTCCTCCTAAACCCCACCACCTTTGTAACGTTCTCAAGAGACCCCATTTGGAAATGAAGCCATGGGCTTATTACAGCTGTTCAGAGCCTCAGCTCTCCCACTCAGGTCCACAGGGAATTAAAACAAATTACTCTGAAAAGATGGCACTGCCAAGCAAAGCAATACACAGCAATGCTTCTGGCACAAGAGCCTGAGTTCCCTCACTGGCATCCCCGACCAGATTTCCCTCTTCCATTTTCACTCATTTTTCCAATGTCTACGCCAGGTCAAACCCAAACCTTAGCGTGATTTCCAGTTGCTCTCTGCCACCAATCTGCCTTTGCTTCCATGTTGAAGTAAAGCATCAGCAGGATGGTTAAGGAAGGACATTTCCACACCATGCACTGTCAGTACAGATTATTTCATTCCCCTAAGCTCCTGGGGGGTGTAATTTGCAGGAAGCCCAAATAAAGCAGATGTCTAAGCCCCCTGGCTTGCGGAGGCAGGTATTACCAAAGCCTGTCACCAGTGGCAGTGAAGTTTAGCATATTCTCTCCAGACATTTAGGTTCAGTCCTGTAATCACTAGAGATACATTCAGGTGAAGTTGAAGCTCTTATTGAAAAATAATCATGGCACAGCAGCTCCAAATAAACAGCAGCTCTTGCTAAAGAACTTCATGACAGTAAAAACTCCCTGGATTCTATCAGGACCAGGTTTCAGTTCTGTGGCTTCCTCTGTGCCCCCAAAGAAGCATTCACATTTTCATGCTGCTTGCATTTTCCCAGAATGTGCCATGTCTGGCTGCTTGCAAGGGGCTGCCAGTCCAATAATAGTGCTTGTCACCAGAACTTCAGGATGGAATTAAAGAAAGAGGCAACAAGAAGTGTGGGAATGGGAATGAGGAGATAGGTGAGAGACAAGGGACAAAAATAAAGGAGATTTCTGACTAAATAAATGCTTTTCCAAAGGACTGGCAGGGTTTAAGAGAACTTTTGATAGAAAGAGCTCCATTTCCATGGGCATCCATGGGAGCCTTGATACTGGCTGGCCCTGCTGCAGTTTTCCAAGTCCAAAGTAGCCATAACACAAAAAATTATCAGAAACCAACTGGTTTGGGGGTCTGTCAGAGTTGGCTCGACAAGGAAGAGAGAAGAGGAGGGATGGATAGATAGATCGATCAGGCCATGCAGGGAGTCTGGATCAAATGGACACTGGAGGCCAACCAAGAAGGGCATGCAGTTGGGTTTACTCTTTTTATGCTGCAAACACACACCATGGTGGCCAAACAGCCTGCTCAGCCCTGTCTGACACTTGAAAATTGCTTCCTGGCCTGGAAGCACAGAGATTCATGGAGATGCAGAGGCTGCAAGGCCCAAAAACTGCAATCTGGACCTGATAAGAATTCTCTCAGTCTCCTACCACCTCCCACTGAGGAGCTCAAATAAAGCTGATAAGAACAAGGCCAGGTTCATCCAAAGTCCCATGGAAATGCCAGAGAGCAGTCTACTCTCCTGGAAATGCATTTCATGAGGAATACCATGAAATCTCTACTCCTTGAGAAAAATTTTAAGTTCAGATGCGTTCCAATTTAGAATTTTTGTCCCACAAACCTCAAGAATTGTTATGGAAACTAAATTCTCAGTGAGCTTTAAAGCAGATAACCTTATCCCCAAACAATTCCTAAATCTCACTTGTTTTCTTCAAAAATATCCAGAGCAGTGACCGCTGCAAGAGAGCAGGAGACACCACATCCAATTCAAGAGAATCTGAAGAATGCCCTTGTCCTGATGAAGGAGAAAGCTCTAAACTTATAGGAAAAAAAGAGAACAAAGCCTGTGGCAGTTGAGACTCATTATCAGCAACAAACAGCCCTAAATGACATATTTCAAGGTTCCTGGCTGACTCAGCTGTCAAAACCTGCCATCCTAATCAATGCTTGTAAGAGCACTTACACACAGTGGGGCTCCATCCAAGTCAACCGTCCAGCTCATGACAATTAAACAGAACCACTTGTGATGTAAAAAAACCACCAGTATCATCTTATTTAAAGAAAGATGTGCTGCTGGGTGAGTCAGACCCACACATGAAAATACCGTTTCCAAAAAATTCCTGCACTGGAAATAATTCTGGAAAAGGATGGGGAGGAGAAACAGATAAGTGAAGAGGAACAAAGAAACATTCATAAGTTTGGGATGAATCCAAAAACTAATTTAACAGCTGGGAGATTCCAAGGGAGAAATTGAAAAGGCAAAAGGAATAGTATTCAAAATGGCTTTTTCTTTTATTACAGGATCTGGAAAATAAATGCAGCATAATGATTTACCTGAGGGTAGGGTTTTTTCTTCTCCTTTTTTGGTGGGCAAAAGTCTTATTTAAACAGTTTGAAACCTACAACCTCATCTATCCCAGAAAGAGGAGGATGTTCTTGTATCTCTCCATGGCACAAGCCACCAGTATATGCCAGGAAACGAGAGGGCTCCCGTTCCCCCATGGATGGAATAGCAAAGCCAGCCCCTGCTGCCAAGCCACCTTGCTTTGCCTTGGACACACCAGCTCCATTTGCTATGCCCCTCTCCAGAGAGATGTGCACTGTGCAGGAGCCTCCTCAAGCCATGGTTATTAAACATCAGCCAAATAATTTAAAATATCTCAGTTATCCTTAACTGAAAATAATCCTGTGAGTTGCAGGGGATGGCTGTGCTATTACCACCTCCAATCCCTGATAACAGCTGATGGACAGAACCCTGGAAGGGACCAGGAGACATCTGTGAGCCCAACACCCACCCCATTGCACCACAGCTTGACAGCCCCATTCCTCTTTTCTGTGCCATCAGCAAGGCATTAATTCCTGGTGGAACAAGCAGCTCGTCAAGTAATCATGACAAAAAAGCATTAATGGCCTTGCCTTTTCTCATGCCAAGGCATTTTTAATGCATATTAACCACTGCAAGCGATCAACACGGCTAAAACACATATGCAAGAAAACCCCAGTCAAGTGAATATCACTCTGTTACTCCAGAACTTCTGACAGCATCCCATTATGTCAGACTGCATTGGGTAAGGTCATAGAATCCATCATCACCAACACTTAAGAGGCAATTAAAAACAAATCCATTTCATGGGCAAACTGCTTGCTAGTCAGCCCTTCCTGATTCCACTTGGCTTCACAATTTCTTAGGGGTGAAGTGTCCAAGACAAACTAAAAGGAGTAAAGGAGTTATTTATTTAACTTCCTTTCAAGTACATGAAGCATAAAAGTGATACTCTCCTTCTAATCACAGGGTAAGTAGCTAAGTACCTGAGGTGGGTGATAGCAGAAAGGTTTCCTCAGGGCTGAATAGATCAAAAACATACAACAAAGGCATTTTGATACCTTTTTTTTTTTTTTTTAGTAATATAAAAGCAGGATGATAGCTAGGCTTTGCAGAAGGATTGAAATTAAACAACAAATTCCACAAGCATCACCACAGATTGGTACTGCAAACCCACACAGTTCTCAGTCACCACAGGAGGACTACCTCAATCTGAAGCAACGGCTCATCTGGAAATAAAGGGCTTTCCTTTTTTATTTTTCAGTAAGAATAGTGCAGGAGTTCCCCAGTCCAAAGGTTCCTCCTGCACCTACCTGTCACAGAAGATACAGTTCCAGGCTAGGTGCAGTTTGGCTACTTGGATACAGAGAACCTCTCCCCCTCATCTACTCCCCTGTGTTTGGTACATCAGCAGGTAACCTATTTCTCCTGTAAAGAATGGATTATTAGTCAGCACAAGAGAAAAGGCATCAAGCTATTTGGGTTGACCTCCTGGGATTCATTGTGCTTTTTCTCTTTTTCTCTTCCTTAAAAAAGAAGGAAAAAAAAAAAAAAGGACGTTGGATCTGGCTCCTTACATTGGACTCAAGCAAAGCATCCCTCACTGCCCAGGCCATTTGGAGAAGCACAAGCAACAGCACAACTGCTCAGCTTGTCCAACATACCAGAAGTCATGTTTCAGGCAATTACTAGGAGAAGATTTAACTTGTCACTGAGGAAGATGCAGCCCCCCAGGTTTATCTGTCATTTCAGTGGGGCACACCAGCAGAAAAGCCCCTTGGGGCACACACACCTCTTGCAGCTTCCCTTTCCCATTTCTGTGCTGTCCTGTAATCTCTGGTGAGAGCTCCCAGCGGTTTCAGGCTAATTTTCCTCTGTCATTTGCTGATATCAAAGATGACACAAATGCACTGCTCTTGCTAGTGAAAACTGAGAGCAAAACTCATTGGAGAGATGCCCACCTTCTTCCTCATCCCGAGCAGCTTGAAAGAAGCAAACCTGGCACTTCCAGCAGCCAAAGCAACACAGATACAGACTCCAAAGTGACCCCAGGGCATGCACACCATTCATACATGTGCGATGTGGGCACCACAAACAGGGTCTCTACACAGCCACAACTAATAACCACTCTCCAAAACGTGAATCAGACAGTTCTGTGCTGACGATACAGACTGGAAACAAACTGGTTTGCTTTTGTAAAGCTGACTAACATTTGCTTCTAGCACTGGTCACTTTTCTTTCAGAATCCGAGGCCTCCCGGACAACAACTGGTCAAACCCAGGTTCAGTGCAAGGGGTTGCTTTAGCCAAAAGTGACTTTGGAGGCACCCACTGCTTCAACACACGTGAAGGACACTTCTGGCAGGAGGAAAGATGGATTTGCTCATCCTGCAGACAAAGCAAGCATTTGGTAACAATTCAAAAAACCCAGGTTTTTCACCAAGCTCAAGGAGTTGAAAGAGGTGAAATGGAACCTTCACTCCCCTCCTGCAGCCTGACCAAGGCTGTGTCCCTCCCCACTGTGAACCACAAGGAGCTTGGAAAGTCAGTCTGTGCATTGCAAAGGGCAGGAGGAGCCCCAGTTCTGCACAGAGCACTGTATGTTCCATGGACATGCAACAGTTAGGCTGGGGCAGCTGCACATGCACTGCACAGGGACTGTCAGCAGAACAAACCATGGCAGAAATGTATTCCTGCTCCCGGGAAAAGCAGCTACTCCGTTTCTTTTGTCCAAGGAAAAGAAAACTACAGAACTTCAAATGAGCAAGAATCCCTGAGTCCTCAAATATCTTTACAGCTATTGAATTGGGTGACCTGAAAACCACCGCTCACTCAATGGAGAAATGAGATTTTTATAAATACGTGTATCAGCAAATGAATATTTAATGTTTTCTGTACATATCGGTGTTCAGGGCCTGCAATATTTAAGCTAGAGGACTTGTCAGAAGATCTAGTAGCCATGAGATAATTACATCTCTGGGGTATTTTGATGCACAAAGGACAGACAAGTGCTTGTATTATCTCAAGTTTGTGATTATGTCACAGTTATCACATCATATAGAAATAAGTTCTTGCCAGTAAAAAAAAATCCCTACATGATGACCACTCCATAGATTTCTTAGCTCAAAATAATATTATGTTCTTTCATTATCCTAAGTAATTACACCACTGTACTAGCATGTTGTGATTGCAACTGACACAATATTTGCATTAGAAGCTGCTTTCTGCAGTGAAATACAGTTTAACATACAAGAAATTCTCAGCCTAAAAGATATTTTCTCCTGTTTGTCCCCAAATTAAGACCCAATTATACTTCTATTCAGAAGGAAGCCATTTCTAAAGGGTTCTTTTTAGTTCTTTCTGATATTTCTGAACAAAAATAAATGTCCCCTGTCAGCAAAATGCTAACATATGGGCTTTAGGAAGAATTCAGCCATACTTAAGTGCTTTGATGAATCAGGACCTAAGACATTTTTTAGATACCATAAGCCTAATTCTGCTCTCTCCTTTTATGCCTGTGTCAATCTAGACTAACCTCATTCCCTTCAACACCGCTAAATCCAGACTGACATCAGCACGGCCAGACCCAGCCTCCTGCTCTTTTTAAGGCTTTCTCACTGCAAAACCCCCAAAAATTTTGTTGCTAGGGCAAATACCTCTCTTGAAACTTTGTCCAGCAAAGTCCCACCTTGCAGGTCCAAAGCCTGGCTGGGGCTGCACGTGGGAATACATCAGAAGACATCACCCATGCTCAGGTTTTCCAGTGCTCTGGACTATTGGAAAATAGCCAGCACTGATGTCAAAGCTTTGCCAAGCCTGTTTTCCATGGTGGATCTAGAGGTAAGGGATCTGTACACAGGGTGGCAACGTACCCCCTGCTCCTCCGCTTACTAGCCCGGGGATTTGCAGGCACGCAATGGGCTGTCCCGTGTTGGAGCAATACAGTCCACACCCTTGCTATGCCACCAGCAGTGGGGACGGCTGTTAAAAAGCCCATGCTGTGATTTCCAGGAGTGTGTTTCTCAGCATTTAAGTGACTTACTGGCTGTTAGACCAGCAAATTGGTACTTGCCATCCATTTCAGGGTGATTTTCACCATCCTCTGATGGGTCATAAGTCACACCCTGAGAAAGGGAGAAGAGATTTACGGGAGCTGTGTAGAAAAAAGCAAACAAACAAACCATTTACAGCTTCCTCTAGCAGCAGAACAGATTGCAAGTAGCAAAAAAAGAACAGCCAGAGTGTCATGCCTGGGATAGTCTGGAGACCGTTTTTCAAAACCAAGGGACTGGGACAAATCATCCTGGAAGATGAGATTATAATCTCCATGGGTTCCTACCCAGATAAATAAAGCTAATAAAAGGGACTGGGCAGAATGCAGGAAATTTTGCAGAGGAACAAAACAACTCATTCCTTTGTCTCTCTCAGTTCTGGCCTGTTCCTTTACCTTTGACTCAAGATCCATTCCAAGAGCATCTTGCACAGAGAAGAATAATTAAAACAACACTCTGCCAAAACAATGAGCAGGATCTGCAGCAACACATTTTTTGTGTAAGAAAGCATCACAGAAAAATACTGTTATTGCAAAAAAAATAAAATCTCAGTTATTTTGTACGGGGAAGAGGAAAAAAAAAGGCAAAACCTTCTTGTTACCTCTCCACTTGCAGTTTGCTTGATGCTGGAGTTGAGCAAACAAATTGGGGGCTAATCCTGCATGACACTTAGCAGCTCCAGTGACACACCAGGCATTGCATGTTAAGACCTCACACCTCTAATTAATGACTAATTAGAACAGTAAAGCATTCTACCCTGTCCAATGAAGTGAAGAGAGCCCAGCCAAGATTCAGCTGAACAACTGATATACGCTCCACTTGCTGGAAAAACATGCCTTGTGTGGAGCAGGCTCAGATCATAATTTAGCAAGGCACCCCCATGCCAGGACACGGGGAACCTGATCTGCTGGCAGACAGGCTGGCCCCAGGCAGCTCCAGAGCTGCCAGCTCCCGCTTCTCTGTGCTCAGAGAGCCATGAGCAAACACTGTCACTGCATCCGGCCCTGGCCACTCCAGACAGATTACTCATAAAAACCACATAGAAAAACAGAACCGAGTGCAAGAATATTAAAACTATAAACTGCATTATGAAAGCCTTATGAAATGCACATTTAAGTGTTTTTATTACTTCAGTTCTCTCAGTACATAAATATGAAGGTGCACATTTTTAATTATAGGATATGTACTATTTATAGTCTCGTCTCCTTTCTCTTGGGCGGTTTAATGGTGATAACCAAACAGGCAGCTTTTCCACGTGCTGATGGAACCACAGAACCAGGGGCCTGTCAGTGCCCCGTTCACCTCACCCCAGTCAAACGCTGCTCTAAGTTCAGGGTGCTGTGTTCCCATGGCCGTGCCTCCTCTGTAACACCGACCCCTGCAGCATCCAAGTGCTTCAGGACTACTGCAAAACTGAGCGTCCTCCTCAGAAGTGAGGGGGTTTCTGCTCTCTAATCAGGTCCTGCTGCACACAGCCACAGATGGCAAAAGGAGATGTTTCTTCTTCAAAATCCCGTTTTAACTTTTAAGGAAAGAAATAAAAGGAAGTTTCACTTTGCTCTTGATTTGGCCAGCAGCTTACAACTCAGCCGAAGGCTGGTGCATGGGAAATGGAGCAGGTTCAGAGATCCTGCACTTGAGCACCACAGAGACCATACAGTCTAAGATGCCTTAGTGCTGCACATGCAACTAAACAAGTTTTTTCCTCTGATAAAATATAGGCCAACACATTCCCCATGCTCTCTTCCCCGAAAGGCACAAAACATTAATTCAGTCATTTCATTAATTCAGACTTCACACATCAAAGTGAATTGCTCTGAGTTTGCTTCCGGATGGGACTGAAGATGCTCCAAACACCACAGCCCAGTGGAAAAGGACACCTGAGACCCAGTGTAAATCCATGGGCAAGGACTGCTTGACGGTGGTCAAGGCTGCTCAGGTGCAACAGAGCACCCTGGGGACCCCGAGCAGAGGAGACATCAGGTAAACTGCCCTTTTAAGGAGAAAAAGTTCGTTTCAATCTCTTCTTTTCACAATTCAGTTTTTTTCTGACAGGTTGCTTGAACCCTGCCATACAGCTCTCAGGTCCTACAGGTGTTCTGTAGATGCTGTCTAGTTTCCCACCTCTATGAAAGTACTGTAACAGTAAGTGCACACACAACTATCTCTTCCCCTCCTCCCAAATCACGGCTCCCTGTGTGCTGGGAGATACAGCGTGAGGAAGAGCTCTAGTGCTGCTGGGCTGGCCCAGGGGGACAGGGGAAACTCAACAAATCAAAGTGTTAGGGGAAGACACACAGGCAGCTCTGGAAAGCAGTGAAATCCAAGCACAGGAAATTCATTTATCACAGAAAAGATTTCAAGTATGAAGAAAATGCAAGACATCTCTTTTCTGTGCTGTCAACAGGCTCCACGGACAGGCGATAAATCGTGGCCTGTGCACAGCAGTGACTGTGCTGCTCAGTGCTCAGATGGGACGAGAAACAGGAAAGGCTGAAGACCTGGAAACAGGGAAGTTTCTTCTAAAGAGAGAAAAACCCATTTCCCCCAGGAGACCTCTGAACTCATAATGTCCTTCTTGTCTGCAAGAGGGAGAAACCACAGCCACGGTGTCTCTGTTGCAGGAAGGTCAGTGCTATGGCTGGTACAAACCCCAGGCTGTGGTTTTACAGCACTGAACCTGCACTGGAGGCACAGCAGCTGCCCCACCTGTAAGGAACAGGACTGTGTGTGTTCTTTTCATCATTTTTTGTTTCCCAAAGCCCTCTTGGTTTCTGTAACCCTCTTTGCCCTGCTCTCCACCCTTTGTGATATGCAAAGGTTCTGCTAGTGATACAGCACTCAATCTCTGTGCTTAAAGCTCTCCAGCAGCTGAAATCCAGCTCCTGGAAACAGCCTGAGATCCTGTATTCAAAGGCTGTGTATTCAAATCCTGACTGCTGTCCTACTGAAGGGTTACACACCCAACTGTGGTGTCTTTGTAGGGCAGTATTTTTAATCCTGTAAGAGTAACCGTGATTTCATAAACCCACATTTGTCCCACCTAGGGACAAAACCCATCTGAATTCATCATTTAGACCAGCTGCAAAATATAGCAGAGAGAAAAGAGAGGTCCTCCCAGAATAGCCTTGTGGCACTCACCTTGGCTTTGGGAAGAGTTTTAAGTCTGTCCCCTGACCAGCTTTCATACAGTGAATTGAACCTGAATGTCACACACATAATACACAGTTCCTGTGACAAGTTTTTGCACATTTCAGATTCCCACTATCTCAGATTGACCTGTAATTTGACCTAAGAGCAGAGACACTCCCAAGCATTTCTACTCTCAAGTTTCATCACATCACCACCACACTCTCTGCAACTCATTCTCATGGAAAACAGTGAGTGGTAAAATCACAGCCAGAAGGTGCAAAAATCCACTGGAAAAAAGAGGGGAGGGACAGAAAGCCAAAAGAAAACCCAGAACCTCAAAGTTATGCTATAGAACAGAGATGACCATAAAACTGAGAACAAAAAGAAGCTGCAAACATTCTGATGAAATGATCACATTCTTCCAAGCTCCCTCAGCTGAGTTTCCCAGCCTGTTACAGGGAACAGTAAGCCCCATTCTGACGAGCTGAACTGAGTGTTCAGTCAGAGAAGGCATTTCACACTGCAAAAGAGGAATTTTCAGAATACACAGGAGGAGAGGGAAAAAAAGTAGGTTTGGGAAAAATAATTAAGCATTTTCCATCAAACTTGACATCTGGCATCTGCTCAGGTGTCTGTTGAGACTTGCTTTGTTTCCAGTTAATAAGTACGACATAATGTGATTTAGCCTTTAGCTAAATAACTCTCAAGAGCCCAAATTCAGAGAGGCAGACAGGCAGGCTCAGGGGTGGGATGGAGAAGATGGACAGCATCTTATTTATTTTGCTTTTAACAATGCTGCAGAGTATCTGGTTGCATAGGACCATGTGCCAGACAGACATACCAGAGCAGCAGTAGAGCCACATCTGAAGTGGATGAGGCCCTGACTAAATGGCGTGGCTACAACTGAGGGCAGCACTGACGAGATTATTCTGCATACAAGGCTCAACAAGCCTTGCTGTTACTGAGGCTGTTTGTGCTTCTACGAGGTGGCTGAACTGAAAGAAGTGGTCCAACAACTCATAATATGTGTCTTTATTGAAGTGCACAGTCCTCTCCGCCTTGTAAAGCCCAGCTTTTCTGGATTTCAACACTGAGCTTTGTGAATCCACAGAAACACAAACTAAGGCCCCACCTTAGCGGGGAGAGGTGGAAAAGGAGGATGCTGGTCACATCCAAGGCACCTAGTAAAGCACAAGTGCTGTCCCCCACTCCATAACTCACAATCTTCCCAGTGTTCCCAGTCTGCAGAGGGATCTGACCCTGCCACGTCAGCAGCAAGCACTGCCTGTTTGCCGGAATGATCCCAAACCTCTCCCAGCTACAGCCCAGCAGGCACTTGCAGAGGTCATGGCTTCCTGCAGGAAGATGAACAGGGGTTTTTGGGTTCCAAAGCAGCAATACAGTCATGTTATGACCTCATAAGGTACCCAGATGAAGAATAACTACCAGTCAAGAAGATTGCAATTAAGGCTCTTGGCATGAGGAACAGAGGTGAGCCCTTGGAAGTCGCCTTCCTCAGCGATTCACTGGAGCAGAGCAGAGCCTGGGGGATGGCTTCTGCTGCTGAGGTATAAATTGGCTGCCAGCCCCTACACTCCCAATTTGCAAGATGGAGATGCAGGACTGTGCAGCCCTTTACTTGCCCAGCTGTACTCACAGCCCCTGTCTGTGGCCTGCCCGTACTGACGGCTGTGGAGGCGGCTGTTCCTTATCAGCTACGTGTTCACAGCGGGAAGGTAATGAAGTTTCCCACATCCCCCTCCTCTGGGCTGCCAACGCGTGGGGTGCACATCCCCCAACACAAGAGACAGCTAATTAAAGCAATTTTCCTTAGTCTTCACCTCCCTCCTTGCTCACGTCAACAAATTGTGCCATCCATATTTATGACTCCAGTTTTTCAAGCACAAGGGCTTCGGGAACAGCACAAAAGCATTTTTTTCTGTGGCCCATGACTATGTAAAAAGGGCCAGCCACAGACCCAAGGCAGACATAAGGCACAAGTGCCCAAAACAAACACACATCTTGGAACAACAGCATTCACCAGTGGCTAAGATGTGAAAGGGAAAGGAATAAATCACGATAAAAGGGAGAAGAGAAGGATTTGCTCTGAGGTGCTGACTGCAGGCTAAACTGACAACATCTGCCTTGAGCCCTCCTGAAAGTGTCTTTCATCTGGGTTTCTGTTAAATGTGTGATTCTATTTACATACATCCAACTAATTCAATCAAAACTGAACTCTAAATTGGTCCTCAAGGGAATCCTCAAAAACACTTTTTATCTTCATGCAGAAATGAAGATTAGAAGGAAAACTGGGTTGAAGAACTGCCTTCCCAGCAGCTCAGAAATACTATAGAAATTGCAAGCAGCAGAACCCACCTTGGCTTCAGGCAGAGACACAGCTCGGCAAACGAATCACTGAGCACCAGCAAGGAAAGGACAAGGGCTTTGACTTCATGAAGATCCACTGATGTGATGTGAGGTAATGGCTACCTGCATACTCGTGAGGTCCTGCTGCAGAGTGGCCCAGGCAAGACACCTGTCCTGCCCTTCCATGTATCTTTGTCTCTCACCTGACAGAGCTTCAAGACAAAGGATCTGAAAGCCCATAGAAGTACTGAAAAAGGAGATCAACCAATGAGTTAAATCCCACCTCTTATCCTTCATGAAGACTTGCTTTTCTTATGCAGTGCTAAGCTCCTCTGACCCTTCTCAAAGCCAGAGTGCAGAGCGTGGTATTTTCCTTCATCCACAGCACACTCAGTTACACAAGAATCACCCTCCCCTGACTGCTCTATTTTCATCCTTTTAACGCTGAACTAAACTTCAGCATGCAACAATTCTACTGGGCTGGCAATGTGGAGCAAGCGGCTTTATCCTGTGGTACACCTGGCAGAGGCAGCAGCAAGACAAACCCTTGGTGCCTCGTTGCCACAGCCAAGGCTGGTGTCCAGCACCAAAATCCTGCTCGCTCTCAGTCCTTTGCCTCTCATATCACTGTGCCGAGTTATCACATACGGATTTGTCCGTATGGGAACAGACAGACCACCATGACATTTCATACAAACCAACAGCCACACTATGGCAAAGACTTTCACCTGCAAATAAGCTGGTGGCCTAGACTGAAAAGGCAACAATTCAGCTACTATTCCCTTGAAACCGTGATTATGGCATTCAGTTAAATTCACGTGTTAGAACATTGCCTATTTTTGATGCAAGGATCTCTCATCCTTGTATAGATATATCGTTAGCAATTTAGTTTGCCTTCACAAAGGACAACCTCTGGGTCGCAGGATCATTTTTGAGCAATTTTGTATAGCAACAGCGGCATTTCCAGTGGAAAAAAATACAAGGGTATTAATGCTAGAAAAACCTCAGTTAAAGAGAGGTTGCTATGCTAAGCACTGCTGTATTTGGGCCAGCTGGAAAACAACAGAAAAGAAACTTCATAACAGAAAGGAAAGACAATACTGGATGAAAATGATTCATGGGGTGAAAATACATCTGCTTTTTTCAGACAGGCTTAGTACAGGTTTTTAAGGTGCTGATGAAAACTGCTAATTACTGACACAAATTCACCCTTTTTTACACTTCTCCCTAGAACAACCACCAACTAAAAAGGGCTTGACATCCAAACAATGGCTTTACACTAACCTTAATCCTCTCTTGAATAAATCAGCAAATCTCCAACTCTTTCGGATTAACTGAACTTTGCTGTCTTCAGCAGCGGGCACATGAGGATACCAAGTGAAGACTGGGAAGGGGGCAGGCGTATGTGACACCTGCGAGAAGTCTCCCAAGTTTTAAAGTGTCTTTTTCTTCTCAACCTGATCTTGATCAACACATCTCCCTATCAGGGCACTTCTTTGGAGAGGAGGTCTGTGACCTCCTGGCATTTACAGCATTCTTTGGAAAGGAATTCTACCAGCTCACTGTGAAACGCTTCTGTTGGTAGAATTTGGCCCACTACCATCACAAAGCACATATAAGAGCTGAGATGTGATATTCTGTAATAGCCTGAAGCAAGAGTGGTTATGAAACAGAAGTCAGAATCAAGGAAAATTTGCAATGCTGAAATTCTAAAGGAAAAGCCAAATGCATTTAATGAAGTACAACTGTATTACCATTAAATTTTATTGCATTTCTTTGAAAGTTAGACTGACACAAAGCAGCTGACTGCTGCGGAAAAAAGTGTCATATGATGGAATTTTGGGACTGAAACCTTATAATGCTCAATTTCTGGTCATTAGCTAAATGAAAGCATATTGAATTCCTTAATCACTATGAGTAAGTGCAATAAAGACAACAAATTGTGACAGATCTTGTCAACTGGATCCAAACAGACTACAATAAACCCAACCCAGCAAGCTTGCAGTGGCAGCGCCTGTGAGGAGCTAAACAAACCCCTGTGTTACCTTGGGATTCAAAGGGAAACAGAAATTAGCAGGATCACAGAAAGAGTAGAGCATTTCACTGCTGTGTGGCCAAGGCTAAAACACACACAAAAAAAAAAATCTCAGTTTCTCAGAACGATAACATTTCAAATCAATAAAAAGAAATTATGCTGCTCTGTTCCTTCTTCAGAACTGTAACAGCCACTGAAGAGGA
Organism: Pseudotriccus pelzelni; assembly: GCA_035584735.1. NCBI lineage: Eukaryota > Metazoa > Chordata > Aves > Passeriformes > Tyrannidae > Pseudotriccus > Pseudotriccus pelzelni. The sequence continues at coordinate 9,725,034 of JAWMRA010000023.1, read as the reverse complement.
ATACAAGGCACATGCACAGCCCCAGCACAGTGACCAAGGCTAAAGAACGTCTTCAGCAGCTTCAAACTGCTGAGCAGTGGATCACGTCAACCTCTCCAGACGGGAAGTACCACTGGAGTGCATCAATGCACTTTGCTGTTCTCACACTGCAAAAACACAGAGAAACTCTCACCTCTTGAGTGTCAGAACCTGTGGAAGACAAGTAATAGCTTTATTAATTTTCTACCTGTGCTCAAGGCAAAGCTGACAAGTCCAGATATTGATCACAGCATTCCCAGCATAATTTCCATAGCAGCATGGAATCAGGTTGCCTTTGTGCCTCTACCTGCCTTGGAAGAGCCTTATCTAGGTGCAGGCAGGGAGGCTATGCCCCACAGAGAGTCCATCGTGCTCTGCCTGCTTAATCTTGAGGGTGCTGATTGATTAAAAGCTCAACATGATCTGGCACTTGCAGCCCAAAAACAAAGTGTGTCCTGGGCTGCATCAGAAGCAGGGTGGGCAGTAGGTTGAGGGAGGGGATTCTGCTCCTCTACTCTGCCCTCATGAGACCCCACTCGGAGTACTGTGTACAGCTCTGGGACCCACAATGTGAGAAAGGAACAGGATGATCTTTAAGGTCTCTTCCAATCCAAACTATTTTCTAATTCTATGATTAAGATACCCTCATCACTGACTGAGGAAGAAGACCCCTGAATGTCCTCTGTTAGGTCTTGTAACAGATTTTTCCTCAAGTCTCCCTAATTTTTGTAGCTACTGACCTGTTTAGGACTGATTATTACTAGACCCAACCAGAACGTGTAACCAATATATAAGCACTTCATGCCATTCCAAAACCCTTGGTTTCAGCCAGCATAAAGAGTGATTATGGGGGCCTGTCAGACATTACTGCTCATGTCTGATACCATCTGGTAAATCTCTCCACTGGAGCTGTTAAATTATCTGAGAGATTGCGCAAGTGCTCACCGTGGTGATTTCTGAATGAAGCAGAGCAGAATGTGAGTCCCGCAGCCGGCCTGAAGGAAACTGGTGAATAATGCAACTGACATCCCTCCACGCTCAGCATCACTTCCATTCCCCCTGCCCTTCTTGCTGGCCTTTCCTTTACCTGTAGGGCTTCTTGCTATCCATACCCAATCCAGCAACATGCTACCCCATTGCTTTCCAGTCATTTCAAATCAGGAAAGGCTCCCAGGTTGAACTTAAAGAGGGGAACATGTATTGCTCATGATACAGCCTCTCAAAGGAGTTTTCTTCGGGGAATAGCGCACATCCTTACTCCTGTAAGTGGGATGCTTCAAGCAGAAAATCTACCTCTTATCTCATTTGGTCATTGCACTTTTTGCCTGTATCCCTGCACCCTACAGAAATTTAAAACTGAGCCCAAGGGTTTACTGATCATCTTGTTTGCAGAGTAAAAAATATCCTTGGGACATTAAGGTGAAGCAGCCAGAGGTGAGCCACTTCAGCTCACCTCTGTAATGGAGATCATTCTTAGATTTTCAATGAGCCATGAGATACAATGTTCCCTTGGACAACCACACGTATGTTCCAAGCTTCAATTCCTACAGAGCTGTCTTACCATTCAGACAGCTGTCATTGCACCAAGGACAAAGGAAAACCACATTAACAATTCTGCATTTATAATATACTTCCAAAGAGATCAAAAACTTACTTTGCTCCCTGTTTCTAAAAATCAGAACTGATCAGAGAAGCTTCTCATAAATAAACCAGGTGATTTGCCAGCACCAGAAACACCATGCCCTGGACTTTATGGTGTACCAATGCTCGCCCACAACACAGCTCCCTAAATACTTAATTCCAGGTTTTGACAATCAACATCTTCCAAAGAATTAATGAAAAAATGCAGAAAACCCCCCTCCAAATCCGGTTTCTTGACTGAAACAATAACATTTACCAGCACTGTGTGGAAGCTTTAAACTGATTCTATTTTAAAACTAAGTCATTCACCTTTCACTGTCAAACACAAATCTTATGAAATATATAAAGCCCGTGTGAAGGTCTAGAGGAGACAGCAATCATATTATTTTACTCAATCCAATTTCTATCTGAACACAGCTCAGAGAACACAGCACCAGTCCCAATCTAACGTGGCAGGCAGTGGGGAAGTAGATTGTTTCTGCTTCCTCTTCAGACAGGTCTGTTGCTGAACAGCTGTATACAAATATACAATAACAAGGGTAATTGGCAATGATTTTTATTTCTCCTTTTATTTTTATAAGACAGGAATAGAAAAATAAAACCATCTCTATTTAGAAGGTCAATTACACCAACTTGGAAAAAAATGAAAAGGCATCAAACTGAGATATTCTTTTAATGGTTTCTCTTTATGTTTGCTGTTTGTCACTGAAAAAATTGCTGCTTTTGCATCTTTCTCCTCTTACATATCCTCTTTTCAGCCCAAGTACCTGTACCCAGCACACACAGTGTGATGCTGCTGCTCTGCAGCTGTATGGGCCCATCACCATTTCACATGTTTGGAAACCTTTTCCCTTTGAGAACATCTGGTTTCAGCTTAAAACTACTTTCTGAAATACATTAAACCGAATTCCCGGGGAAGCGAGCAGAAGCCGAATCCACTTCACTTCTCCATCCATCATCCTCCTGTGCTAAAACACAACTCCTCTGCTCCCCTTTCCCAACACTTTGTTTCCTGGGAACAGACCCCCTGCACAGCTAATTGCCCATCCTTAAAGTTTCAATTGGAAATGCTGCTCTGGCCACTTATAGATGACTTCGTGTTACAGGGAGTTCTATATCACAGCTGTAACTCTCCAAGCCACTCTCTCCCATCACTGCAGTTGTTACTCAGACAACTGTTATTTTCCTCTCCTCTGAGTAAAGTTACCCAACTGCTATTATATTGATATTGAGACACTCTGACTTCCATATTATACTTGCACTGTGGCTATTATTTGTACATTTATGCTTTCCTGTGGGTATAGTTACCTGATACTATTATCTGGACAGTTAGTTATACCTTCCTGAGGGGGCACTTTACTTCACCAGCCGTATTTAAATAGCCTTCATCGGCCATAGTTACATTGCCAGATTTATATAAATAGTGTTGGTTACGCCACACAGTCAGCAGGCAACGTTTTGCAGTGCTGCAATTATTTATACAGCACCGTGATCCCACTGGTATAAATACCTCACTCAGAGACTGACTTAACACTGCTCTGTATATAAATAGTTGGTGGGAAGGTGGCTCTTGATCACACGACTCCTACTTCAGAGGTTCCTACTCCTGGAGACAGGAGTCAGCAAGGGATATCCATGCATACCCACAAGGGATGTGTTGACTTTAGAACTCCAAATTTCTCAGAATTGGTTTTCCCCAGACACAGAGTTTCTCACTTGATTCAGTATCATAATTTTCCAGGTGAACTGCTGTACCTGCCTAAAGGACTTGTACTATTTCCATCACTGTGATATCTCGATGCCAAGTCTCATAAGACAAGGTCCTCTAACACACAGGCTTAACTAGGGGAAATGGGGTATGATATAACAGTCAGCCACCACCACACACACAGGGAACAGTAAACTGATTAGCTCCTCCTGAAGGATGAGGAGTTTCACTGCTACTGTGCCACCAATTCATCAACAGAAATGATTGTGTTGACGGTCAGTACACAGCAGATCAGATCAAAGGTGCACTTAAGCTCAGCATCTGTTACTATACACCAACCACACATTGCAGCATGAGAAAAAAATGACAACTGAACAAATCTATATGGAAACTATTCCTCTCCATTTCTGCCTTCAGTCCCAGTCACTCTTCCACAGCATATATTCATATATTCACCTCAATGAACATCTGCTCTGCAAGGCTGTAAGAGGATAGGACTCCACCAGCCACTGCTGTCTCCTCATTTTCTGCAGGCACCAAACTCTCCTTGACTTCTGTGGGGAAGATTATATTGAGCAACACCTGCCACTCTGTCAGAAGCATTTTCCAATAATACAAGTCACTGTCCCTCCTGACAATGTTCAGATCCACATGTGTCCCAAGAATTGGCAGAAGGGATTACTACAGCAAGCAAAGCCAGTAGCTCTGCAGATATTTGATAGCTTGACAGGAAGTCTCCTCAAGGGAGCATCTCAGTGAAAAAAAATACAGGAGTTCAATGTGATGGGTTTCAGGAGAGAGACACTTAAATGTTCCACTTTTAAACTGCATGTGAAACAGTTTGGAGGTGGCACCCTTAGAGCAGAAGTGCCAACAGACCCTCTACCAGCCTACAAAAGGGTTCACTCTCCACCCTTATCTCTGTACTTTCAGTCCATACAGAAGTCCTGGAAACAAAGAAAATGCATTTCTCGCCACTGTGTTCCAAGTCCTCAACTGCTTCAGTTCAAGCTGGGGCCAGGAGGCACCATTCCATTACTGATGACAACTCTGTGCTAACACAGACCATTACTTTTTGCCCAGTTTTCTTTATACTGAGCTCAGCAGTGTGTAATTTCCTGAAAAACATCTTTCAGAAAGGTGTTCAATCATGATCTGAAAGTATCGAGAGATGGTAACTCTACTCTATTCATTACCTCCTTTATCTCAATGATTATTTAATATTACTCCTAAAACATTCATCACTCTCCTTCTGTAGATTCATCTGGCTCTATCTTTCAGCCATTAATTCCTGTTACACATTACTCTTCTAGATTCAAGAGCTTTTTAATATCCAGTATTTCCCATAGTAGGAATATTTATTTATAACCTGTAACTAAGCCACTGCAAAATCATGTTGATAAGCAAACCAAGCAGACTCAGATAAATACTCAAAGGTGTACCCGAGCATCTAGAAGATTTTCTGCCTTTGGTAAAGCAAAGTTTAAAGCTCAACCATCAGTAGGGAGTAAAAGGGAGTTTTCTCATATCTGCTGCAGGCTAAGCTACCGGCTAATATAACCCATTTAAAACCTACATCAGAAAGTCTCTCTCAGTCTCTACCTCTCTCTTACATGTTCATGACAAACGGCCTGATGAGAGATTTCTCTCTGTATGAAGGAAGAGTTAGTCCTGAATCCTTCATACAAAGTGACCTTCTTTCACAGAGGCATACATGACATTCTCTTGTCTTATCAGGAGGATCCATTAGACGTGGATTCCCCTGAACATCCTTGGATTCAAAGTGAATGCTGCCCAAAGGTGTTAGATCACATCCACCAGATAAATGCTTTTTGTGCCTGTAGATCTTGCGATACGCAGACAAACAACTGGATCGACCTCCCTGTACAGCTTTTGAAAATCAAAGACTTCCTTACAGGAAGCTGAACAGTTAAATGTGCTTATCTGCCAGCAGAGAATTTAACCATTCTGAACACACAGGAAGGGCTGCTCCACAGACTCAGTGCAGCACAGAGCAGTGCTGGACTGGCAGGCCTCTCCCAGGAGCCCTGGGGTTGCCTCTTGCAGTGTCAGTCACTGTGGTGTCCACATACTGCTAAAATCAGCAGGACTGCCCACAGCACAAGTAAGCAGCTGATTTTGCACAAATTAAATTTGGAAAAGATGTTAAATGTCATGGAGTGAGACACTGAGACAGATTTAGCAAAATGGGGGGAAGTTCTCTTTCCATCTCACCAGGAAGCAGGCTTTGAGGAGGTCTGGGCAAAATTTGATGAAGCAGATGATAATACAACCTGATTCTGGTTGTAATAGCTTGCTCTAAGTGTTAAGTATGTCCCATCAGAAAGAAAAAATTGGCTTGCTACAGGTCTTTTATCCGGTTTTTGTAATTATTCTGGGCACTTTTGCTGATAGCCAAGCCTGGCCAGGTGTGCAGCTCTAACGTGGGTTGGCCTGCCCAGGTTTCTGAGGTTTGCACACACCCTCTCCCAGCATCAGCTCAAACTCAGGCCTCTCTCTTGCTCCGCAACAAACATTAGATGTAGCACATCTTGTGTCTTATCTTCTCCACGTTTCAACACCAGTTTTCTAATTTCTTCCTCTGCTCTTCCATGTTCCTTCTTCAGTTCAGTTGAGCTTAAGTTACACCACAAAGGTGACACAGAAAAAAACACCAAAATCCTATCCCAGCTTATGACAGTTGTCACAGCAATTTAATTCTATCATCCATGAGCTATCAGTTATTTTTCTTCTCCTATGCAATCTGCCTTCCACTCTGATGCTAAAAAGAAGTAATTACCACCAATACTTTTTCTCTCTTGTGAATACCAGAGATGGAATAAAATTGGCCATTTGATTCAGAGTTCCTTTGGGGAACTGGGGAGATATTTCACTTTCAAATTTCCAGATCCCAACTCTATCCTACAGTTTAGGTTCCTGGTCACTTTGAATTTCAAGAAAATTAAAATGATACATGAAAAGATACTTCCATTCCATTATTTTCCACATTCACAAAAATCTGGAGAGCAATAGCTCTGACCTCCCCAGTTCTGAGAAACACACACAACCATAATATTTGTAGCACAGTTCACAGAATGTTCATTTGCATCTCAACTAACTCTTCCTGGGTTTCTTACTACAGTAAGTGAGCTTTTCTTTTACTGCATCCAAAAATCTAGAAAAGACCTCTATCTCTGCACACCTGCAAAGAGATTTCTCATAGAAATTATGAAAAATAAAACAGAAAAAGAAATAAGAAAAAAAAAAACAAACACATTTTTATGCATCCATGTCTTTAGAAATGACCCAGTAGGCTGGTGCACAGCATGGCTCAGCATTTGAGGCAGTTGGGTTAATGGTCAGGAGCATAACACAATGAAATTTATTTTCTGTATACCATTTTTCATTAGAAAAAAAAGAGGAGTGCTCTAAGAAGTAATAATTGGAGTTAGGAAAAGCATCTCAAAGCCTAGAACTAACAAATATGCGGCTGAAACTCCCACTGTGGAGGTCCAAAGGCCCAGACATGAGATCAGTGCCACTGTGGGCCATGCTTTGCTGCACATAGGCTGTTTGGTGGATGGGACAGAAGTCCTGGAAAAGTCCCAAAGCACACAGATCTCCCAGCAGTGATGAAGAGATCCTTACTTAAACCATGGCAGTCTGATCACACACTGAATGCTGAGTTCAAACAGACCAAGGCTGCTGACCTGCTCTCAGCACAGCCGTTGCCACCTCTGATAGCACATGACAGCATGAGAAATGTGATGTCACGTGCTGAAGGCAGCAGATGCTGACAAATGACCTATCAACAACTGTAAGTAAACAAGCAGAGGGAAAGCCACCAACACAGCCTCTGTATTTATGTCCTTCCTATTAGAACCTTGTGACTGAAACTAGTTCTGATGGGGGGAAAACAAACCTAATTTTACAAAGCCCCTGAGAAGGGGTCTGGTTTTGATCTTTGTTCAACACCAAGGAAAACAGTTCCTGACTACAGAGCTTGAACACTTACATAAGAAATGCAGAGGCGGCAGACAAGGCTGACATTTGTGCTCCAGTGATGCCCCAAGGGATTCTGACAGTGACTAAGACGGAACAACGATCGCCCCCAGAAGTAAAAATTATTCCAAGGAACAACTTCTCAATATTCAGACTGTGCAGGCCAGCTCTGAGTGAATTCACAGGTTACTTCCTAGCTTGGCTTTGTTTCTCTCTCTGTTACTGACTGGACATGCTTTTCCCATGTGAGAGCTGATATTTTTCAAGCCTCAGTGCTCAATTTTGGGGAAAGATTCACCAGAAGACTCTTAAAATTAATTCCTCTTGGATGAAATGCACCACTCAGAAGACTGTTGGCATTTAACCTATTAAATTAAAAATCTGAGGGTATTGCCAGAGTGGCTGAGCCTTATGATTTTACTGGGAGTCTCACAACATTTAGTGTTTCTTTTAAATCTGCAGCTCCTGAAGGCAAGTAATTATGTAAGAATCTCAGTTTTCATTTTTGAAAAAGTCACGCTTTTAAACTTCACAATTACGAACAAAAAGGCTCTGAAAACATAAACTGACTGTGGCTTAAAGGCTAAGGAATCATAACTCACATCAAGGACTCCAAATGTATTATTTATAAAGAAAAACAATAATTCAACATCTAAACTCACATTTTGAGGCATTAGGGACAGCAAGTCTGGCTGAAGAGAATTAATTCAAGAGAATGTTTCAGTACTAGAAAATGAAAGGTGGAAGAAGAGTCAAACACAACTCAGTTTTTTCACGTGACTAAACAGCCTCAAAAAGCATTATACAAAGTATTTTTCAAACTTCTAAAGGTAATAATAAACAGAAAAATATTAGGGAGACACAAGGCAGTGCAGAACATCAATGAGGGCAGAGAAAAAACACTGAAACACACCACACACTTCTTAGTCTAACTGAGGACAACTCAACCCATAAGGATGGTTGTTCCAGGCAAAGGTGAACACACAAAGGTGTGTTTAAAGCATTTCTGCATCAACACTAGAGCTGTCTGAGCCAGAAAAAGCTACTGAGAGGATTCAGCAATCACATCTCCAGAATATTGATAGGATGTAATTCAGTATTGATTACTTTGGTGTTCTTACAAGAAAGGGGCTGATTGGCACTGACTGAAGATGAGTTGCTTTCTCACTTCTGAGCACATCCCGTCATCACTGCCCATGAAACAGCTCCACTGTTCCATCACTTGGTTGGCATTGCTGGGGCAGAGCACCCCACCCTTGCACATACAGCTCCATCCTGCTGACAGGTCCTGCAGCACAGGATAACCTTCAGAGCCACTGCTGACTCTGGACACTGCCGGTTTCTGGATCACCAGTTCAACGGGACAAAGACCCAGTTCCTGCAATGCAGCACTTTTCACAAAGCATCTGCTAAGCTACACATCCAAAAGTCCTTTCCCAGTCTGTAATTATTGACGAGATCCTCAAGTACATTTTCGCTTACAGTCAAAGGATAAAACATGTCAAAAGCTATGAAATAACTTTGGTGCCTGCAGCCCTTTGCCACTCCATGTCACCTAAGTTCATAAATCATTTCTGCAAATATTGCTTTTAAATCAGGATTTGAGGTGAGGTTGCAAACACAGCAATAACCCTTCAAAGCAGCCATTTCTACTCCACTTCCTACAGAGGTTTGCAGGAAAGCCAGTAACATGCTCCCCTGATGGACACTTACAATGCCAATTCAGCAGGAAGAAGTTCAAGTGTCCAACCTCTTCTGATAGCACAGTAGGGTATTCTCCGTTTTAAAACATGCTACTGCAAGCACAGGCTACCAGATCTTCAGCCTGAAAAAAGCTCTTGAAGTAATGAATGACTCCTGTTGTTCCTACCAAAACAGGTTATCACTCATCCTGACAGCATAACGTATGGGTTCCCCACAGTCATGCAAGGCGTGGAGGCACCCATGCAATTCAGAGCCATTTTACAGTAGGGCACTAAGGCGTTCATATATTTCTGTAGTTAAGCAAATTCTCTATTTCTTTATTGTTCATTCAACACACAAACATTTAGTCATTACCCAGGTGCCCTTGCATGTCACCAAAAAAAATCAGATTTAGCCTCCCAGGCTCTTTCTCCTGAAGAATTTGAAATGCACAGAAGCCAACAGAGCAGTAGAAGGAAAGCTGCTTCATTAGTTACTTTTCAAGGTGAAAAGTTAAGGGCAAAATTAAGGAATTGAGTCTCATTTAGATCTGAGGCCCCTCCACACTTGATCCAATTATAATAATTAGCAAGTTACTGTCTGTAAGCCCCCATTTCACACTGTGAGCTTACAGGAAGCCAGAGCTGGCAACATAAAAACCTACAATGCCAAGTGCACTTTAGCTTTCCTAGGACCCAAAACCCCAGGAGTTTCCATAACCTCCGGGGTCAGCTTACCCAGGAAAGGGCTTGGAGCAATACTCAATCTGAATATTACGGGGCTGGTTGCCAACAGTAAAGTAAATAAAGAATAATTAATTAGGAATAGGTTCTCTACAACAGGGTAGATAGAGGATCTGAGAGCACAGACAGCATCTCCTGAGCTGCAAAAACTTGCCCAGAGAGATGGGCATTCAGTCAAGCCTCCTGTGTTCCTCGGCCACGCTCTGCAATAATAGCAGGAACACGGCAAGAGAGTATGGGAGGCATGAAATATCCCACTGAAACACAGCTGACTTTGTTGCTTTATCTTCTTCACCTTTTCTGTTCCTCCTGATCGCCCTTCAGCAAACGCTGTGACTGATGGGTACCATCAGTTTTTACACTACCCTCTCCAGGACCATGAAATTGTGAAAGAGCTGCAAAGAGAGTGATGAAATAAACACTCTATCTGACCCACCACAGCTCTCACATGACAGCTGCTGCTTTCCAGGCTCATCTTTGTCCTTCTGGCAACAAACATTGAAGAAACATCCTGGAAATTAAAGGCAGCTGAGAGAGACTTCGCACAGCTGGGAAGGAGCCCACGGCAAACACAATCTCAAGGAAGCCAGAGACCAATGGTAACACAGAAGACTGGCTGGTACAAGAGCTGCACAGCCAGCTGACTCCTTCCAATCCCATTGCTTTGGCTCTTCAGCATCTGCACTAACACTAGTGCAGAAGAAGGACAAGAGTGCCACCATGTCCCTTTGGTGAGCAAAACCAACTCCCTGAGCACATTTGTTTATCAAAGAAGTTAAAAACTGTCATTTGCCATTACTGCTCTGCTTGCACCACATTCAGAACATTAGGCCCTTTTGTTTATTCAGCACCATATGATTATATGATTGCTCTGATGTGAGGCGGGTGGAGGGAGCCGGAGCATGGGGAAGAGAGCAGGGAGGCGGAATTGCATTTATTTTCACAATTCCTCTTGGACAGAAACTCATTAAAGTTTAACTCACATCCTTCCAAGCAATCATAACACACAAACAGAATGCAATATACAGTGCAAAGGAAGTTTTCTGGGGAAAATAGCCCAGACTTAGTACAAAGCGGGTGGCATCATGCCCCCGGTTCCCGTGCAGCTCCACACCTCCCTCTTTCCAGGAGCCATAAGGCCAAAGACTCATCTCCCATAAAACATTATTTTAACCTTGCCCTCGATCATTTTATACTGTCCGAGTAGATGACCCTCCGCTCTTCACACGATTAAAGCCTTTGCTGATAAAAGCAGGATGCCTCACTGCAGTCAGGGTGCAAGGAGGAAAGGGGGACCCAGACAAAACTGAACACAGATAATACACTGCATTAGTCGCTTGATCGGCATCAAAACCTACCCCGGAAATTGCTCTCACTCCTATTAAAATCAGATGCCATGCAAGTTTGCCCCAGGCTCAGCAAGACGTTAACATGTTGAAGGATGGAGGCAGGAGGGGAATTCACACCTGGCTGTTTTTAGTTATTACACAGGGAAAGGACGAAAGGAGAGCAGTCAAAAGGAACTTGGCCTGCCAAGGGAAAGTTTGGGCATCTCAATCAAAAACAACAATCCCCAGAACTGCCATCTTATTTTCTTCTGACTTTAGAAAAGTCTGAGGACACCTTCATTTTTGACACTAAGGGGAACAGGTGCAGAACAAAGGTGTTTTTGGACCACACACAATATTTTCTTTCATTCTTACAGCTGAAACCTGAAGAAGGCAAAGCAAAACCTCAGTAAAGCAGACTCCCCAACCTAGGGTTGGACCACCTAAATTGTGCACAGGTATCAGTTCAAATAGACTGGAAAAGAGAACACTTAGGCTCCAAGCGCTGCTGCCAGCATTTTGAAAGTATTTTTACTAGAATTGCTGTTAGAAATACGGCAGCAAAGCCCTTCCTCATCACAGCACTCTGTTCCTCCATGCAAGGCAGGAATGGCCAGGGGAAATGCTCAGAAACACCTCCATACCTGAGCCCAGAAGAATGGGATCCTAACTCTTGCTACTTTTTCTTGCATACATCTTAAAACCACTGGAAAATTGATTGCGTTTTCCTCCTATTGAAGTTGTTGGGGTTTTTAAATTTATGTTTTTTAAATTTATGTATTCCTCCCTGTCACTAAACAGCTCATTAAATTAAGGTCTTAGAGGGCACAATTTTAATTAGCCCTAATCATTCTCTAGGTAAAAAGGGACCCCTTAGAAGCTGGCAGGGATAGTTGCTCGGCCCTGTACATTTTGAATCACAGAATAATTGATGTTGGAAACTGGCACAGTTATTGCCTTCCTTCTCTAACCCCAGGCCATGTGGGGCACTTTCAGGAGTGATTTTGCTGGAGATGTGGGAACACTGCCTCAATCAGGAACGCCAGTAAGAGGATCTGTCCTTTGCCTCTCTTTCTGGAGACAACCTTCCCTGGCTGCCAGATGGGTAAAGGAAACCACTTACCTCTATTGATAAAGTTCTGGCTTTTTTCCTAATCCTAAAGCTCCCTCCTGCCTCCCCACTTGCTCTTTTAAGCCAGTTCCTTCTTGACCTATTCTCTATGGACATGGAGGATGTCCAGAGCCACTCATTTGCTTCTGCAAACAAACCTGATGTGCCTGAAAGATTATGCAGTCGCAAACATGAGGCAACTTCAAAACTTACCTGGAAAAATTCACTTTGTATGTGCTTATAGCAGCATTGTTCCACTCTAAAAATGCATACAAAGACAGAAATCATCATCTAGTGAATACAGACATCTTAGCCATTACTAAGTAAAAAGATCAAAGGGTATATGGAGAAAAGCAAACGTAATCTATCTGCTCCCTTCAAACTGTAATGAGCATTCTTGCCTGGCCAGAGAGAGTGCCTGCCATGACCACACCAAACAAACATCACCGGGGGAACATTCATAAAACTGCAGCTTTATAAATAAAAATCTTGCTCATTAGCACAGAACAGAATAAAACATTAGAAGCCTTTCATTTAATCCTTATTTATTACAGATATAAAATCTGGATCTTGTAGTCGTCAGATCCTTCATTCCCAAAGGCATTTCCCAAGCAGGCAGCCGAGGTCCAGCAGCCCTGGAGAAGAAACAGCCTTAACTGCTTATTGCTCTGCTGAGCTTCACACACTGTTTGCTCCTAAATCTCTCCCAATTTCTGCCTGGTGACACTTAACATTTCTTCAGTACTGTCTTTAAAGCATTTCAGCTTGTTGGACAGCACAAAGTAACTGGGAAAACAATTACCTTCAAGGTTTAAAGAAGAGAGAGAATTCAACTACCACAGTGCAAAAGCACTTGTTAAGCTACACGTAAATTTTGCTGCCAGCTCAGCTCAGATTTTCTTCTTTCTCTTTCAGATCTTTCATTTCAGACAGCTGAACCTGAATGCCTTGGCCTCAGACTCCTTGCAGAAGCATACTGACCCCCCCCACACACACAGCTAATAATCTCTTTTCTCCTCTTCTCTCTCACCTTGAAGTATAAGCATCTGTCATTATCCAGAAATCAGCAGCACTGAAAAAATCAGCAGCCTTTCAAATCAGGCAGTCGGCTGCTACTCATGTCCTTCCGTGAACTCAGCCTACTTTCACCTCTTTAATTGCCTGCAAAAATTGAAACACGTTTACTCTGAGCTGACTTTGCAAACCACACATTGAAATGGGAACACTTTGAATAAATGACACTGAAAACTCACAGGTAGGCAAAGAACTCAAGGAACAACCTACGAGCACGTGAATGAAGAGCTTTGCTGTGTCAGGATGCCATGGCTCATACCTTAAAGAGGCACAATGCACCTTGAGCATCCCAGTGTTGGGCTGAGCCCCTTTGTCATTTGCAAGGCAAGGGTTGCTTTTCCCCCAGCAAATACCACATACAATAGCCAGAGATAGTAAGTCATGTCACTATTTATGCCCACAAGACAGATGCAAATACCGTAATCAGTCTCTTGGACATCACTGATTTGGGGGTGTTTTATTGCCTATTCCCTTCCACACTGACATGCATTATTTGCAGTTCTCACAGTCTCTGTTCTGTGATTTCTGCCTTGTTCCCCACAAGCAACAACTACTAAAACATCATCCTGTTAGATGAATCAAAGTTTTTAAAAACTCAAAGGCCAAGCAGGGAGCACAGGGCCCAGAACTTCCAAATTATTACTCTTACCACTGAATTAATGAAAAGATGACACAACGAAAAGGCAGTGACAGTTGCTTAAGCAGCTCCCCAAACCCAGCTAGTGATTCTAAAAGAGCTAGGGCTCTTTTAACCAAAGAGAACACATACACACACACACGCACACATAAAGAGCATGTTAGCGAAACAGTCGTCCTTGAACTGATTTGTGGTTGGCTTCCAAACAGGCTCCATTTTTCCAGGCTCCTAGTCCAACTCTGAGTTGCCTGGACAGAAGGGAAAATCTGGTCCTACAAACACTTAGCAGATGGCTTTTGATTTTTCCCAGGTGGTAAGCACACACAAATCCCATTAAAGTCTGCTCAAAGTGTAGAAGTGCAGAGCTAGACCATAAATTCTACCTCCCAGGTTACTTCATGTCTAGCTTAGTTATGCTGTGGCTTATTTTGTTGCAATATTGACCTTAGACAATAATTGAAAAAATAAATCACTACGGCTGAGCAGTACACTCAATCTCATTCCTGTTCCATGCTCAGACCAACCCAGATGCCACTGAGCTCTGCTTCATGGTAACTCTTGAACTGCACTGTTTTATTAGATGATCTTGAAAAAGAACTAGCAATAGGAGTTCTCAAGCCTCCTCTCTTACTGCCTCAGCAGGGTTGCTTTTTGCTCTGCAAAGGCATGCAGCCCTTCCCTTCAACTACAGGAGAAACTTCAATCAATAAAGTTAATCCAGGCCTGGAGGAAGCCTTGAGATGTTCTAAGAAAACCAAGAACAGAGGGGCTGGGGGAGTTGCCAGAAGGAGGGACCAGACAGGTTATATATAGCTTCTAAGGAGCCCCTGCTGCCTGAAAGAAGTTAAAGGAACACAGAGACTTGACTGCTAGTGTTTGACTCCAAACCAGCCTCCTGTAGGTGTGGGACCCAACCTGTGGCACCAGAGAAAAATCCTTCTAAGGGATTCTCTAGAGAGCAGCACCAGCCACCTCCCACAACACCACATGGAAGATTCAACCCCTCTCATTTCTACAGCAGGCAGGGACTTTAGGGGACACGTTGCACTAAATCAGTTTGCATAAGGTCAGTTTTTACCCCCCCCCATATCTTGATCTAAAAACAGGAGTACATTTGAATGTGTACATGATATGGGCACAGCTGTAGCCACTGCAGCTGTTCAGGCAAACGGGGCTCTGCTTATCTCAGTTGCTTTCTGCATCTTTGGAAATCCATTTGTCAGAGCCATTCCTCTACCATTAACATGCACCCAGGAGAGGTACATGGGCAATTTAACAGAGCAACAAAATGCTGTAAGATATAGAAGAGGAAGAAAAAAAAAATCACTTCAAAGTATTAAATAATAGAAAGTATTTGCTACATTAACAAAATCATTACAATACTCAGAGCACGCCTGGACAACTGCAGTCACATTACACTTAGGCACATATAACACAGCTAAAGGATTTAATCAGGCATTGTCAAACATCCGATAATTGCCGTTTCCTAAAACAAGCTAGTGTCTCCTTTGGGATCTGGAAGACCTCATTTGTCCTTGCTGCAGGAAACACCACCCTTACACCCCCCCACCCTCATCCTCTCAGCTGTCCTACTGACTGACAGCTCATGACTATCCCAAAAGCCAGACAGCAAAGGAAGAAGGGCGGAAAAAAAAAATTAAGTCAAATTCACAATTGGTGTAGATATGTGATTTACCACCACCAAAAGCTGGAATGGTATGATGCCAATACTCAGCTAAGGGGAGGAAGAAGTTTGCTCAGAGCAGGAACACTCAGAAATAGCTTCACCCATGCCCCCTTTTTCTCATTATCCAGTTTCAGGAGTCTGTGCTTCCTTTGACTTGGAATGAAAGCAGTAATAGTCCCCAAGAGTGTCACAATTTTCTGGCAAGTTAATGGGGTTGACATGGAACATTTTTGTATTACCTAATTTCCATTCTAATACTGCATTTTTGAAAATTAAATGCAATGACCTTCTAAAAACTAAGGATTCCCAATCTAAAAAGTCCTGATATTCTCTTTCCCAAAAATCTAATATCAGAACAGTACATTTCTTGTTGCACTAGTTGTTTTTATCAAATCGGTGCTTAAGGCACAAAAGTAATTATCATTCCCCAAGGAAATATTTCTCTGCATGTGGGATCCAAGTAGAAAGCTCCTAAGTTCATGGTAACAGCCAAAAAGCCAGTGCACCTTAAGACTTGTTCATATCAGGATCGCTGACATGAAAGAGCACACACCAACATTCCCATCAGCAGTTTCAGTGCCTCCAACAGCTTTATGCAAATCCACTTGCATTCACAGGCCGTTCCTGGATTGTTCATCTTTGGTCTCTCCTCTAGGGTTTAACCTGGTCTGCTGCTGTCTGCCTTACACACAGAATGTTTGGACCAGAATAGATGAGAAAGCGAGTCCTTCAAGACATCACTGGAATTTGGGTCTGCAGAAATCAGGAGTACTTGGGGCCCTCTAATTACACCCAAGGACATGCTCTGTATCACACAGACAACCCCCAGTCCTTGTACACACCCCCCAGGGTTGAGCTGGGCCACACTTGCCATAGTTTGACCCTTGACAACCATTTTCTGGGTGCACAAAGCGAATCTGAGTACATAAACATTTCCCCTTTGCAACCTGAAACCAAGATTGGTTTTCCAAAAGGTTGACTCGAATCAAATCACAGTCATTTCCAAAACAGTTTGTGGCAAGGGGAAGCAATCAGATTCTTCATTTCCAGTAGTGAAAAAAGGGCATTCCCCAGCCCACAACTCCCGTGCCATCATCAGCTGTTGCCTGTGGGTACTCTGCCAAACACAGACCAAGAGCAGTTACTCCTTCAGATACACTGAGTGCTTGCTTTGTAGTTTCCTGCTTGCTGCTTCTTTTCCTCCCAGTGCTCCTAGGAGATTTCTCAGAAGCTGCCAACTCATCAAGGAGCACAGGCTACACAGAGACTCAATAGGACTTCAGCATTTTAAAAGTGTCATACAAAACTTGTAACATCTTAGATCTGAACAACCAATTGATGTGATGTCCTCTAATAACAGCCTGTACAAAAAAAGTGAGACATAGACCGAGAGTGAGCTTTGGAGTTAAACACAGCACTTCCATGAGCACCTCAATCATGCCAGCATAGTACAATTGGGGGTACAATCTTTCAAATTTCCCTGTCACTTTGGAGTGCAGGTCAGAAAGGGAACTGTTTGGAGTATGTCCTCTTACATCACTGTACCAGAAGCAAGAAACTGAGACAGGGAGAAATCAGAGATTTGCTCAGCATGGTCCAAAATGAGAAGGATAAGTGATCACTCAGATGCACCTCATCTGCTTTTCTGTGGTTGCTGCTGAAAGACAGCAGAGTTGCACCACATCCCTCAGTGTTCAGTATATCCTGATTCCTGCTGCTGCAGGCACAATGGTTTGCAAGATTTGAGCTCTCAACAAGACACAGAGAAGTGAGCAGACCTTAATGAATGATTTGCCTTTCATCTGCCAGCCTGCTCTTCCCTTCTCCAGACCTTCCCATCACAGCCCGACTTGGTTTGCTTCAGAGAGCAGGAAGGACCCCTGTGCACTCAGAGGTGCCATGTCACTCCACCTATTCCCAAATTACCTGGAGCATGAAAACAGACCTCAGCCAAGACCAAGAACTCCTTAACAGCAACTCCTGACACATCTTTGTATGACTTTTCCAGCCTTGATCAAACATTGGCAAAGACCATCTACAGGTGCCTTTCGTTGGCTGTTGCTTTCCAAGAACTGACTGGCAATCCCAGAGCAAAATTTACACTAATTCAGTAATCGTACTGTTTTGAAAGGCTTTTAATCCTGTGAGCAAAGACATTCAAGAGGCTTAAGGAAGGGAAAAGCTGCTAACAGTAGGGCATGCAAGGAGTCACTCATAATGGCATCTTAAGAGGTCTGTAATCAACAAGATACATATGGCACAGGGAGTCAGATTAAGCACAGCCATCTTGCTAGAGTGATTTGAACTGTGATGTGGGGCATGAAAATGAGGCAGGGAAATAAAAGCCTGTAAGAAAGTGAGATAAAGATGGAGACAGGTCTGCATTATGGTATTAGTCAGGTCACCAATGAACATTTTGAGTCTGAGAGTCAAGTTGTTAGATTCACAGAGATTCTTCAGATGTTTTGGCTAAATGGGAATTTTCTTGTCATCTGTCAACATTTTGATCTGACTCACTCTTCCTTCTGTTCTCCTCATATGCACTGTGCACACTTCCATGTGTATATGCATGTGCATGGGTAAATTTATATTTCCATAAATGTACTTGTGTATTCTTGACACACTCTGGTTATTCTGAGCCAAGAAAAGAGCATTTTGGCCACAAAAGTAGCTACAGACCATGCCCTGGCAGTGCAATCTTTTGCCTTCCTGTCCTATCAAGGTGCCTTACATTTGATATCCTGAAATCACAAGACACATTGCCTCTACAACTGACAGGAGAGCAGTCTTCACAGTCCATTTAACCTCTCTATTCAAATGGCAAATCAATTTTTTGTGATGCAGACATCTGTCCCAGTAGGGACTAAACCAACACTCACCAAATTATTCTTCCCAGATTACAGTGGAGCTATCAGATAGTAAAGACTTCTCTGCCAGTGACTCAAGCTTTATTTGAGTCACTGCTGGAAAGATAAAAGCCTCCCCGCTTCATGAGACAAATAGGAGAAAAATCATCCCCTTGTGAAGAGCAGAGCACACAAAGTGTCTCTGCTGGTTCCCAGAGCCCAGGCAACATCTGCAAACCTTCTGGGAGCTGAAGTGCTGCTCTGGCACACTTACATCACTCCTGAAGTTACTCCCAGCATTCAGGGATCTGGGACCATCAGGGTGTTGAAATCACGTGGGAGGTACACACAGGCTTGCAGAACTCAGCACAGAGCAGAATTTATCTTTGCTGCACCTGGAGAACAAAAACCAAAGCAAGATTTTCTCCGGAGGTTTTTTGATCAACCTACAATGAAAACTTCAGTGCTCAGAGGGGAAAAGCCACACTGCCTCTCACTCACTGACTGAATATGCACATTTCCTCCAGGGTAATACTCTGTCATAGCCAATGCAACAGCAGTCGGATTTCCCTTGGAGAAGACTTTTCACTACTCAGATTTCCCTCGTTATCAGAAGTCAAACCCCAGGATAACCTTCTCCAAGCAATATCAGCGTGAACAGCAAGACAAATATGTGGGCATCAACTGTACATTAAAGGCATTGAGCCATTTCTGGATTCCCTATCCCATGTGGCACATAGTCAGGACAACCAGAAAAAGTCAGCCCAAGGTGCAACCTCTTCTCCCAGCACCTTAAAAAGCTCACCAACGCCTGGGGGAGACCGTGCCTTGCAGCCACAGACTGACTGCTGGAAAAGCTTCTTAGCTTGGAAAGCATCTCAGCCAGACCTTTTAACTGCAAAGAGTCCAAATTTATCTAAACTGTTGCTCTTACTTAAAGACAAAACAAAGCAAAAGAGCACTTGTGCATTGGAAGGATTACAAAAAAATTTGACCAGTCCCAATACTTTTCACAACAGTAAGAACTTTATGACATCTTAATTACTTAAACCACTGACTATCCACCAAAAAGAAGCACCTTCAGTCTCATTTAGACAGAAGACTAAGGCATAACTTCATGGCATGGCACAGAGGAGAGTGGCAGTCCTTTATTAGTTTAGTGCTCTCAGCAACGACCAACATCATCCATTGCAGTGTCCTCTGATTGTGTGATTTTAGAGCAGCCTCCAAAGCCAGGCAAAGCACACACATTAAAGTAAAGGAGTTTGGCATAGCCTAGGCAGGAAGGGAGGGCTATTCAAACAGATTGGCTGCAGTTATGTCCTTCATGCTTTTGATTAGGCTTTTAAAATGATAAAAAGGAGGGTATGAGGGAGAAATGGTTGAAGGACCTTGAACATAAGAGGAGATGAGACGCTCAGACCTGTGTTTCAGCAGCCAGTGCTCCCAGCCCCACATACCATATCGGCCTGCACGCTGCTGATTGCTCAGCCAGGGCTAAGAGTATCTCCAGCACTTTCCTACAGTCACTTTTCTGACTCAGAAGGAGAAATTACCACTGAGTCACTCTGTGTGCAGTAACTGGAGGAGATAATTCTGCAGTTAGGAGCAAAAGGCGGCTGGTCTGTCTGCTCACAGAGAAGAGAATCTACAAGCAAAGGTCTGCATTAATACGTGTCCCATATTTTTAACTTCTGTTTCAATTCTAAAAATTCTAAAACTGGTTTTCTGGCATTCCTCTAGCTCACCCCTATTAATTCTGCATTCTCTGCAGCATCATCTCTCTCCACTCACCATCTTTAATTTACCCTCACAGCACTCCCAAGGGAGTTTAAATTACTCCCAAGGGAGTGCTGTTAGCTGCCATTCTTACGTTGCAAAAAGGTAATTGAAACACAGAGGCTAAGATCTGATTTCAGGCCTACAAGTTCCCACATCTTGCTTTCTTGTGGGGTGTAAGTCTCCCAGAGATGTAGCCTCAGCCAGGAATCACCTCTGGGTACAAAAAATCTCAAATGTGGCTGAGGCTTCTCTTGGTGATTTGTCCAAGGTCTGAGACAACTTGTGAAAAGGGAGAGAATTAAATCAACATTTCTTAAGTACCAATCTCTCTCTATTAGAGAAACCTCTCTAATAGACCCATTTTCTTATTATATTTCATACAGTTGTTGTTCTTTGATGTAGCAGTGACCACTAGTGTACTTGTGTTTCCCGACATCACAGGACATGCTGACAGAGCTTGGTACCCACTTGATCCTCCATTACCACTCAGAAATCAAACATTTCCTGGTGGAAAATTTTATGCTTCACCACTGCACACAGCTGTGCTGGCACTAGAACCTCCTGGAAGTGTTTCTGTAGTCTCGGATGATGTGAATTTTGCTCAGGGCACAGTCCTGCCTGCAAAGGGAATGTGGAGCAGAACACCTCAAGCACCACTTACCCGTGTAGAATCAGCACATCTTAGGTTTAATTCCTGAGAGGGTTCAGCCAAAAGCAGTCAGCAGCACCATGACTGTTGAGCCACACTGTCATTTGTCACCCAGTAGATCCACACTTCCCAGGGATACTTTTTCCCCCCTCTCCTAATTTAAGCTTTTGAATTGTAGGAATGTTAGTACCGGCTAATGCAGCTCTCGAAAACATTTGGTGAAACGACTTCACTGGGGGGCAGAGAGCAATTACAAATAAGATTTGAAACTGTCCCTTCAGTCTCTAAAAGCAATTAGTCAGTCATCAGGAAGACATAATCAATGTTTTCATTATCTTTTGAAAGAAAACGTGAGAGACTCAGTCAAATGCCAAAGGTCTAGGTCAAAAAAGGTAATGACAATAATTCAGTCAGCTCTGAAAAGCAACAGATTCCCCAAAAGCTGTTATTTTGGCTTTATTTTCCTCCCCTAGAAGCTTAAATATCTCAAGCAGAGGTGGTCTTGGAAGACTACAGCATCTATTTTGAACTGAAAGCAGGGGCACAGGATTTGCTGAAATAGTCTGCAGACAAGGGTATTACTTGCTTTTTCTGTAGTTTCTGATCACATGCACTTGAAGGAAAGAAAAAATAGAACTAGATTTAAGGACAAAAATTACACTGATACGTTCGACACTGAGTCAAACACTTCCCTCCAGTGGAGCAATTTAGGATTGCTCTTTTTTTTTTTTTACCTCAAACCACACATGCTTGTTTTTCTGGAGATGAAATCTCACTTGTGCTGTAAGAAGGAGCTACAAATGGGTTGAGAGTATCCAATTACTGAAAGGGCAAAGCAGTCATGGATTTATGTCACAAATTAAAAAGCTAAAATAAAGAGCTAGCTAGTCAATCCAAGAACTTTGTTAAGCTTCACTGTAAAAAAATGTACTAACTTCAACCAGTGCCCACCAATCCATGCTGGAGAAGATTACATTTGCCCACTTTCAGGCTGAAAACAGAGCATGTCCAACCAAAATGTTCAGAAATGGTTCTTAATTTTCCAGTTTTGCTTTTCTAAGTTTTTCACTTCAGAAAAATCCAGCAGAGACCGTTACCCTGCAGTGTCTTTTCCCAGTGCAAAGGGACTGCACTTTCCTTA
The DNA here is from genome assembly GCA_035584735.1 of Pseudotriccus pelzelni. Classification (NCBI taxonomy): domain Eukaryota; kingdom Metazoa; phylum Chordata; class Aves; order Passeriformes; family Tyrannidae; genus Pseudotriccus; species Pseudotriccus pelzelni. The sequence continues at coordinate 9,702,984 of JAWMRA010000023.1, read as the reverse complement.
AGAAGTCTTTCTTCACATTCATGCTCAAGAAAACAGACAGTTCAGAACCCACAGGTACCCAGCCATAACACTCAGAAGTGCTAAGTCCCCACAGTCAAGCTTAAAACAGATGGAACATCAAAACAGGGAAGAGAGTAAATGAGAGTCAATTTTACAGAAACTATTGCTTGTTTCAAGCACAATTAAAAAATCCTCTGTGTAAGGTGTCAACACTACCTGACTGATGGCAAAGATGGGTCAGACCTTTGGCAGAGATAAGATTCTCGCTAATGTCAAATGCATAAACTCCTCAGGAGTTCTACTGCCGTGAATAAATGCATCAGTCCTGAGTGTGGTCTAGAAAACATGGATCTAAACCTACATGCATGAGTTCATCTCTCACTTCCAGAGAAATCTGCAGGCAGAGAAAACCCACCACTGTTTTGCACTCTGAAGGTCCCCGAGGATGCTACACATTGCTGTGCCCATTCCCCTGGTGCACTGCACCATCAGCTCGATGCTTCACCTACCAATAACTCCTTAGGGGTTCCTGTGTAAATATAGTCACCATTGCAGAGGCAGTCCAGGCTCTTTCCCTACTGCTTATTCCTCTTGATCACCTCCCTGGCTGTCAGCAGCATCCCAGTTGTTGTCAGACCAACCGGGATGTCAACAGAGGATTTATTGTGGCTTCAGGTGTGAATGAGAGAAGATGAACTGTTACTGGGAACTTACTTTATGTACAGTCTGACTAAATTCCGCCTGGCAACCTGTATAGGCAAGACTCTGCATCTCACTACTCATGCCTTTAGTTAACAAGACCCACTGCTTCTCAATAAAATGAGCTTTTTTAGCTTATTTTAAAGCATATTTAAAGTTGTGCTTGCCCTTTGTGGTAACCAGATTTGATTACAACTAGTCTAGTGTTGCAGGACAAAAAATAGGGTTGAACATAAAAGCTTAGAAGGGCTTCCAAAACCTCAAGGGAGTGACCATCATTGACACCAGAGGAAGATGAGAAAATGCAGGGTTCTCCTTGGGCCACCTACCCCTACAAAACAAGAGGATAATGATTTCCATTCCCACTAAAAACACAGTCAATTACCAGCTGCTGTCCTCCACACAAAGGCCCCTGGGAAAAAGGGACAATTTCCCAGTGGATCATGCTGTGCTGGCAGCCCACGTCTGTGTTACCTCGCCAGCACATTGCATGGGGGGTCAAGTGCCCCAGGATGATGTAAAGGCATCATCACAAGAGGTTGAACGTCCAGATACTGTTGGAAACCTGCTCTGAAAAGGAGATACCTGCAACAGCAGCAGCTCCAAACTTCTTGTCCAGTGCAGGTTACACCACAGCCTCACTGTTAAATCATTATGGATTTTGCCGTCAGTGTGGTCCGTAAGCAAAGGTGCTCTGTGCAATCTGCCCTTTGCTTGTACGAACTAATACAGCTTGTGTGTGTTTGACATTTCACATGGCATTACCACCCTATTCCCCATTCCCAGTGACAGCGCTGAAAGGGCAATTGATGCAGACAGGGAGCAGGAAGCACTGTATCCAATAGGTTAGGCCTTCCAGCTGCCAAAATGTGCTTTGCCATATAAAGCAATAATGAATTAAACCAAGTTAATGAACTGTTGGAAGAATTAGCTGAAAGAAAGAACTCTGCTGCTTACATGCTTCTGAATTTTTTTAAGAAGCCTCCAAAAAACAGAAAACACCAAATGATGTTTCAGATGAATTACAGGTGTGACCTCAAAGAAATACTAAGTAAAGAAACTCTGAACACCTCCTACAAGTTTTTAGCAGCCACACATTGTAAAGCGTGGCTGGGAGTGGAGCTGTGTTCATTTCAGCGACTGATGATCCCACAAAAAAAAATGAAAATTTTGCTTATTTGGATTGGTGGCTGCTCACATACTGCCGACCACACTTGAGAGAGCCATCAGTTTGGTCAAGAACCTGTTGGTTTCTGTGTACTTCTGCTCACAGCACCATGAAGGTATGGAGGAGACTGCAAGACATTGCTAGTCATAGTGTCCCCTGCATCAAGCATTTAACTGATCCCCCAGGACTGCTTCCAGAGCCCCAGTTTCTAGGCACTTCAGTTCTGAGTGAGCTTCATCAGTTGTCTGCCTGATCACAGGATCTGGGTTTGAGCCTGAAACCCTTCAGAGCCTGGGCCCTTGCTCCTTGGGGACTACTTTTCTCTTAGGTAATAACAGAGCTCTCAAGACCAGTTTGTGTTCAGTTCAGTTTAACCCTTTAGTCAGTTCAGGAGGCACTGGGAGATAGAACAGTGCCAGCAAGTGGTCTTTAGTCTGCTGTTGTCTCCCTCAGATTTTCAGGCCCAGTAGAAAAGCCCTTGCTCCTGCATCCAGCAGTTCAGTTCCACCTTGAAGAGACTGGTACCCACACCAGCATCACTACAGCTGCCACCTCCAGCTCCTACATTGTTTCCCATCCACTACTGACCCCATCTGATAAGGCATCATCCCTGTACAACTAAAACCAAACTCAAACAGCTATAGCATTTCTTATTTCTTTCCGTTCCTAATGATTCTCTCATCCTATTTGCTCCATTTAAAGTCTCAACGTGATTTTTCCTGAGCTGACAGCATGTGAAAAAAACTAGGGCTGGTTATCAGGGTGGAGGGGAAAAGGGAAATCAAACAACTTCCTTTCTGCTTCATGCATCATTACCAAACATCATGTTTAAAAAAAAAAAATCAGAACCACGCTGGCTTTGGCTTTAATAATATACAGAGCAAAAAGAAGCCAACCTACTCCTCCACAGCTTCAAGACACCAGCCCAGTGGCACTGATGAGCTTGGATAACAAGGCCTGTAATTTTGCCTTAAACTAGCTGATGTTTCTTTGAAGTTCCAGACTAGCTTAAGACTATTGGTTTTCATGTTGATGTTTGTGCTCTGTTCTTTCTCTGCATTTCCTGTGACTATCTAGGAAAGGAAATGCAAATTTACAGTGTACAATCTCCCTAGCTAATCCTTCACTGCTCATCAGGATTGGTTTTCCACTCCACTTTTCCTCCCTGGCTGCCAAGACTCAAAGCCAATCATCCATGCAGAGACAGCTCCGCCACGTGGCGCTGCAGGGCTGTTTGGAGAGGTCAGCAACGAGAGATGTTCCACGGCTGTAGATTGCATGTCACACACACACAAAAAAAGCAGTAGTAGTGAACTGAAATGACCAAATCCTTCTGGCAGAGCTAAAAATAACAACAGATTAGAACTCAAATACTTTACCCATCTTCACAGAACACACTGGCTATTGGAGCAAAGCTATCTTTTGATCCCGTACGAGGAGGATGGGGGCACCTAGAGAAGGGACAAGGAGGTGCAAGGTCCCTCACCACTTTACTTCACTGTTAAAATCCAACCCTATCTAGGAGCAAACAGCAATGACTCTTCAGAAGCCACAGCAGGTTGTTACACAGCATGGGCTGAAAGGACACATTATCCCACTTTCTCCAGGGCACATTGCTGTGTCATGGGAACTGCTGACATATGACCTTAGTGGTCACACAGAATAAAAAACAACTTTGGATCTAAACTACTTCAAGGTTCAAGGGATGAGGGCTGGATTTAAACCTCCAGGTCAGCTCCAGCACCCTGGTTTCCAGCTTTGTTTTCTATCCAAATAAACCTTTCTCTTGAGGTTAAAGATTTACCTCACAGGGCTTCTGGCTCAATGCACTGGCTATTGCAGAGAGACAGCTAAACCCAGGCAACTCCTGCTTTGGGCAGAAAATATTTTGATGACACTGAACAAAACTACCCAAGCTTATAACTTCAGCCCTGCTCTTCTTAGGCCTAACCACAGTGCTGCTTTTTTGCATCTAATCATAGTCCACCCTCATCCATGTCTTTTTTACAGTTGAGAGCATGGGGATTCCAAGACTGTGATTGTTTTACCATTCAAAAAATTCACAAGACAGTAAAACTTTAAATGACTGAGGTCAGATTTTATGATCTTTCACTACAGAAGGGAAGAACAGCTCTATGACAAAAGACAGACAATGTCAGGATTTTCCTTCTATTGCCTGAAATACATTCTTTGCCTCAACCTCCACTACGACACTGAACCTCTCCTTGCCTCAGTATACCTCCCCGCTGCCAAAAGAGGAAAATATTTTGCTCTTGCTACTTTTACGAGGATGGACTTAGAAGGACAGACTAAAGGAGTTCAACTCTGTGCTGTCGAGGACTGGTGGGGGCTAATCCAGAGGCTGCCCAACTAAGCGGGCTGGGAGAACAGCCCTTAGCAGAGGAGGGAAAGGAGGGAAAATTCATAAAGCACAGCACTAATTCCAGCCTGCAGCAAAGTAATGACAGTGACAAAGCTCTTAGTGAGCTCCTTCTCCTGTCATGGAAGCAAATGTAGCCCCCCTGGAGAAAACAGTATAAAATAATCTAGAAATTGAGAAGCAAATAGACAAAACACTCCTTCCTTTCTTTGGGAAGTCTGTGATGGCAGCTGCAGGCTATGGAAATACAAGCTGGCTGTTAAAGGAAAAGTCTGTAATGGCAAGATGACGATTGGCTACAGTTTCCAAAGCCTGCAGGGACAATGCTTTTTGTTAGGTGATGCACAGGAACAAGGAGACAATGACAGAGGCAGAAAAAATATCATCCAGCTATCCCGAAGCTCCAGTGCAAGAGTCAAAGCAATTACTTACATATCCTCACAAATGTTTGCACCTCTCTGTTAACGTGTCAGACTTTGTTACATTAGTTGTAACTTACTTTGCCCTGGGATTAAAAAAATACATATATATATATATACACACATACACAGTGATTTGTTCAGAGAGGGAAACGAAAGTATATTTTTACTTTTACTCTTCATCTTCCTGTTCTACTTCTCCTTGTGTTTTATTCTCTGACCAAAGAATGTTCCTGCATGAACATCTCCTTCTCCATATACCCTCTTCCCTCCAGAGGCCCATAGTGACAGGACATTATTTATTATCTTCACAAGTGCCTTGTAGTTTTATGGTAGATAATGCCACAACACATCCTAAAAGGAGAATCAACATTTGTATCCATCATGGGGAAAATGAGCCATGGAATGGCCTCAGGGATGCTCAAGGGACCAGAGGCAGCCCGTGCTCTCACCACTCAGCAGCACAGACATCCCAGTTAGTTTGAAAGCACCCCTACAAATAGCATAGAAATCACCACCAATGAGTGAATATAAGTGCCAGAGATCCAACTCAACGGCTTAATACATTTTAAAATGTATCAGTCCTTGAGGCCTTTCCAGCCTTTTCCTTCCATCTTCAGCTTTCCAGCCCTGTGCTACTGGAGCGGCTAAACCCAAGCTGTTCCCACAGCACTCATCTGCTCCAGACTGCAGTTCTGCTCTCTGGTAAATTATGGCACACGTGACTACAAGCAATAGAGTCACCACAGCTGAGAGTTGCCACAATTTCCCTCAGCTCTGCTGATCTCATGCACCTTTCTCTCCCACCACAGACAGGAGCAAAGACACCTTTCCAGTGTGAGCAGTGAGCAGTGTCCCAGCCAGCCTGGCTGCTGGAGCCCCATACCTCTCTGTCACATTCCAGATCCTCCAACTACTCCACAGGCTCAGCCATTTCCTTCTGCTAGATCAGCACTCAGCGATGGCTGATCACAGCTAAAGTCTATTCTTCCCTTCCTACATACCCTCATTTCCTCACTCTTTCCCTTTTATCCTCATGTATAGTGATGCTCTCAGCACTGGATGCTCTCAGTGACCAATCTTAACCATCCACTTCCTCCTCCATGTCCTTTCTTCAAACCCAAGTCTTTCTCACAGTACCAGCTCTGATGCTTGAGTTTTACAGGTGTGAATACTTGGAGAAAAGCAAAATTTGTACTCAGACACTCAAATATTTGCAGGCTACAGATTTCCAGCCATACAGCCATCCATCTGCAAACAATATGTGCAAATACACTGCTCCAAATTCACGCTGCTGTGGTCACACATGGGGAAAGTGCAGCATTGCCAGCTGATGTACCCAGCGAGCTGCCACAACAGGAATTGCAAACAGCTTTAAGGAGCTGTTCAGTTAACAACTTCAGGCCAAGAACTACTGACAAAAGTTTGCCATTAAACGTGAACGCTGAATAAACACGTGAATTTTGGTATTTCTTTGCAGAGAAGCAAAAGAAAGAAAAACTTGGAATAAATTCTGCATTACAATTATTTCCTCCCTTTCCACATCTTCTCTCCTGTCCCCCTGTAGAGACACCTAATTTGCAGTTTTGGTCCCATCACCCCTCCAGAGTTCTCCCAAACTCCTGAAATTAGTTTCTTGCTGAATGTCTACAACACAATTTCATTTAGAGAATGTCACAGAGATTGAACTGAGCCATCTGGTTCCTAAGAGAAAAAGAAAATTATTTCTTTTATGCTTCTGCCTATGGCTTGCAGGTCGCCAAATTGAGATTATTCAAGCACAAAAGCATTTAAGAATTTGTTATTTTTAGAAGAGCACACACAGATTTCTTTTTTAGGACAATTAACAAGCTAATATTAAAACAAACAAGAGGAACAACTACAGTCCAGCTGCAAACTTCAGTACAGATGGAGATATTCCTCCAAGAAGGGCTGCCCATGCTCAGAAATCCTGGTGACACTCTTCATCACCATGGGTGCTGTGCAAGAATGACTATGCTCATTCCCTGCAGCTATAAGACCAGGTCTTAGAAAGCCAGGACACCACTGTCCGAAACCAGGACAAGTAGCCACAATCCTTTGGCTAATGGGAGGAGGGAGACTGGAGATGCTGCATCACCACTGTGAAGGGCTGAAAATCCACTGCTAACCTTCTCCCACAGCACCCACAAGTGACTGCCTCACGCCAAGAGCTGCTGTGGGGCAAAGGCTCGCCCGAGGCTTGGCCACTACAACCAGACACGCAGCTGGGAGACGGCATTTTCTGCTCCTGATTCCCAAAAGGACATTTAATGTGCTGGAAAGCTTTATGTTTCACAACGGAGCCAGAAATAAGAGCAAAGGCCCGAGATGCGCTCCAGCCCAGAGCTCCTCCCGGATGCGATCGCAGCTGTCAAGAAGCATCAGAGCAGGAGGGCGCCGGGGCCAGCGGCGTCTCGCAGTGTGTCCCTGTACGAGGGGAGCACAGCCCTGGCAGGAAAGCCTGGGGGTCTGCTCTGCTCTGAGAGGTACTGCCACATATCCAGTGCCTGAAAAGTCACTCTCGCAGGCAAGGATAAATCCCAATTCAGCATCCAAATAGTACAAAGGAAGAAAGAGGGGAAAGAGACACACAAGAGGAAAAGGCAGCTGAAAAGAACAAAGCAGAGCAGTGATCAGTGCTTCTGTGCAGTTGCCTCAAACAGAACGAGGACAGGCAACACACTGTAAATAAACACCAAAACATGCCCACTGCATTGATGGTTCATTAGGAAGAGAGACATTTGCACACAAGTGTAAAGGTGTCTGCAGCACAAACACCTGGGGACAGAGCCCAATCTCAGCTCTGTCAGTGAATATGAAGTGTGTTTGCAAATATGGGAAACTGAATTAAAGCAGAAAGACCATGGCACTTGGGTCTTTTTCCTGAACACTTTTTCCTGTGTGTAGACAGGTGTACACTAGCTAGTGAAAATGAAATACAAACCAAAGCAATTCTTTGAGCATAAGGATGAGTCTCCAGCAAATTTTCAGAGCTAAAAGTTCTGCTGAAAATTACCAGGAGGTATTGTCATGCAATAGCATAGCTTGAAAACCTTTAGCAAAGGTCAGGTGTGCAAAAAAATATTTAATAGAATTCAAAATGCTCTCACAATGTTTTGAAAAGCAGTGACTGTCTTGCAGTTGTAAAAAGCCTTCATAGCTAGTCAAGCTCATACACTTCAGTTAGCACTTTGTTCACTCCTTAATGACTAATAAATAGTAATTAATGAGTTCCACTCCATGTATTACCTCCTTCCCCTCTCGTTATTACTTATATGCTTTGCCCATTAAAGCCCACTATCTAAGCACTTGTAAAGCACATTCCTTCTTCAGCTGAGAGGTGGAAAGTAGTAAAATATAAATATTTGCTACCACCCTAATCAAAACAGAGATGATGCTGCTGCTCACATCCAGGAACAAGCTGTTTGAGAGGGGTTATTCGGCAGCTCTACAAACCACAAGATCCCGGCTGTTGTGTGCACATGTAACACACCCTACAAAGGAATCTTTTCCTTCCGCATCTTGCCTAGGGCAGATTCTGTGCTTCAGGCAAGAGGCTGCACCTGAGTCTGCAACAAGGCACAGCAGTGAGCTGTTGGTGTTGACTCTGAGCCAACCCAGAGGCTGCCCATCCATCTTCCCTCCACATGCACCCCTCCCTGATCCCCTTCTAACCTAAACACAACAAGCAAATTGCATAATGGAGAAAGATTTTATGAGAGGAGGCGAGGAAGAGAATTCAAGTACAAATAAGTTGATTGGTCAAACTTGAAGAAGATCCTGATCAATGCTGGTTTCACGCCTCAGCTTCTTTAACATCACCTTGACAACACCACACTTCTGGTCACTGAGACACCCTGATGTGTACCTGTGTTCCCTTTAGTGTCCTGGCCCGAGATAAGGCTCCAGGACAGAAATACATTGGACAAAGAGTATCCCAGAGTACAACTCTGCTCTACGTGGGCAGGACCAGAGGAGCAGCCCAAGAGGATGTCTTCAGTGCTGCAAAGCCGGAAAGCCACTCCAGGTAGGAGTGCTATCTGCCACCAAGCAAGGTGGGCTGAAGGCTCTCATGATCACAGTGAAAACAAATGCACTGAGGCAAGGCATGGGACAAATATGATTGAACAGTTGACAAAAAAAAAAAATCGAAATGTCTGTGCGGGTCCTTCTCCAAAAGCCTCCTTGAGCAGGGCTATGAAGGGCCACATCTCCAACATTAAAATATCTGGCTACCCTCACATTTACCTCCTCCACCTTGTATTCCTTTCAGACACAGCTCCACAGCATCAAAGTCAATCCTGACACAGAACACATATATTCCAATTTGATACTATTACAGTGACAGTGTGAAAGCTTTCATACCATTAAACCTGCCCTGCTGATCTCTATCATTTTATAGACTACAGCCATGCTAACGACAGGATGGCAAAGTCATGTTAACTGGGCAATTTGCATTTCTCCTCCTCAGCATATATGCATCGTGCAGATCCCAAAAGCCTGCAGAAGGCAGGCAGTGGAGTGCTCTGTCACAAAAATAACTCCATGCAACTGGATTCCTGCATCTGTACAAGACAGAGAAGCACAAAGGAGGTAGAAAGCTTTATGACAAACGAAGACAAGAAAAACAGAGGAAGAACAAGGAATGAAACAGGAGATTGTGTGACTTTTCAGTGGTGATATGCTTGACTAGTCATGTCTCCTTCCCTCTCTGCTTGATGGAAGGAGAGGACTCTGCCAGGTCACTGCACAGGAAAGTTCACCAGGAATGGGAACCAGCCTGGAGCCCAGATGTAGAGCTTGGAGCTTGCCTGTCTGAAGACCATACGGGGTCAGGCTGGAAGAAGCAACCGAAAGACCATAGCCCTCCTCCTAAAAAACAAATCCATCCTTTCATACTTGGAAGAAATGCAGTTTTTCTTGCTTTTACTTTTTGATTTGTCCTCATATTTGAGGTGTGTCCACAAGTCAAGTTCCATCTTCTCCATTCAGAAGTGAGTGTATCTTCACTATCACCTCTGTGCCCAGCTCCCTGCCTTTCAAGAAAGTATTTAGAAGCAAGATAGGCAGGACATGTCCTTTAAGGGTGTCATTTCCCTGCCACCCAATAATTATAGCCAAGTCCCCAGTGCACAGAGTAAGGCTGTCATCTAGTGGCAAGTAAGAAGCCCACAATTAAATCTCTATTAAGAGACCAGAAAACCCAAACCTGTGAAAATTTACTCATCTCCAAGTTTGTCAATGCCCTTGAAACCAAGCGGCAATTCTCCTTCAGCTGAGGACAAGCAGAAAGACTATCCTGGGGGTCTCCCTGTGCCAAGCACAGGATTTCATATGGCACTGCCCGGAATTCATGTGTGAGCCCAAGCTTGGGCATTGAATCTCAGGAGGAAATGCTGAGGACACCTTTCTTAGCCCTGTGTTTAGTTTCCTCCAGTTCCTTCCTCTCCCTCACAGCTTGTCTTCTCCCTTTGTTCAGTTTTAGTAGCATTTCTTTCTCTCCCTCAGCTGATTCGGAGTCACCTGTGCAATCTGAAAGGGAAGGTTTGTGTCTTGGCCAGTCCCAAGAAATGCAAGGAGCACAGATGTTTTGCCCATTTTTCTTTAGATTATGCCAATTAATAGGTGCTTAAATCAGAACCATGAGACATTATACCTGATTTCTAGCTCTCAATCATAAAAATTGTGAAGTGTGACAGGGAGGTGAAACACTGCAGACTATTAAGGCTGTAATAAGAAGTGAGCAAGCTCCTTTTTTTCAGTCATTACAGCAGTAAAAAGACCAGAAGTTCACCACAGAAGTTAGAAATGTGGAAATTTAGAATAATATCAAGGGCTTCACCTCTAAGGGCTTCCAGGTGCTGAGGGGAGAACAGGTTTTGCTCTCAGTCTCATTCCTGCTGAGTGCCTGCCTGCAAGGAGAGTTATCACATTATAACCATAGAGGCAAGCCCTGAATTAAGGTTTTAAAAGCGATTAGCTAATTTTATAATTCACTATATTTTAGAGTGAGTTTGTACCCAGTTTTTTGCTAAGGAAAATAAACATTCTTTGCTCTTCTCTGCCAGTCAGTATTTTCCCCTCAGTGCAGGGATTGCGCACCCATAGGATTTTCCCTGTAATGAAACTGTAGCATTGAAGGCCAAATTCAGAAACTTCACTGAAGCTCATAACTTAGCACAACCTTTTCCTTAATGTTTAATTCAAACAACTGTTTATTTGCAAGCTTGATGTTTTTAACTTTCCAGACCATTAACTAGTTGGGAGCTTTGCTGAAGAGCACGAGAGGGCAAAGTCGCCCTCTGTGTGTCCCCAACTCGGACACCCAGCCCAGCAACCTTTTTAAGACTGGCCAAAAAGTTTCCAGTAGCATCAATTTTCTTTTTTCTAAATAAAGCAATTTCTGTCTCTTTCAAAAAAATATCTACCACCCATGAGAAAAAAATATTTGCATTCAGGCTCAAGAAAGTAATGAAGACAAGAAGTAGACCACTTCTGTGGAAAATACCAACTAAGCCATATCTCCCTGATCTACCACTGTCATTCTCTGCTGGAAGAGAATTTCCATCCAGCTCTAGTCATTTTGTCCCTGTCAGGTCAAATTGGATCAGCTCAATGAGCACTGCTTTTATTTGTGGTTATGTTTGAAACAGATAAATTAGGCCAGACATCAATGGAAAAATCCCAATCAAGTGAGTGTCTCAGAAAAGTGAGTTATTGCAGGCCAGCAGCATTTGAACTGATTGGCAGGTTTCTTACACAGAACACTGGATGTATATTTATTGAAGTGGGAGCAGTGGGGTGTCGTATTAGCCTTGGGAGAGAGAGAGATCTTCAGCTCTCTGCCACAGGAATGCTGAGAAACAAGGACTGCAGGAATTTTGCCAATCCCACTGCAGGGCACAACTCAGGACTCACCAGATCTTTGCAAGGGAGCAAATAACATTTAGACCTGCTCTTGTACCAGCTGGGCCAATCCTGTACCTTACAAGACACAGAGTTCATAACACAAGATCAGAGCAAGGACCAGTGTGGTCCCCGCCCTCCTGGTAAAGCTCAGAGTTTGTACCAGTTACCATTTGCTTCTCCTCAGAGCTAAGAACAATCCCAAGGGATAATGTGGAAGGATGCCAGAACAGGTACAGGACTCCAACTATTTTCAACAATCAACAGGGCATTACATGACTTCAAATACACATCATAGGAGGTCACTTACTGTTTCTACACTTGACCCTGACCAGGAGAAGCTGGTCAGTCCCAACAGAAGACCTCTAAAAGGTACTAGAGATCAGCTACCTGCAGCCATGCAGATTAAATACAAAATCCAGGTTCACCCTTCCACCCTAAGGCATATCCACAGCTGAAGCAGGTATGGATAGAGTCCCTGGAGGCCTCATAAGGGAGGCACTGTCCCACCTTTGAGGCTGTAGACCAGAGAACTGAGCAAGAACAAGAACAACATTTGTTCCTTTTGTGTCCCAATTTTCCTTTGGAAAAGTGGGGATAACAACTACCTGCACAGAAGGGCTGTTGGTCCCACAGCACTTCCCTAACACCACAAAGGCATCTGATCAGGGACACAATATGCACATCCAATACCTACAGCACAAGTTTGGCCCACCAGGGACTACCGTGATGTGAGCAACAACCACAGTGTATCAGTCACTGCCACCCTGCAGTTAGTCCATCACAGGCTGGGATATGGCAGGCTAAAACAACCCTTAAGGGATTGCACCTCTCTCCATGGAAAGCACACGGCTCATGGAGTGAAGTCCCTGTGGCTCTGCACATGAGAGGGATGATGACAGGAATAAGAACTGGTTCTGCTTGATGACTGCAGTTTCCTTATCAAATAACCTCTTGTCCCTAGGCATTCTGTCCCCAATCAAATTAAGAGACAATGGACTGAAAAAAAATATAGTAAAAAGAGCATTTTTCTGGAGAACACAAAGACTCAATCTGTAGAGCCCAATAGTGTCCAACACCAGATAGCGGAAGGCTTAGTAGATTCTTTCAAAATCTGTGTTTTAAGTGACATTTGTTTTCTGACTCCTGGGACAAGAAAGTCACATCAGGCTCTCAGTGTTGTGACTGCAGAGCACTTGGTGGTCACTTCCTGGAGTGAGGCAGGCATTACCTCTACAATAGGTAAATCCAAATACAAAGTGCTTTTAGACACCTCTGCAATTGCACTAAGAAACAGTTTTCAGACATCACTCAACTAGTTAGACCATGAGTCCAGAGTGCTCTGGTAAATCACCTCCTATGCACACTCCTGGCATTAAAAACACACACATTTCCTAACCCAATGTGACTTGAGCGGGCCAAGCTACACGCTATTTCTGGAAACATGCCTTGAGCAACACTTTCATTAATCTACAGCTGTTTGAGCAAATTATTAAGGCTACAAAGCTACAGATCTTTTCCCTTTAAATCAGACATAATTGTAAGTGAATATTTCTTGTGGGCTTTGAAAGTCTGCTCCTGGAGCAGGAAATGTGTAACAGCCGCTCCAAGTACAATTTATGGCTGGATTTTAAACAATGCAGGCATCCTATGTGCAAACATAACTGGAGCATCAGCCTTAGACACTCAGCAGATGGTCTTCTCCATACTTTTGCACTTAAACACCTGCTGTACAGCACTCCAACCAGGATTAAGTTCTACCAGGTTCAGCTCCAGAGCCTTCCCTTGTCTCAAACACACTGAAGTTCACATCCACAAGATGATGCACTCAGAAGCCAAACAAACACACTGAAGTTCACATCCACAAGATGATGCACTGAGAAGCCCAACAATCTCTTTTAGAGCTTGTTTATACCATACATTGTTTTGTCTTTTCCAGGCAAAGCAGAAAATCTCAGAGCAAAAATTATCCTTTATTACATTTTAATGTAGCACACTGACACCATGGAGACTTGGTCTGAAATTTCTGGGCACCTCAACTATGAAGAGAATAGGCTAAAGATTTCCTCACAGTGGCAGGAGGTTCTCCAGGATGCTGATAAGAAGGGACACCTGAGGAACCCAGGAACCTACCCCAAGGCAGAAAGATTCTAGTGTCTCAGCTAAGGGCAACAGCCAGTTCCTGGAGAATAAGAGAATAAGAGTTCCACAATTCACCCTGACTCTGAAGTATCCTGCACCATCCCCATCTCAGGGCATGACTGTCAAAGTTTTGTTCTGGTAAGCCTTGTAGCACCTGCATCCAAGAGCTGGAAAGATAGGAATCTCCAGAAGTTTAAGGTTTGGGAGTGACCCCAGGTCCATTCTGCAGATCCTTCAGTCCTTGTACCTCTGCTGCAATGCATCTGCTATCCACACCATTCAAGTCTCGTCATCTTACAGCATCTGTGTTTTGCCCAAAGGAACACTAGTCCTTCCTCCTCTATCACACCCCTCCCAGCCTAATCCCTCTTTCTTTTCCTGCTTCACACCCAATTCTTGCCTGCCTGGGGTGACTTTAATCTCTCCCACGCAATGTCACACACAGGCAGTAATCCTTGCTCTTCCATATCAAACACTGTGGGTGTAATCCTCCATTCCATATTTCTATAGAACAGCAGTCTTCCTCCTGCACCCTTGCCTTTCCCTTTCCTCTCTCAGTCATGGATGCTTGTGCTGAAGGGCTCAGAAAGACTGGCACACCACTCAGATGGGCACATGGGATGCCTACCCTTTCCAGCACACTTGCTCTAGATCATTTCAAACCCCAAGGAAAAGTTTAGCTCATGCTCAGCTGATTATCAACCCCTCCCAAAGAGTGCTGAGACTCCCTGTGAACTCCATTGGCTAAAAAAAAAAAAAAAACACCACAAAAAAACCACCCAAAACACCAAAAAAACCCCACAACCTAACAAACCTTCATTTTCAAAAGCACCATTTCCTCATGGTCCCAGACTGACTGCTGGGTGTTGTGGCTGCTGCTCTGCAGAAGCCACCCAAGCTGCTCCCCTTTCCCATCAGCAACGCCTGGGAGCAACATGGCATCCGTGGGATTTCTGTGAGGATGAATTGGCTTTCTCATCTCTTTTTATCTTTTTTGTTCCTCAGAAGTTTTTCCTTTCACGCCATTTCAGTTCAGCAAACTGCACACTGTCCCAGCCCGCTGATCAACACAGCTGCATCCACAGCCCTTCCAGAGCCCCTCTCACACAGGGGCTGGACACATACAGCGAGACACCCGCTGAGGGCTGACACGACTTTGATGATGTGGGTACAGTTCTCTCCCTGCTCTTTTGCAAGCCCAGCTGACTAATGAAGGATATTACATTCTCAGCAAGTGTTTTGTGCTTTCTGTGTCCTATCTGATCCAACCACTTGCTGCTTAATGAACCGGATGAAAAATATGCCAATGTAGACCTTGATCCAAGCTTCACTAAATTTAGTGAAGTCATATCAGCAGAGATTTTGGCCAATAGCTAGCAAATATCCTAATAGCCCAGAAAAAATACGGTATTTAGTCTGATTCCAGTTGTGCAAGCTTACATCCAGCTTGTTTCCACTGGATTAATGCTGTAAGGTGGAAGGGGGAAATGCTCTTAGTATTTTCTACAGTCAGTTTCAATAAGGCAGGGGAGAACATATGTCCCTTCTCAAAGGGGAAAGTATTCTCATAGCCTTACTAATTCTTTGAACTCCCCAGGGTCACTGGTTATGGTGTGGGCAAACACATCCAAATCCTCAAGCCTTGCACACTGCCAGTAGGAAAGCAGTCCATCACTGATCACATCACTGCTGCTGAACAGGAGCAACAGGATGCAAAGATAAGGGAAGGTTTGAACCTGAGTACCTGACACCACAAGAGCTACTCCCTTGCTATGCCAGTTCAAGAATCTCTCTCACACTTGACCCTTTTCGACTGAAACGAGATGCATGTGGCCAAGAGGAACCCACAAAACTCCTGTTCTCATTATCACCTCCCCTGGCTGTGTTCAAACCTATGCATTTGCCCAGTCAATCTCCCAGTACTACAGACCAAAGGATTTAAGGCTTCCAGTAACAACTCACATTTCTCATCCCTCAATCTCCTGTTTCAGTGACCCGCTTGTCCCAAGAGCTGCTGCAGGCCACAGACAGAGGCCAAGTGGCATCATTCCATTGAATTAGTTCCAGTTCAGGTAAGGCTTTCATTGGTGTGCTACTGTGAGGTGTGATCACAGAGACAAGGTTGGTAGGAACAAGTGAAGAGCTCAGACAAGTTCAAGACTCTTGCAGCTTGCTTTTCCCCTAGATAAGCACAGAAAAAGACCAAACACTTTCAGAGCACCTTGCTGAAGGAGCAGGAGCTTTCTTGACAAATGGTCTTTTCACACTTGATTAAGAATATTGTACAGCACCTGGATACTCTGAATGATGAAAATAAGCAACAATTAGATGTTAATGAAACCTTTTAAGATGAGAGGGGATGAAGATACAAGCAGAATCCCCTCACAGTTAGATACAACACAGAAAATCATGAATACAGCCTACTTCGATATAAAGGCTCTTTCCTCTACTCCTCCCTCCCTACTTGTTGCCTGCTGCTGGTGGAAAGAGTGGCTAAAAGATTCTTCTGTATCCCCAGCAAAGCTCAGAGAACTTTTCATTATACTGAATCTTTACCCTTGAGCCCTTCAGCATTGCAAATTAGAGCCACAACCTTAAGGATGTATTCACTGCCTTTTTTTTTTACTGACTAGAAGGGTTATTAGCAAAGCTGTCTTGTACCACCTGGGCCTGAATGGATCCTGAGTAATGAAAGACCAACTCCGGGATCCTGACTTCCTCCTCTGCCTGCCTGTTTCCTCCCATTGCACTGATGGCTGCACTGAGCATACAGCAAAAAGAAAAATTAAAATTCAAAGTAACTTCCCAGCATTAGTTTCCTCACTATAACATCCAGGGTGTAAAGCTGCAGCCTGCTCCTTCTCTCCATGATTTTACATGCTGCCTCCAACATAGCTCTTACCCCCTTCCACACCAGTGACTCTGCTGTCCCTCTTTCATGGGCACACCCTCTCAGCTACCCAGTTACTATTTAAAAGCAAGACTTCACGTGTGGTACCAGACACGTCTTGCAGCTTGTTCCCCCAGCAGAGCGCTGAGTGTACACGGGCTCCAAACAAATCCCCTTCCTGCAATGTGGCCATTAATAAATCAAACAGGCTTGTGTGAACCCACAGTGCCCCTCAGGATGGCTCAGCCTGAACCCTTCATCACCGCTGCCTAGAGACTCCTCTCTGCCTGCTGGGGGAGTGAGGGTTTAAGGCAGCATTTTCTTCAGTGAAGCAAAAGGCACCATTTACTTTTTTTTCCTAATAGGATCAGCATCTGCTAATGAGGTACCACTGTTTCAGACAAGTTCTGCCAGCCTCTTGAAATGCTGTTTTGATCCTTCCTGAGCCTGTACATGCAGCTCTAAAATTGCATGCATGGCTAAACAGAATCAAGGTTCGTCCACCTCAGGGAAAAAAAAAAAAAAAAAAAGAGCTGCCTGCCTTCCTCAACCCATTGGCTTTTTCAAACCTAATTTCTCTTTCCAGTACATGTCTCGAAAACCTGACACATCCTCTACATGTCTCTAATAGACACTCACTTTATATGTCCTGGGGAAATGTTCTTCCAATTTCCTTAAGTATAATCATCAGCAGAGATGTTCTCTAAAACACATCAGACAGGCACAACATACTGTCCACCCTGCTTTTATGAATTACACCCTCACTAGGGAATGGTACTTAATCTATTTCATTCCACCAGGACAGTTGGTTCACCACTGAGCAGCCCCAGCTATATTACCAATACTATTAGTAAAAAGGTATTAATATTTAACATGGCCCTTAGCACCACCAGCGTGGGAAGGAACCCAATTAATATTGTAAGGATTGTAAAAAGTGGTTCAGAAAGAGACTACTCATGGCTAAATATCATCAGACAACTCAAAAGATGAAAGAGGGCTCAAACAGAGGAATATTAGAATTAATTGCAAATTATCCCAGCTGGTTAAATTGGCATTCTCTTTAAAAGTTTGTCTTTAGCTCAAATTTTTCACAGGTAACTGTGGGGGAAAAAAGTCCCACAGTCTTAAAATAAACAATAAAGTACTGCTTTAGTTGTTGCTGCAAGGAGAAACGGTGTTTGGTAAATGCTAATTTATCTTTCTCCTCACACAGGTGCAGTGAGACAATACAGGAGGATATACAGGAATTTTATCTTGCCCCTCCTGTACCTGTGCAGCCCTGTTCCCTGGGCTGTACTTGAGAAACCGCATCACTCTGCTCTTCTGCAAAAACACTGGCACAACCCAGAGGCCTAGAAGATTTTTAAATCTTGAGATGCCTGTGGCCATGCTCAGGAACCTCCACAAGGAAATCCCAAGTAAGCATTCCATTAACTCTCTTACCAGTCCAAAGGAAATAAGAATCAAAGAATACTTTTTATTTGATAAGAATCACAGAATCAATTAGTTTGGAAAAGACCTCTGAGATCATCAAGGTGAACCTTTGACCGTAAGTGTCAGCCAGACCAGGGCTCTGAGTGCCACATCTGGTCTTTGCTTAAAGACCTCCAGGGATGGTGACTCCACCACCTTCCTGGGCAGCCCATTCCAATACTTGACAACCCCTTCCCTAAAGAAATTCTCCTAATGTCCAGCCTAAACCTCCCCTGCTGCAGCTTGAGGCTATGTCCTCTACTCCTGTGACAACAGTAAGCAACAAGTGAAGCAAGACATGAAACAAGGCCACACCTGCCTGTGCTCTGCTCTGGTCATTATGCAGTAAGATAGTAGGGTATCTGTTATATATTATTTACGTGCCATAAATATTTACTAATGATGAGGAGAAACAAGTTACCTGCCATCCCCATCTATCTGCCCATGTCAGACCATCCCCTTGTGTGTTGGCAGCAAGGGATTTTCCCATACTATGACTATAATTCATCAGCCCACCAGGCACTTCCTGAGCCCATAAACCCTGCATGCCCTGAGACCTGGATGAGGGTCCTGCTTTTTGTGGAATCACCTTTTGGGGCTTTTTCAGGAGTGTGCAGGTCAAACACAGCACAAGCAGCACCAGGAGACTCTCAGGTACCCTAGGGCAGGCGGTCTTTCATTTTTCACACCTTTTGTTCAAAGCCCAAAGAGGCCAAGGAGCCCTCATCTAAGGACAGAACCCCACATACACATCTTTCAGAAAATGTCAAACGTCTGCCAGACTTGACCTCGACTGTTATACCTACTGCTCTGCAACAAGGGCCAGTACCAGTTCTCCCTCTACCAGAGAGAACATAACAATCGAGTGATTATGGCTCTCTCTCCAAAGCAATTAGAGTTGCTGCAGCACCCAGGACAAAGCATCTCCCTGCTGGTTTAAGCCCCCTTGATCCCCTAAATTATTGCACTCAGCTACACAACACCTTACAGACCCTCGAGCAACGCAGCACTTATGGGACACTGATGGCTAAAATCCTACTCAGCAGCCAGTGAGCGCCCAGCACTGACAGTCTCTGGGCCACACAAAGCTACTGCTCAAGGCCATGCAGATGATTCTCTGCTTTATTGCATCTTCTAAACCTGGCTGCATTTGAAGAGCACATTTGAACCCAACTGTCACAATGCAGAAGAAGTCATCAAAAGCTGGCCAGAAAGAAGCGCAGAGTGCTTTTGTTTGCTTAATTAAAACTGGCTTCATAATGGAAGTTATCATGGTTCATATCAAATAGCAATTAAGAAAGCAGGATGTGACTGCTGGCTTTGCTCAAAACATGAGCTAAGCCTTTTCTGGACTCCAGCAAATCCAAATAATGATGACTTAGCCCAGTATGGAGTAGCAGCTCAGCACTGTCAGTCTAATTTTAGTCCCACATCACACTACATTTACATTTTCTCTGTGGTTCTAAATTTGTGCAAATACAAGGATAGTACCTTATTTTGCAAAGGAAATCATAGAAATCTTGAAAATGTGATCCAATGCATAGGAAACTTTCAAAACCACTGGTAAATGAAAGGAGAAGCACTTTTTTTCTTTAAATACCTCAATTTTTGATCCTATCTCTTCAGTTTTAACACTCTAAGCATAAGTTTTGAACTGACAGCCCAAGGAATAATGATGGATAGAGAGAGACTGAGAGGGCAGGAGTCTGGAGCTCCACATTCACTCCATTAGCAAGAGCTTCCACCTAAGCCAAGGTAATCACTGAAGTCACTGTGAGGCCCCCAGAACTAAGCTGATTTACAGCAGGTAAAACCCAGCCATGGGCACTTACATACCTGTCCACGCAATTATACATCCCTCTGCTCTGCCTCTCTGAAGGGACCAAGTGGGAATGCTCATCCCCTGGAAACACTGCCCCCAGTGACCCACTGAGCAGAGCTCAATCCATGATCTGTTCAATATGTGATCCACTGAGTGAGGCTCAGGAGGTATTTTTCTCAATTCACTGGAGCCTAAGCTGTTCTGGGAACACTCTATTTTCCATTATAAGACTCTGTCTTTTGCTGCTTAAATCTCCACCAAATTTGAATGGATTGGGATGACATTTTTCATGTCAGGTGTTTGCCTCAGGCTACACATGCACTCACACATATATATCTGTGCACAGATACAATCTGGGAGGAAGGGTGAGATTTTATGTGAAGCAGTTCAGCTGTTTCTGAGGCTGGTGATGGAAGGGCTGAGCCCAAACACATCCTACACATGTGGTTCCCACCCCAAACAGCTCCAGTCTTCTGACATACCCCCAGCTTGAATTTTGCACCAACTTACTTTGGGTCACTTTGCTCTCCAATGTCACATACTGCAGTGCAGCATTCTGGACACTCTCCATACAGAGCATTGTCCCTATCCCAAGAACTAGTTGATTAGCCATAATTTTGGAGTACAATTGAGATCTTCATTTTTATCAGCAACTGAAAGCAGAGACAATTCTGCCAATCTCCATAACATTCCCCATGACACAGATGAAACACAAAGGTGTTGGAGCACGATACTGGTGACAGATCACAGATCTTTATAAAGGATGGGAAGGACAGCACAGGGGTGTAAAACACTTTGATACAACAACATTTGGGCTTCCATGGGTTAACGTAGTCTGATCTCAAAGTAGATTAAATAACCTATAGTGTCACCCTTTCTTATTAAGGAGCCAAATTCTGCTTCCTTCCAGCACGACCAGCCATGGGCTTCCATCAACAGCACCATCAGCACCTCTCCACTGCTACAGGAACACTGATCATTGCAGCTCAGTGTCTGGAACTTACTGTCATTTAAAAAGAAATGGCTGATGGGTGTGAGAAGGGGGCATGTAGAAAGGCAGATATAATGAAAAAAAAAAAAAAAACAGTGAAAATTTCTCAATAGTAAGGAATCCTAAAAACATCACATATAATTCCTGGAGGGGAAAAAAAAAAATCATCATTATAACTGGTGGAACTAAAGCATCTTTCTTCCACAATGTCAATCATTGACCAAAGGTGCAGTCCCATCTAGCACTCTGGTCTTTCTGCAGGCTGGGGAGAAGAAAGCAATTACTTCCACAGCCTTCTCACATGTCACAGGAGGATCCCTACTGGGAGTCCCTTCCTGTTCACAGTTCTTTCTTTCATACTCTTTCTCTCAAGGATAGAGTCCAATTTCACATGCAAATAGACCTGAAAGAGTAGGTGTTCTGCTAATGATGTTCTCATGCCAGAGACTTTTCATCTCTCACTGAGGGATAGACACCAAGGAAGGTAAGAATCTAAGTGCCCTGATGCTAATTCCATCAGCTCTGTAAAGTTTAAACAAAGATTTAAATATCTTTTCCAGGCCATCACAAGTCCCTTTCTCACCTTTCACGCAGTCACTGTGGCAGACACATGGCAGCACCTCCCAGAGCCTGTTTATTTTTTTCATTACTTTAAAACTACAGTCCTAATTTTAGAAAGTGTTTGCTCCCATCTTGCTTCTCTTGTCTCCATCCTGTGTATGTTTGTGCACAGGGACAGGGTGGGTCCCAATAGCAGCAGACTTCAGACACGGATATTGAAAAGAGATAAGTTATATAAAGAAATAGGAAAAGCAGGCAATAGCTTTTGACGTGATTGGACTGGAAATCAAAATCTGGGGCTTTGCAGCACCCTGGGTACAGAAGAAGTTGTTCACATGGGTTAGCCAGGAGATGGACCAGATGCAGGGATGTAGCCAAAAGTTAATGCAAGTGGATAGTTCCACCCTCGCCCATTTTGGGCCAGGAAAAGCTCATCTCCACAGAGCACAGAAGAGGTGGGCACATTTGCCCTCCCACTCCCACATCAATGGCCACAGGGTGCCCGACCACCTCCTCCAGCCTCACCATCCTGTGCTTCTGGCAGTGTTTGCCAGTCCCACACCTCCCTCCTGAGCACACAGCACCCTCCTTCCCTAGAGGCACAGACACCCTGCTGCTCCCAATATGGTACCTGCACAGTGCCAAGGTGATTAATGAAGTTCATTATTGAATCTTAGTGTCTTGATTTTTTCTAGAAGACGAAAGCAGCCACAAGAGATATGAAGTGTGAGCATACATTACATTAGGAAAAAATTCAGCAGTCCAAAAATAACCAACATAAAACACCCAGAAACAGAGAGATGCAAACAGCAAACCAAAAGGGCAGCTTTGTGCAAAGTGAAGTAAAGACTCCCCATGGACTACAGAAGGCAACGGAAGAAATAAAAAGGAGATTCAGACTAGCTTTGAACCTTATTTTCTCTTTTTGAGCTGCTGCTGATCTTTTTCCCTCCTCAAATTTCTATCAGATATTCACCGGCACTGCTTTCAGTGCAAATAACCAGCAGGCAAACTAAGAAGTATGGCACATTTCTGTATCACAGTTCATATAAAATACTACTATTTCAAAAAATCCATGGACTTACTGGGAATTGTTAGAACTTGCCAGTCTCATGATACTGTACTGTAAGGATGTATATCTGAGTTAGCAGAACAGAAAAAGCACATGTTCTCACTGCAGTCTCTGATACGCTGGTGAAAAGAAGTTTCTAAGAGAATGAAAGGACTTCTACACAGCAAAGAGTAGAGTAAAGTTTCAGCTCTTCTCTGCTTTTACTTTGTTAGTTTCTATGCCAATGGCACTGCACAGTCAGATGAAAAAAATAATTTTGCTTAAAGATTCTCTACCTCTCCAGGCTTCAATTAAGAGCTGTCAGGATGACACCAGATTGGACTGAAACAGCTAATAAGTGCTCAGGTAAAGTCAAAGAAGATCAGGTGAAAATACCTAGTGGATCTCTCTCTTGATTTGCAAAGGGAAAAGAGGAGAGCATCTGCACACATGTTCTCACTTCAGGGAAGCTCATAACTTCTCAGCTTCACCAGGGTCTCTGTTCCGAGGGGGTCACTCTGCCCTGTCTTTCCATGTAAACCTTCCTACCTCCCCATCATGGGATATCAACTATATCAGCTGCACATCTGTCTCCCACATGCAGTCTATCCAGCACTCCTCCCCTGGATCTGTGCTTTCAAGTCTTTATTCCATTTCTATCAGAAATACTCATTATTAACCACATCAAGCAGAAGTCTTGTAAATTTAAAGGAAGGTGCCTCATATTCATCTTCCCTTCCTGTGTCACAAATAAAATGTGAGAAATGGAAGCAATCCTATCACATTTTTCAGACCCTTCAAAATCCACACGGGAAACTCATCCATCATTCTCTTTAAACAGACAAAACAAAACAGTCTGAAATGAAGCAGCACAGGGGAGCACTGTCAGCTCTCTCCCAAACACCAGAGGCCACTGGTTTGCGGATGGCACCACAGGTGATGCCAGGCACGGGCTGTTTGTTCGCAGGTCTCCCCTCACCACCCAGCAGGGCAGACGTGGTCCAGGGCAGACCCAGGCTGGGCTCACCAGCCCAGAAAACATACGTGTGCATTAGGAAAGGTCACACATTTCATTAAGGTACTGTCAGAATCTGTCACAAGCCTCTGCTCTGCTCACTCCACATCCATTCAAGAGGGTTGTACTTCACCATTAATTTCACTGAGCCTGAAGAGATGCCAGCGAGGCTTTGCCTCCCTCACACCCTGAGCAGTCTGAGCTCAGAGGCCTTTGATCAGAACTGAGCTGGGAGCTGTGACTGTGCCACGGCAGATCCTCTTACTGCCTGATGCCAGGCTGCCTTCAGAACACACCAACACAGAAGTGACAGGGCTGGGTTTTAGTTCAAGATCTGGCCACTGGTTCCAACAGCTTATCTGAGGTCTGTTCAATCCTTGCTTCACTCAGTGCAAGGTTAAATAGGTGACCTGCCTCTATCCTCTGATCACTTGGGAATCTTATGGAAGATAACCCTTTGTCTACGTACTGACATCCTGCTCCTGTTGCTTAACTTCTCACCATGGAAAGACCAGGAGAGGTTGTACAGGGATAACCAACAGAAAGGGCCAGAGCCACTAAGCAACTGCATTGCAGTAGGTCACATTTCAGCTGCCCATTTAAGCATAACTGGAAATAAATCTGAAGGACCCTAAGCATAACAGCCCCCAAACAGGTGGAATGTAGCCCTATCCCATTCCTCCAACCACAAAAAAATAAAGATTGCAGCAAAGTTTCTCCAGTAAAGGGAAAAAGAATCTGAAACACACTGGGCAGGAAATCCTAATGCTCTCTTTGAGTATAGACAGATTAAAAAAAAATTTCCAGAAATATTAGAGACATAAAACCAAAAATATAAATACTACAAGGAGATCAAGGATTCAGCAGCATCCTGCACCATACAACTACCCCAGTCATCTTCCACCTCAGCAGCAAAACTGCACATTCAATGGAAGACACTGTTTTAGGAGAATGTTCTTTGTTACTGATATATTTTTAATATTCTCACCATTAAAGATAAAACACAGTAAGCTTCTATAAGAACAGCAGCACTAAAGGAATCTCCCACCACTAACTGTACTACCCCCAAGGTAATTTTGTAATAAAAAATTTTTATGGGTTTTTTTTAGTTATTATTGTTTTCTCTTTGGAAGGATTTAATCTTCAACTAAATGCTGTTTTTATGGGAAAAATAATTGCATCATTATTATTTCCACTTAAATACATTCCTAAAGTGCCTCAGGGCAGCTCTAGTTTTCTCCTATCTTATTTTTCCAAGGATAAAGGAACCTCACAGGTAGGACCTGCACTGCTTTACACTGCACTGAGGCAGGGCTTTGCTTCCTTCCTCTTGTTTTGTTTTGCTTTTCAGCAGAATTGCCTATAAAAAAAGAAAAAAACACATCCTCTTTATTATTTCTGCTGGGTCATACACAGAGCCTGTTTCTCTGTGCTCTGATAAGGAACAATTAGAAAGCAAGGAAGGACATATTCTACTACAAAATCAAAGTCTGGAATGTTTGACATTTTCCACAGTTTTGCTGAACACAGAAACGAGTAATGTACATCTTTCAGTGAAATACAAAAACTGAAATAGCAAGAATTCTCAGCAATGTTTTGCTTCCTTTGAAAAACCATTTCTCTTAGAAAAAGAATTTTGATGAAAACATTTTAACGAGACAAATGGCCGTTCCACGAGATACAAGCCATGCAGTACATTAAAGGAGTCCAATTCCTGCCTTTCTCAGTGGGGCTTTCTACAATTTTCTTTTGCTTTCATTTCAAACAAAGGTCAACATAGAGAGAAAAACATTGGAGCTGCTCTCTGCGTGTAGGAAAATGAAAAAGGAAAAAGCACAACAACTGTCAAGGTTCTGGCAGAACAATCAATGAATTAAACACTGTTCTGTGTCTGACAAATGCCTACCAGTCTTGGTCTACGATCCAGGCTCCTGCAGGATACCCATAAAAATACACAAGAAGTAGTAATATCCCTACTGTAACAGTCCAAATCCTTTACTTCTGAATCTCTCTTGCAGATGAATAATCACTGGTGCAGAGTGGCAACTGCCAACAAAATCCCCGAGCCTGCCACTGCGATGTCCCATCCTGGACATTCCCAAGTCCAGCAGCGTCAGAGAAGCCAAAGCGTGGGCAGCACTGGCCAAAGCAACCACTTTTCCTGGCTCCCAGCAAAGGGCACAGGCAATCCCACAACCCTGGAGGAACTGGGAGATCTCAGTCAGCTCCATGTCCTCCTCACCCTTGTTCTGCTGGGATGCACCAAGCCCCTGTTCAAGGCAACATGCTACTGAGCAGCACAAGGAGGGC
Source organism: Pseudotriccus pelzelni (assembly GCA_035584735.1). NCBI lineage: Eukaryota > Metazoa > Chordata > Aves > Passeriformes > Tyrannidae > Pseudotriccus > Pseudotriccus pelzelni. The sequence continues at coordinate 9,677,136 of JAWMRA010000023.1, read as the reverse complement.
TTGCAGGGGTTCGCATTTTGAGTGATAGACAGATGTGATTTGCTCTCAGTCAACTAAAGTTTTTATCTGCTGTGAAAACATCCCTGAATGAAAACATCAGCAGCCTTAGCAAGCCAGCCCCACTGAGCTGTCTCAAATTCTCTGTGGGCAGGTCACCCGTGCCTTTAATTGAGCAGAGAAGCAAAGAGCTGAGGTGTCCAAGTGTGGAAGACAGACATGCCTCTTACATAAGCTCAGCTTTAGACAAAATCCAATAATTAATTTCCACCCTGCAAACAGAGCTCTTTGCAATTCCATCCCACATAAGGTCAATACCACTTTCCATTTAATTTCCTCTGTGTCCAGGATGTCCCTCACTTTCTTCAGCCCACAGTTAATTACTGTAATACATTCCCCAGTTCTGCAGCTTTGATTTTTTTTCCAGCCCCAACAAATCACTGCAAGTGCAATGTAAGCAGATCCCCAGGCCCAATGCCTCAATCACCAGCTTTTGAGATGTGTCAAAAGCCCCGGGAACGTCTCCAAGCACTGTAGTGGGGCATTTATCTGCTCTCTACAACAGGAGGTACAGCTTCTCCATCACCAGTTTCCCCAGAGTCACAAAGTCCCTGGCAGATGAAGCTCAGCCAGCAGGCAGGCACAGCTGGGACATGGGATACACATCTGGCAATAACTAGGTGAGGGACCTACTGATCTCCTACCACTGGCTGAAGCACGCTCAGGTTACAGTGGGTCTTCCTCCTTTTGGCATCCACGTTGAGAAGCCTTTCAGCACAAACGGACACGAGTGGCTCTGGCTGGGTCTGCAGCACCTCCAACACTCAGCTCCGCTGCCCGAGCCCCTGAGTTCCACACAGTGTGTCTGCAGCACCCAAGGAGGGGTGCTGGCAGGTACCACAGCTCTGCTTCTACTGCAGCATTTCATCTCCTCCAGCCCAGCTTAGTCACAGTTTCCCAGGTCTCCAGGAACTGGCAACTTGGGCTCTGCCTGCAGCAGCTTCAGGGAGGATTAACCCTCCTAGCAAGATTCACCCCTGCTCTCCCCACAACCCGGGGTAACTCAGCCAGTGCCAAAAAAAGCTGATTTTTTTTCCTGAGTCTCTTACATTGACTTGACTTATACACAAGTTCACCAAGTTCAGCTGTTACATTAGCACAAGGAAAAACAGAAGGAAAGAGGAGCAAACCTCAAATTCCATTTTTGAGAATGAAAAAATACATCAGGATACAGGCCCAATCTTAAATCTGACCCAAACCACCCAGATCTCAACTTCCCAGCATAAATTAGGAACCTGGCACCTTTAGAACTTGTGTTCTAAATCAAGGTGAGCCCATAGGGGCCAGACAGGGAGAAGACTGTTCTGCTCCAATGGCTCCTGAGCATTTCATCATTATCCCCACAATACTTCTAGCTAGCACGTAGTTTTAAATATAATCCATCACCTTTAAGTATTAGATGCCCAGAATTTAATTAAACTCAAAACAAAGCAGCAAGGAATAATACCCAGAGAACAAAGAGATAGTATCTGTCTTTTCTGTTATGCTGAGGAAAGGGGAACCTTTTCTTTATTATTTTTTCAAAAAAATTCCTGCAAAGGCATGCATGTATATGAAAATATAAAAGTAACTCATAGTACTTATTCTGCAGTTGAGCTGATATTCATTAGGCAATCCTTCTGTGGTTTCTGTATGACACTGGCAAAGGCAACTCATCTGTGTTTTTATCTCAAAGCAGCACAGAAAGGCCAGTGGGTCAAAACGCCTTGGGGAGGGGGACTTGAGCAGTTGTAGAAAAAATACAACCTGCTTTCCCCTGGGAGAGTGGGGCAGGGAGCCAGGAGGTAGCAGTGTCCATCTGAGCAGGGAGCAGTAATGCCCACCAAGGCAGATGATGCTCCCAACACAGGACACACTGCAAACCAGCAGTACAGAGACCAAAATTCCAAGCCACCTCTGAGCCTTCCAGGTGAGAGATTTCTGCCCAGCACAGCTGCCTGTCTCAGCTTCAGCACAGCATTAATAACTGCGAGCTGTGTCAGAACTCCTGGGAATCTCCGTGGCACAGTGCTCCCAGTGTACCTGGGATTTCCCTTTACGGTGCTGCTTGTAGAGGAGGGAACAACACACTCCCAGGCACAGCCTCAGCTGGTATTTCTGGACACAGATCCATCAGCTGCAGCCCAGCAGTACAGCAGAGATTCAAACCCTTCTGATGGGGATTTGAACTGCTACAGCCACACTCGGTAGCTGTGGGTAGAGCACGAGTGATCAGAGGAATGGGTTTACTCAGTCACAGAGAGAAGCAAACCTGCACAGCACGAACAGGCAGCAAATACATCACCCCAACAGGGCAGAAACTCCTCACTTTTTCCAAGGCAGTCTCCAAGACATAATCACGCTACATCTAGATGTAAAAAAAAAAAAAAAAAAATCAATCAAAACAGATTATTAAACTGCCAAATTAGCCAGCAGAGGGAGTTATGGCAATACAACAAAACAACACTTAATTGACAATTTAAAAATAAAATTATGTGCTATAGGTACCAAGATGTGAATTTAAGCAAAGCACCTTCTTTCTCCCTCTGCACCAGTCCTTCCAAACATGTAGATAACAGCAGAACAGCCATGCTGACCCACCACCTGCAGCCTGCAGTACAGGTTTGCAGAGATCAGGTATCCACATGGCCACAGAGGTTGTGCACACTGCTATGAACACACTTGTCTGCAAATAAAGCCCTGCAAGTGCAAGTCTGGGTAATCAGGAGGCAGCATCAGATTAAACTCTGGGACTCTCTTTAGTGATCCATTTAGCAAAAGTTCCTTATCACAAACATGACAAAAAGGAAGCCAATGCCACCACAAACATGCTGTTTTTAGCAGCTCCTTCCTCTGGTATCATGTACTTCATCTTCCCAACCCTTCATCCTCGTCTGGGGCCACCCTCTTCCTCATACTCCTGATGTAACATCCCAAAGGAATTCCCCATGTTTAGCACAATGGAAACCTGATCAGAGGCCTCCAGACACTGCTGTAATAGGGCTGATAAATAATTAGTGAAGGGGATAGAGGACAAGACAAGAAACATGGGTTTCCCACCACATCTATGAAACAATACTCAATAGTCCCTGTACAGTGTTGGTCTATAATATCTACCCCATGATCTACCCCAGAATAGCTGCTGGTTTGGAGTCTAAAGACAAGGCTAGACACTGCCCTCAGGGGAGGAAAAAGGAGGCTGGAAATCTCATTAGATACAATTGGAAAAAGCTGGACTGAGCTTGAAGCGGGAGTGGTCTGCAGGACTACTCTTGGTTTCAGATAGTAAAAAGCATGGAAAAAATTATAGATGACATTTTGGTTGCTTATTTCCATTCCTAAGAGAAAAGCAAATATATTTTAATAGCAATTAAAGTAACAGATTTTTCATGTATTTATTTATTTATTTATTTCAGTTTGAATAATAAAAAGGGCACAGACAGCAGGCTGCAAGCAGGTCACGGGTAACCCTTCTCAGCAAACACCAGCTCTGCTGAACAACTGAACCCAAAGCAATCCTGCTTGAAGCAGCATCAGGGCATAGACACAGACACTCCCCATAAAAGCTGCTCTGAACAGGTACAGCTGGCAGGAAAATGAGGGGAGGATGAGTGAGTGGCTCCCTGAGGACATGAGCAGCCTCAGGAGAATCCAGCCCTTCCAAGGCTGGTGGAGGGAGGACAAGATGAGCCAGGGTTTGGGGCTGGGTGGCCAGAAGGGTCAGCACTGGGGGCTCCCGTCAACTGCAAGAAATGCTGCTCTCGTTCAGGGCAGGACTCATTAAATTTACCATCCATGACCTCACAGAGCAAAGCACAGCTGCAAAGAAACACCCAGCGATCTCTGACGGAGCTGCTGACTCACATCACACTGATGGGGTTTGATACATTTGCAGAACATTTTCCCAGGTCAAAAGGCAATTGCTCATCAAAATAATTGAGCACCTCCACGGCTCAAGAGATAGGGCATTTCTGGAAGATGGGGCACAGGCAGGGTCAGGTCCTCTCTGTGTCTGGCTTGGAGCTGGCAGAAGAGAACCAGCAGAAGGAACATTCCAACCCAGCCCTGTGCCCCCCACAAGTGCCTTCTTCCCAGAGGGGAGCATGTGTCTCCTGTCTTAGCAGTTCAAGTCATCACATACTGTGAAGGCTCCCAACTTCAGTTTGCACTGGAATGAACAGTCCAAAATTTATTCCCCCAATCATTAAAAATTCTGTTTTCAAGACACAGGGGGAGATTCTAATATTTCTGATACATCAAAATAAAGATGTGAACCACAAAGATTGCATATATAGCCACAGCTTTAATAACTGTGTCTTCCAACTTTGTTTTTCCACCTAAAAATTCTGGGACAAACAAAACCCCAACTGTTCCTTTCAGGTTCTTCCCTGGAAGGAGAGCATTTGGAGCCTCCTGGGTTTAGTGGCTGCCCACTCAACTGTTCAAATTGATTTTGCATATTAAATACTGAGAAGAGAGAAAGGGCAATGCAGGGAAGGAAGAAGAAAAATGTAATCCTGCATGTGGTGGCACCGCACCAAACCCTTGCCCAGGACAAAGATATTTTTCAATTACTAAGCATAACAAAACAGAACATACAGCAACATACACTGCAGGTAAAATCTAGAAGAAACACTCATTTCCAAATGTTATCAGCTGAAAGAGCATTTGCATCCACAGTCTGTATGTTTATCAGCAAAATAAAGAAGACCTTAAATTAAGAAGACCTTCTGCCCTACCATAGCAATGCACGAATTTGAAAAATGCTGTGCTGCTTTCATGTGCCCCCTGATGTTCTTTGATGCACTCATTAGTGACAGGGCATTCTCATTTCAGAAGAGGCTTTTCCATAGAGAAAATTAGTCCCCTATGGGATTGCAAAGAGCAGGGTTTGTTTTCCTTAGGACTTGCCTCACTTAAGGACTGGCTCTAGTGGCACATAAGCCTTGACAGCATCTCACTGCCACTCCTAGTCCAGCAGCAAGCAACATCAGCCCCGTTTTACAGCAAAGCCAGAGGCACATGCATAAACCAGTAGATTGCCAAAGGGATGAGGAATGAAGAAAGTCTAAGACAAAGTCAGACAAGCTTAACAAAACATCGGTTTCCTCACAGCCCCTGTGATTCAACAAGCACAAGGGACTTTTGCACTGTGCTAACAGCAGCTCCTGGAAAAGCGTAAGCATACCCATCCACTGCTAAGAAAGCCAAGAAAAGGTGGTCCTCACTGACAGGAGGAGGGGTGTTCCCATGGACTTTTCCTCCACAGGATAAAGCAAGGCCACTTTATCTCTCCTTTCATCCCTATCTTGGGGCAAGGAGGCAGGGGGCTCTACAGCTGCTTGTGCCCCCAGTGACAGTGGGCACCCCAGGCCTTCGCTGTCCATGCAGACATACAAATTTGGACAAGACAGATTCCACTCTGTTTCAACAAAAACTGATGCCTTGCACTGGGGTGTCTCCATGGTCCAGCAGCATCTCCCTGAGCAACCCACCTCACGGGCAAGGAAACTGCCTGTCCTGCCTGCAGCCCTTGCAGCTGATTGTCCCTGGCCATGCTGCCTGTCCCTCAAAACCCATCTCCACCTCTGCAAGCCCCCAGCACACTGCCCCAGCCCCCTATGCCTGACACAGCTTCCCTTGCAATTCTCACACCTCCTCCAAACAGGCAATACAAAGACACTTAAATCATCCTCAAATCCCTGTCCAGGGGAGTGATGCAGTATTAACGAGGCGATGCCGATGGCAATGAGAGCACTTCTATCCAGCAGAGCCGTCAAAAACAGCACGAGGCTTTCACTGAAAGCTGCAAGCGATCCGTTTACTTGAAGGACCCAGCCTGTCTCTGTGGATTTGTGGAGGAAAGGCTTCTGCATACCTTCTGATTCCAAAGTCTGGCACCGAGACGGGGCTGTTCATTGCTAAGCCTCTGGGGACACAAACTCCTGGCACCACAGGACTGCAACACATTAAAAGCAATCTGGTATCTTACACTCTGCCATCTGAATTACAGCACTGCCTTCCAGGCTGAGACACAGCAAAAACCACTTCCACACCTTCTGCTGCACCTCCTCTACTTCTTTTGCTAACCAACATGGTTTACTAGTAGCTTGAGACCAACCATACTGCCCTGTAATAAAAAATTAATCTCTTCCTTGCAATCTACTAGCAACCTTCAAAGTCCCTTGACATAAGCCACAGAGATGTCTGATAGCAGTAACTGCCTTTAGTAAATCAAGTAGGCTCAAGACTTTTCCACGCAACACCATTTTTAGCAGCCACCTGTATTTTGGGTTTGTTGAAAAGCTGGAGTTGTTTCACATGACTACTCAACCATGCATCTTCAGGCCATTTTGGGATGTTTGTGTTCAAAGCAGCAAAGTACAAAATAAGCCCTGATTAACACAGTGATTGTTGGATGTGAAGAGCAGGGAGTGGGACTTGATGATCCTTATGGGTCCCTTCCAATTTGAGATATTCTATGATTCTAGGATCCTGGTGCCTTGAACACACCAGCTGCAAAGCTACAGAGAAACAGGAATGTATTTCCATCTGTGGGGGAAGAAATGCTTCAGAGTGAGCAACCCGTGCATTTACAGAACTATCCATGGAGCAATCCAGCTCAGAGACAAAGAACAGCCCAAGGGTCAGAAAATTTGGGCTTCAATCTCTTCCTAACATTTAACACTACTGGAAATAAGCTACTACCAGCCTTTGTCTGCAACAGAGAAACAACTTCTATCTGTGAAAGCTGTACATGGCAGGACACTGCACAGTTTTAGAGGTCAGACTGGACAGTGATGGAGGCCATCGGGTAGATGGACAAACAGACCTATCTTTTGATTGCTTTGGGGAAAAAAGTACCAAAAATCACCTCACCTGTAAGAACGGTTTTGTAACAACAAGCACCTGGATGTGTTTACATAATTGAAATAGCACAGAGACAGGACATGTGCATGAGGCAAACCTGGGGTACCTTCCCAGGAAAATTCACTTTGTAAAGTGTATCTGAGGAAGAATGGCAGCTTCACCAGAAGACTTCTCACAAGTGCTGGTTTGTGCATTTCTTAGGTTTTAGCTCTAACCAGATTTGCATTATGTTTTTCATTTTTCATTCACTCTCCTTGCAGATAAACAGCATAAGTGGATGCATCTGAGAAAAATACATCTTAGAGTCCACAATACTTGCATTTTGAGTTTAATCCCCACAAGCATTAACACAGCAAATATGAGTTGACCACAGCATAGGAAAAAAAAACAAATGTGCAAATTATCTGCCATCCACACCACTATTCGTGGTTTGGATCCGCAGACTAAAGACGACAAAGAAAAAATAAGATTGTAATTAACTAATGGGATTAATTCTGAGACAGTGCAGTCTGTTTAGCACAAGTAAGCAGGAGGGAGCAAGCAAGAGATTACTGGCTGAAAGCTAGCAAAGCCCACTTGCAACAGACAATTCTACCCATCAAAGGCACATAAATCAATGAACTGTTGATCCATCACCTTAGTTTTCATTATTACTTCTTACAATGCATTCAGGTTCCTGCTTCACAGCGCCCTCAGAACTAGAGCTCCCATCCCAAGTTCCCTAGAGATGATCTGCTGTTCAAAGCAATCACATCCATAGAGGACTCAGAGTCTGCCTTTGTTTTTAATTATGTACATCACAGTTCAGGTAGATTATAAACCAGTTTCACCATTATCAATCATAACAGTGAGTTATTCAGTTCAACAAAGAAGCGTGAGGCTTTTTTGTTTAGTTTTGCTACACTTGAAGGAAAAAGCCACTGAAGTGTTCTCAAGAAGCACTCGAGAGAGGGAGGGATAAATTAAACTGTAAATAGAAATGGAAATGTGAGAGCAAAGTCATCCGTCACTGCAGCTCGTACCCAAGTTTCAATCAGTCCCAAGCTGGGAAAAGCCAGTGGCTGAATCCGTTTCAGCTACTGGCAGAGGAGTTGTGCAAAACCGCAGGGGAACAGGGCACCTCAGGAGCCATCTCACTGCCTCCTGTCACCAGGGAGCTTCAGCAGGAAAAGTTTTGAACTGAAACTAGAAATACTTATACACAAGGAAAAGAAACCAAACCAGCAAAAAGGCGGACATCCCATCCTGAATTACACCACCCAAGGCTTCCAGATGGTTGCCACTTACTTTCTGCCATGCCCTTTTAGAAAGGTAGGGGAAATTATTCAGCTCCTCAGCTCAAACCCTGCCTGCGAGATTGAGGCCCCTGTGAGCACCAATGTCTTGCTCACCACAGCAACAGGACTGGAATTATTTCAAGAGGGTAATAACCCCTTTCCTTGCTGCCAGCTGGTCAGCCAGCAGCTCACCCCACCACATATTCCTCTTGTGCTTACCAACCATGGGACTCAAAAGCCTTCTCAAAACATCACATGGCGGTCAACCCCACAGACCTTTGCCAGCAAGGATGCAAAATGTATCTGCTGCCCATCTATTGCTTACTTCAGTTCAGCAAAGGAGGGCTCTGCCCACCTTTGCCCCAGCCCATGCCATCAATCCCTACCCGCTTCAGGTCTGTCTGCACGACTCACTCTAGCAACAGCATCTTACTCACACGTGAACTCACACACATGATTTTGGATTCTCCTGAAGCAGAACAAGCCCTTCCTTAAAGCTTTCCCTGGACTGTAAATGTCTCTGCATCTTTCCAGGAGCCTCAGTTACACCTAGCAATCCTCCTTAACTGCACTGCTCCCTACAGCTCAACAGCTGCCAAATCCCCTCCCCTGGGCAGCAGCTGCACCCAAATGTCCCTGCAGAGCAGCTCCTGCACCCATCCTGCATTTTGTACAAGGTGCCAAGTGCTTGGGAATAGCCAACCATGAATCATATTATATTTATGATAATATTACAAAGCTTAAAAGATTATCACTGTGTCACATTTTTGATTTACAGAATCAGGTTGGTTTCTGAATGTAAATCAAGACCCAAGCTCACTTCTAAGTTTTAATGAGTGTTCCCTGGAAGGCCAAAGCACTGGTAACTGTGAGGTACAGTGCAGGGCAAAAACTAAAGAGAGGAAAAGCCATGAATTACAGCCCCCCAGAGCTCAATTACTTCTGACTCATCCTCTCAAACGAGTTCTTTGCCTCCATAAATCAGAGAGAACAGAAAAACCTCACACTGCTGTGAGAGGATAATTATTCTTGCACAGTGTGAGGGGGAAACACACATGCTAATAGTGCCAGCTCATGAGACTGTGCTGGTGTTGATACCAAGAAACATGCTTTTAAACACACAGAGGGGCCCACAGCAGCCTGTAGGACAGCACAGCCCCATCCACATGCTCAGAGCTGCACGAGAGCTGCGAGAGCCCTTCTAGTCTGCAATCCAGGAGCCTAAGGAGGACACAGAACATGCTGACCTCCACAGGAACAAGGTGGCTGAAACCTCCTCAGTAACACTCATCAGGGTTCATCCTGCTCACTTCCACCTGCCTGTACCACGAGGAACTTCACTTTGGCTGCCCATCAGGAAATTAGTGGAGCATTCTAAAAAAAAGGGCACAACTGCATGTCATGCCATTTTCCAGGGCTTTTCCTTCAAAGCGGAGACCTTAGGAAAGTCCAGGACATTTGTGACCTTTTCTAACATATGTAGGTTTTGTTTTAGGAAACACTGCTGGTGTTTCCTAACGCACAAGCAGCAGCACAGAAGAGAGAACACAACTTTGCTGGTGCAAATGCCCCATGAAGCACATAAGAGCATATTGTTAAACATCTTCCTTTGCAGTATTCCATACACATCACTAGGCCAGTGAGTTATTACAAGATACTGCAAATCTCATTTACCTCAAACTCTTTTGTCCTGGATTTATTAATTCTCAGATTTAGGCAGAATTTTTTCAGCCCACAATTATCCGCCTTTTTTCCTCCCATTACATTTTTTTTTATTAGAACAATTCAGGAAAAGCCAGAAGCAGGCAAGCCTTTGAACAATTAGAAGAAACTTTTATTTTACAAATTTGGCCTGACAAAGAAGCTTATACTGTGGTTTTCTCAGAAAGCAGAAGTCACCTTACTTTGGGAGTATTATAACCACAATGCTCCCACCAGCTACCCCAGCTACTCCTTGGAAAGCTCTTTTTGCCAGACCAAGCTAACGGCAAGACCTCATGGGAGCTAATGAATGAGAGAGTAGGGAATGACATGTGGATTTCTAATGGACACTGGTATTTACGGTTATCTAAATTTTCAAGGCCAGAAAAATGGAGGCAATCAACTAAAAGTGGTAGATTCGAGTCTGAATAAGGGTCATGCATTTAAAAGCAATGTAGGATTTAAAAAGGGTTAGTGTTCCGAAAAAGTGTCACAAAAGCACTGTTCAAGCCCTCTTGCCCTCCCTTCCCACATCAAAATAATTCTGGAAGATGAGAAAGTTAACAGCAGTAAGGGATAAATCCAAAGAGCTTAAACCTAATGGGAGAGCAGTTCTAGTCTCAGCCTTGTACAAAGCCAGAACATTCATTCAATCTAATGTTTAGACCATTAACACTGCTCATTAAAATACTAATTTATTTTCAGGGCTGCCATATGTCCTCAGCACACACAAGAATCAATGCAGATGTCTCTGCTGTGTCCAAATGCCAACAAAACACCAGGCAGGATTTTCTAAAGACCTGGCATCTGCCTGGCCAGTTTTGACCCAACCCAACTCTACTTGATCCCCACTGGCAAGACCCCAGTGCACGGCAGAGACAGCAGACCTGCTCCTGGGGCACCTAACAAAGAGCATCATAGCGGCCATGGCCCCACATGCCAAAGCCAACCCTCCAGTAAGAGGGCCATCAACCAACCCATAGAGATGTCACACGGCACCAAGAGACAGGACAGCACGTGGTCACAAAGAATTACACACTCAGGTGAAAGGGCAATGTCCACAGTAATCACAGGCGGTTGGGAGGCCAGAGGCTGAGCAGGAGACACGATAGTGTGAATAGGGTGTAGCTGAGTAACAAAAATCTACAGCAGCAACTTCAGGGATAATTCACAAAATGCTGCCGATTATATGAGAAATACAGGACACTTCAAAAAAATGCCTGACATAGTCTACAGCCCTACAGTTGGCAGGCACTCAGATCCCAGGACCACTCCATTCTCACAAGGTAGCTCTTGCCCTGAGCAAGGAAAAATATTGCAGCTTGATGCAACCACTTAGATCTTCAAGATACCTGTCTAGTTTGAAAAGTAAGCTAACTTGAAAGTTGTTCCCCCTTCCAGAGCTTCCTTTAGTCTTTATCATTTTATTAACAGAGATAAAACCCAGATAGACTTTCAAGTACAGTATCTCACCTGCTTTACTACTTCAGTGTCAGAATGCGGTGACACAGGTGGTCATGAGAAGCAAAGCCAGTGCAGCCACTGCTTCCCAGCCCACTCTGACCAGGTCTCAACAAGGTTAATGGGGACAAAGCTCAGCATCACACACGTTCCCACAATAAGGCGGGTCTGTGAGGCACCCAGATCTCCCAGGGAATGCTTCTCCCAAGACCTGAGCCCTCCATTGGGCTGAAATCCCAGTCTCAAACCAAGCCAAAGGAATGTCACGTGTTGCCAAGGCCTCTGATGCCAGGACAGCAGGACAGCCATGGGCTGAACAGCAGCACTGCAATTGCAGTACACACCAGCCAGGGAACAGCAGGAATTACCACCCTGCCATGGTACACGGAAATTAAATCAATCTGTCTCCAGCCATGCACTCACCCTTTTCTATCCCTGGACACCTCTCTGCTGATCCACCACCCAATTAACCTTTCATTAAAGGCTTCCTAGACATTTACAGAAAGGCCACAGCACCCATGATTAGCACTTTATTTTACATGCATTGCTATAAATACACATTTTGGTCTACACTCCCCCTTGCAGGCAAAACTTGCAGTCTCACCCTCCAATCTTATGCCCCCCAGCACCAGGACGGAGTCGGACCACCAGAAATCACTCCCTAGATACCTTCACCATCTCTGAAGGTTTTTACAGATTGCTGCTGTAGTTCACCTCAGCCATCTCTCTCAGTCTAAGGAATTCTGGTCTTCGTGAAAACTCCTGATACAAAAGCTACCCTTTATCTCTGATTTAACCCTGCCCTGAGCCTCTTTCCAGTTCTCCTGGTTTGTTCCAGAGCCAGGACATAAAGAGCAGGAGGCAGTGCAACCTACACAGCTGCAGTGTGTTTTCTTTCCACTGCCTTTGCTAATAACTTCTAATGTTCAATTTGGTTTTGATCACTGCTGAGCACTGAGCCAATACAACCACAGAGCTCTGCTTTATAACCCCGAACCTCGAGTTCCCAGAGCCTGTTGCTGTCTCACAGCTCATCGCCTTGTGTACATGCAGAATTATTTTTATGTGCATCACTTCACATATTCGTACCCTGAAATTCATCTGTCATTTTAGCATCCCATCATTCTGTTTCCAAACATCTTTCTGCACATCTTCACATTTTGCCTGTCTTTATGACCCCAAATAGTTTCCTGTGCTAACAATGCTTATTTATTTTCTTTGTTGCTTTTTCAAGTCTGACTCATATTTGAAAGATAAAAGACCTCAGCATGAGACCTTGCAGTGTTCTACTGGTGACTTCCCTCCACTAGGAAAACTCATTATTTACTTCCACTCGCTGTTCGTCTTCTTTTAGCCAACTATTTTTCTAAGTAGAGACCCTCCCCCTCTTTTCCCCCACTGCTTCATTTCCTTAAACATCTTCTGTGAGGAACATTGATAAATGTCTTTTAAAAAATCCAAGCAGGCTTTATCAGAGTGCTCTGCTCCACACGCTTGTTAACTCCTTCAAAGCAGAATTTTGCCCTGTGCCTCTCTGTGTTTGCAGCTGTCTTTTCACTTAAAAGCAAATTCTGAATTTCATGGGACACTATTGAGGGCAAAGCTTTTCTAGCTTCAGGTGTTCTAAAAATTCATGCAAAAGGAAAAATTATGTCCCAGGTGCCTCTTTTGTCATCTCACAAACACCTCCTGGACCCGTCTTCCCTTTATGTAAGACCAAAAAAACCCTTTCCCAAACATAACTATCAATACTAATGCAAACCTTTTATCTTTAGTCTCTCCTTTGCTGCCTCAGAGAGTACAGGCTAGCCTCAGTTTAGGTTTAATAAAGGCTGGTGAACGTCTTACTGCAAATATTTATTTGGGCACTGACCCCTGAAACAAATCCAATTCATCCAGCTGCTGATTCAGACAGCATTTCAGCTCCTAAGTACACAGATCCCTTTCTGCAGAGACCCCACTCTACCTCCCATCCCTTGCTGAGCTTTTTAAACCCCTTTATCACACCTCTCTTCACAAAGCTGTAATCAATTCGCTTGCACATGCTAGGCCTTTCCAAGTATCCTAAGGGAGCCAAATGCCACCATTTACAGTGATCTAAGTATGTAGTTTTCATGGAGGCCACTGGAAATCCCAAACTTCACACTGACATTCACTTCTTTAGCACCGCCAGTGAAGGTCCTGCTCTCAGACACCTCCAGCAAGCTGATCTTGTCAGGCAGAATCAAGCAGCAGATACTACTCAGGCTATTCAGCATTACAGACTCTACACCTTCCAGTTCAGCTACTGAAGCTTTGACTCCACAACATTTTAATGTTTCCCAGTAGTTTTGCCTGTTTGATCCCAATCCAAGACCACATGCAGGTCAGTACATCCCTGAAACCCTCTTCGGGCTCAGCTCTTAGAGGTGGACTGCCAGTTCTGCAAATGTCCCAGGCTGAGATCCAGCACTTGGTAGAACAAAGCAGTTCAGGATCATTCCCATGCCATCAGAGAACATGTGAAAAGAAAAGAGGCACAGCAGTGGGACTGCAGAGAGAAGGGACTGAAGGAAAGAAGGAAGTTACAGGAAGAGCCCAGTGCTGACAGCACAAGCTCCAGAACAGAATCCAGCAGGGAAAGGAGGGGAAAAGTCAGAGCTTTCCCACATCTCACAGAGCTGTGTAGCTCACCAGGGTGGCCACACAAAGGCAACTGATATTTCTGCTGCTGTAACAAATAAGGCCCAGGGATGCCACACACCACAGCAGTGTGAGTGGATGGGGAAAAGGACTTAAAACTCTATGCATGCCCTGAATCCCACCTTACTTAAATTATGTTTGAACAGATTTCTTGTTTAACATAAGAAAACTTCTATTGATACAAAATGCTGGCCACATTGTTTCTTTCTTGCCTATGTATCCCTCACAATTACTGTACCACCAAATCCTTCTGTAGAAATTACTAGTTTTCCCTGGAGTCATCTAAAAGCATGAACATAAGCTCCATTCCAGAACAATTGGTGAGAAAACACTGAGCTATGTGATACACAGTAGGGACAAAATCTTTTTAGAAGTGTTTACAATGCAGGGCAGGCACCTTTGTGTTAAGAGCACATCTAAAGCTGACAAAGTGAAAACACACTTCTATAACATCAACACAGGACAGAGATGGGTGGCTCAGCGGCTCAGATCTGAGGGCACAGCTGCAGTCTTTAGACAAATCTATATATCAAAGATTTATCAATCACACACATCCTCCAACAGGCAGAGAAGCATCCAGAGTTCAGAGTTGAATCCTACAAGCTGTGTCATTTTTGTGTCTCTCAAAGAGCAACCCAAACCCCAAGAACTTCAGAGTGTTCCAAACACAGTCTGTGCTGTTGCCAAAGGCCACAAGATCTCAGCAAATATTACCCCTCTGAGACAAAGGAGAGCTTCCAAAATTCCTGAACCACCAAACAACTGTTAACGTTTCATGTACAATCACATGTTTTTTAAGGAGCAGGAATGTCATCCTTTATCTCAAATGAAAATTTAACAATGACAATATTGTCATTTGGATTCTTTTCCATAACCTTCTGGACCACTGATGGTCTGCAGATTGTAATTCAATAATCACTGGTCTATGGAAAGTTGGTACAGTGAGCCAACACAAGGGTTATGCAGTATCACCATTTATTGCCTCCCTTGGGGAAGATAATGCAGAGGAGGAAATGAGGTTTCCAGTATTGACCCATTTCTTTACCAAGCTTCTATCTGTGACAGTTCCCCACTCAGTATGCTGCCACAGATGCAGTATTGAGTAATTATGGTGCTCCCCCTGCTTCTTTCCTCCTCTTTCCAGCTGATTGCATAAACTTTACAAGCAAATATAAAAATTGGCATTTTTAGCAAAGTTGTCCTAAATGTGCCCTTCTGACTTTGCTCTCACTGAAGCATTGTGATAATTAGTATGTTCACGTTGAGCACGTGACTGCACGCCAGCAATCCCAAATGCTGCCTTCTGTGCCAGACGCCTCACAACCACCAACAGCGGTACCGTGAGGATGCCAGAAAACTTCAAGCAGAGCAAAACTTGTGTGTGTGTGTCAAAGTGAGAGCTTGAAACTTCACCCCCACGCACACTAGAAAGGAGAATCAAAAGAGGCTCATCACAGCATCTCATCTGAATAAATTCTTTGAAATTCCCTTTTAATGCATGACCTTTAGCATAGAAAGCACTTCATACACATTTCCTCTTCTGTTTTTAATATCGCTTTCATAAAGCTGATGTATTTCACATTTTCATCAACAATAAAAATCCAAAAGAAAAAAAATGAAAAAAATAAATATTGATATTTGACTTTGGTATTTAGTCATAATGTCAGCTTTACTAACTTCACAATTTGTCAGAAATGATCAGACAGAGGGATCTTTCTACATTAGGAAGCAAATATCATGATTCAAAAAGGCTTTAAGATTGTGCAAAATACCCATGGCTCTCAAGCAGAGAGGAGGGAGCCTTTACCTTGTACCACTATCTGCAACGGTTTGGGATGAGGATGGATAAATTGCATTCCAAGTATGGGAATTACATACCAGATGAGATCTGCATGACCTCACGCATACTGCTTCAGAAACCAGCGTTACATCTCTCAGCAGTACAAAAAGCCCACTAGCTCTGCATCAAGGGTAAAAGTACACCTGAACTTCCTTCCCCAAAAAGTGACAATTCCAGCACTTCCCACCAGAAGTGATGTTTCCCAGGCTGCAAATGCAGATTATAATCAATGGAACTGATGGCAATTGAGGGAAAGAAGGGCAGTTCATCTCCTGGCCCATGAAATTGCAGACTGCCATCAGAAGCTATTTCCTTCAATTCAGAATATTCCCTCCCTTTTTCCCATTTAACAATGGGCCCAGAAAAAGCTGGAGACATCTGTCAAACCCAGATGGCTCACTTGGAAAATGACTGCGCGTCTGTTTATAGGGAAAGCGATAGAACCAACAGAGAAAGGTTGGATATTTATGTACATTGGAAACTGCTCATCCCTGCAATAACAACTTGAACTTGCTCCCAGCTCCACTGCAGGCAGGACTGGAGAGCTGTTACTCCACTGAGGGACCTCATTTGCAATGGGCCACATTTAGGGAAGATGAGACCATGTGGTTGGACTGCTCCACCCTGCTATTGCTGAGGTCTCACAACCCTCTAGCCAGGAAATTCCCTTTCAAAAAGAGTATCTGGAGGATTATTCTGTGACTACATGCAGGAGCAGCAAACTACATGTCCTGGGCTCAGATGTAAATAAAACATAATGCTGGCCTTTAAAAGAAAAGTGGGGAGGGAGATAAAAGGAAGCGTAAGTCTATACTGAAAAGAACAGTTTCCAGGGGATTAAGCTGTTGTCCTATTCGCTCTTGTCTATTTTAGCTGCTGTTCAGGATGTTAACATCACTACTCCCAGTGACGCAATGAAAACAATTATTGTGCTGGCAGTAGGATTTGCAGCTAAGAAGAAATGTATATTAAGGAAGAAGGAGTGAGAGGTGCTGTTATGAATAACTGCTTCCAGTCCCAGCAGCCCTCCATAACCAGCAAAAGGGTATCATGCCTTGTACACGGTAGTAGAGCCTGGGTGGGCGGGCGGTTTTACACAGGGGCAATGTATCTGCCAAACCACAAACCCCACAGAGGACACAGCACGGGTGTCTCAGCCAGGAGAGGCACAGAAGAGAAAGTTGGATTGAGGACACCCGCTTTTGTTCAGAGATCTTCATTTTTGCCAGCAGATGATACTAAATAAATACCACCTGGAGAAGAGGTTTAGAGCCCTTAGGAACATCCCTGTATGGCCTAAAGTTACTTTTCTTCTAACCAAAGCTTGTCCAGTTTGGAAGATGGGGAAGTGAATCAAATGCTTGATCAAATGGGATCACAGTGGGGCTCTGATCGCAGCAGTGCGGTACAGACACTGGTGTGCTGCTGCAGACACCACTCAGCTAGGAAAAGTGCCTGGTGTTCAGAAGGCAAACAAAGGGGATCTGAGTTGAATACAGCACGTAGCCCTAGTGGCCCCTCAAAAGCACTCATGCTGTCAGAGCCAGTGACACCAAGTGATCACACTCACAATGCCATCACAAATTAAGCGAATTTAGTACTTGCAAAAGGTGCCATGCTGACAGAGTTCAAAGACTGAAGCAGCTTCTGTAGAGACATAAAGATACATCAAATATATTATAACCCTTCATCTAACTGACCCACCAGTTGCCTGCCCCCCCAGCTCTTTGCTGGTAAGAGGGCGGCAAGACATGAATCCTTTCATACTCACACTGTTTGCTCTTTAAATAAAGAGAGCGGCAGCTTTTACCATTTTCACCAAGCAAATACAGTGACCCTCCACCAACACATCACTCCAGGATCAGCAGCAACCACTCACCAAGGACCATCACTCAGCCCAGTCAGCCCCCTCACAGGCATTAGGACCCCATCATCCCTAGTGTATCTCCAGTCTTTGCCCCTCCCACCAGCACAAGCTGTCACACCAAGCCAGTGACAGGCAGGCAAGGACCTTCCTTTATATCTTGCCAGTTTCCTTGCTGTGACCCCTGTTTGTAATCAGCAAAGACACTTCAGCAGCTTTGCCGAGTTCTGCACAACTTTGCAGCTCCCCATCAAGCTTTGAAGGCTGCTCTAACTCAATTTGGCACTGCTATTTTTGCTGCCTGTGCTGGGGATTGCTAAGGGACTGTGCAAGACACTGCTGCTACAAAAAGAAATTAATATTTCACAATATCCTCTCCCCCCTAATGTGCCAAAGAAACACATCCTACTGTATTTCCAGAAATTCGTCTACTTTGGAGCAAGAGCATCAACATAGCAGAGCAATCACTGGAGTTAGCTATCAGGTACCTGTTCCATTCCTCCTCCTCCTGCAGTACCAGGACAAGGGACTGAGTTGCTAATAGCACAAAGCAAACATTTCAAAGCCTGTTGCTCTGTTTCTCCTGGGCATTCTGCGCTGTACTTCTATCCCAGTTGTAGTCACTTAGGGCAGGAGAGACATGCCAGCCAAGTCCCTTGGGGCTACCTCACAAACACCAAGAAAGCACACAGAGCCTCCTCTTCTCTCCCAGCACCAAGTTACTCCCAGATCCTGTAAGAACAAGGTCCCCCAAAAGCCACCACCAAACCAAGCCTGGAGTTCAGATCCTGGACGTCAACTTCTCAGACGTCCCAGGAGTTCAGGACTGGAGGGTCTGCTCAAGTCCAACTCGAAGAAACACTTATTTTGTAAGTAAAGAGTCACTGTTCAGAACTACATTAAACCAAGAAGATGAGAATCCCATTAGCTAGTCTAATTTAACCTGATCTGTTTGAATTTCATTAGATGTGGCTGCACTGGAGACTCAGTAATAAGACTACAGTATATTGAGATCTTGACGGCTTCTAACTCAATCTCCCAACCTGATGCAGACAGCTGTAATCATGTTAATTAGCTACAGAACCTCTGATGTACTTCAGCTGAGCTCAGGGTGAAGCGAGAAAGATTAAAACGAAGTCAAATGAATGAGAAAGCGCCACCCTGCTTGCATACAATTTACAGGAAGGGAATAACACACCCTTTGTGTGCAGATGTCTTCCTTTGGCTCAGATGGGGAAGGGCACTGCATAGGAACAAAGTGTCTCTGGGTAAGATCAGTTAATTAGCTTGATAAATTCAAGAATGAGACCAAAGGTAAAGAAAGAATTTTTCTTATTTAAATAGCCCCCTACAAGTTGTCAGCCACTGGAAGTCACACACCAAAGCTATTTCGGAAAACAATCAGCATGCTGTTATTTATAAAGTTAGCTTACTTGGGTGTTTTTCCTATAGAAAAACCATTGCTCTTACATTTGTCAGCACTCCCACAGAGATCAAGAGGATGCCAGTTTGAATAAGCAGCTAGACAGCCTGGATGGCAGCTTTTGGTCCCAGTCCCTGCTCAAGGGGGAAGGGCCGGCGCTGCTCTCTCTGCTTACACTGCAGGCACACAAATGGGGTTCAAGCTCTTGATCACGGCATGAGTCAGTTCAGATTGCTGCATCAAAAAGAACCTTTGAACTTCAGCACCGCAAAGGCAGTCAGCAAAATAAGTGACATTCATTGCTGTGTCCATAAACACAGTTGTATTGGAACAGGAGAAGCACAGACGAGCACAGGGACTGCCAGCTCTCACACCCTGACATCTAAGGAGGGCTGGCTCAGAAGCCACCTCGCATCTGACCTGTTTCAGGCGATGAGGATGAAGGTCCTTCAGCCAAAAAAGACAGAAACCAAGATTTATAATGGCAACCACTAAGACTCACCTTCATATTCAATGCTTAGGAGTTTGTTTTGGGTTTTTTTGCCAACCCACAGTAGTTTGAGAACCGAAAGAGGGTGGGATGTTGCAAAACTGCCTGGACTCTCCCAAAAGAGAAGTTCTAAGGCCAGAGTCAGGCCACTTTTCCTACTGAAGTATGTATTTGCCAGACATATGAAACAACCTCTTCAACTCTCTGCACTGGGACTGCCTTTCCAGGTCTCCTACATCTCCTCGGGGAAGTCCATCAGGACTGCCCACAGAGCCTTCCCAACGCCATTGAGCCCCCTGGCATTAATTCAGGCCAAGTTTTCTGCAGCACAAACAGACATCTCTGAAGGATCCAACCATCCCAATCAGCCTCTTGGCTTGCCTGCAAACTGCATTACAGAAGCTTTAATGACCTGAGGCAAAACCAGAGCATTGCAATGCTTTTCCAGCTGAAGTCCTTGTACTTTTCCCTTCACTGCAGGCCCCAACAAGCCCCAGAGGAGCCCATTCCCAATAAGCTCATCAGGAAGACACGGAGGTACAAGTCACCCTAGCACACTTCTGCCTCTAACATCCCTTTTGGAGCCTGCAGCAGTGGGGATCTGGAGCTTGGAAAGCAGTGCAGGAGCATGTTTCACTGTGAAGGAATAGGATTTAGGCAAAGAGAAGTTCTGTAACCTTCTCCTGGCTTCTCCCCTCTCCCACAGCCCCACGGCACTCAGAGCAGCTTGTGGGACAGTGTGCAAACTGGAGAGAAACATCTAAAGCCTTTGAGAAATACAACCTCAAGCAACTTATACACACTAAAGGCACCCAGACAGTGTGGGGAAGATATTTATAGCTGGGGAAAAGAAACTAGGTAGAATTAATCCTGATCTCTCACTGTTTCCCAGATAAATACTGAACTGTTTGTGGTTGAACCTACTCCAGGCTTTCCCATTCCATGCAGAAAAAAAAGTGACATTGATATTGATTTCAGAATTGCTTTCAAATTACAAGTGCTAGCAATAAAATTAACTGCATCAATTTCAAGCACTACGTATCACTTGCAATTTCAATTATCGATTAAGTACCATGGCGGAAGCATTAAGCATTGAAATGTTAACAGTGATTATTACTCTGCTACTGTGTAGTTCGAGACTCTTTTTTTACTGGTGTTTTGTTTTGCTTGTTTTTAATTCTGAGACTAATACTTATGTTGGATACTCTGGGAGCTGCAGTTCAAACACCATCATGTTCAATGTAAGTGCCTAAGAGATAGAAATTGTTTTTAATTCATGCAAATACAGTGAGTTTTAATAGCAAAGAATAGATAAAACATCATCTTTTACTGGCCTGGCTGAAACACCTTTATAATTAGCAAGGGATGGCCTCCCTGTTTTTAGTATCCTTGCTGATCAGCTGGTATTTATGGGAAGAAGCTGCATCACCCTCCAGAGGCTTTGGTGAAATGAGGTGTTAAGGGTTTCTTCACAGAGAAGCAAACACATTTTACAATCATGCTGCCATGCCAAATATGTTGCTGGCATAACTCTGTTGGCTACCCTGGATTTTTTCTAGAGGAGAGTGGCCCTGGATTTTAACCATAAAAAGAGCAGATTCAGTACCATATTTGATACCTACTGAACACCCACAGCAGGTTTCACAATCTGCACTGACAGAGTGAGAGCAATGGGAAAGTCAACAGGCACAGTCTACAGAAAGAATGCAGCCCCATAACCTGAGGGCTGATCAAGCAGGGTACAACATACCCTTTGCAGGGGTGCTGTGACTGCTTGCACTGACCTCCTGACACTGCCATCACAAATGCTGGGCAGCTTTCGGCTTGGACACCTCTACCTCTCTAATTAACACAGCAAAGACTAAGCCCAGATGGGGAGCAATCACAGCAGTGGTTTATCCTCCCTCCCCATTTATCTTTCTGGAGCAGGTTTGGAACTACCTCAGGTGGGAAAGTTGAGATATGCTTTCCAAGAGGGTGTGTCGACGTGCCTGCAGACACAAGCACCTATGAGAGAGGATGGACATGGCTGGCAGAGAGTTGTGTATTTGTTTATTTGCAGCAAGCTACTCAAAGTTGGAGCCATAAGGATTTCCACAGTCTTGCTCCACTGCACACGAGTCATGTAAAGCTCTGCTTGGCAGCTGCCTTCTCTGACAAAGCTGGTCTCTGAAGGTTGGCCTCCATCACTCTCTAATTTCTTGTTCCTCCTAACTAAGCTAAGCTGATAAGCTGTGCCGAATGTCACTTCTCAAATCACTCAGCAAAATCTCACAGTGGGGCAGATAGTTCCAAAATTATCTCAGTGACTTAGATTTCCCTCTTCCTTTCCCTTTTGCTGTTTAATTGAAAGCATCATTTCCACAAAAATCAAGAGCCCATTTCTCCACATCTCTGCCCAGTGCAAGTCTCACACAAATGCCAGCTTGGTCACTGACTGGAAAAGCTGCCCCACACAGGCAGCAGCAGGCAATAGGACCCACAGAGGCAGAGCTGTATCTCGTCCCTAAGGGCATAAAAGCAGCTGTGGCCCCAGCACAGCAAACCACTGCCTCTCTCAAGAGTTCAATAACACCCTGAATACTACATGATCATAGGGTAAAAGACCCCAAATGCACATCAGAGCTCTAATAGGTTTTAATGCATTGTAAAAATACACAGGGGAACTGGAGCAGTTTAAAAGCGCATCACAACAGAAGGTGAATTACAGCTCTTCAGCGTGACACCCACACGGCATGACTCTAGCCAGGAGATCCTTACAGTGAGTGGCCAGGATATTCCACCAGCTAGACCTGAAGTCAGCACACCAAGAGATGGTGCAGCTGCTAACAGGAGCAGGAAGCTTTACAATTGCCCCACAGTGATGAAGTAAGACACCACATCCAGGAGAAGGCCACTTACAAGCAAGGAGTTGGGTGATAACACTGCAGCATGGATAAGAGGCAGTGTCCAGCCTCAGGCACAGGAAAGGACCTGGGCCCCCTTCATGGCTCCTACTCCACACTTGCTCCAGAAGGGAAGAAATTCAGCCCATGCCAGCACCCCCCTTTCTGCACTATCTGTCAGGGTGGATGATTTGAGTCTAATCCACAATACCTCAGCTGTTTCTTAGTGATAAATCCAGTTTGGAAAACTAGCACTTCAGAACTTAGCAATGTCAGATCTCGAGGGTAAGCTGTAAATCTCTGAAGGGCAGCAGCACACATCACATATTATGCACAGGCACAGCAAGTATAACAAGCAGGAAGCATTCCTTCAAAAGCTGGGTGTTGGATCACAAGTCAGGTCTGAATCTACATTCCCCTCTTGCCTCCTTGGGCTTCACATTTTGCTTTTTCCACAACTTGATCATTCATGCCCCTGAACTGCAATACTTCCCTCCTCCCTGAGCAACAGTTGGCCTTTTAGCTGGATACACAGGTACCCCAGTGATTTACAGCACACACAAGGACATGCCATTTAAGCAAAGTGAAGTGGGGCTGTTGTTCTTGCACAGTTTACAGCTGCACTGTGAAACTCACAGCTGAAGGATGAGAGAGGCCAAAAGCACTGGTGGGTTTCAGAAGAATATCATCTAACAGCCAGTTCTCAAGGAGCCAGACAACCAGCCAGGACTGTGAGGCAGGAGCAGGGGGAAGGCTGCACAGAAGGATCAAGCACCCAGCATTCACATGGACCCTTGTTCCTCTTCTCTTGGCATCCATTAAGTACTACCAGGGACAGCATAACTGAGAAAAATGGTCTGAGCCTGTCTGGGAAGTATAATTTTCTTATCAGCTGAGACCATTTGCTAGTTCAAACCTCACTGAACACTTCAGTTCTCTGACAACAGCAACCGACCATTTGAACACAGGCTGGACTGGTAAGTGAGAAGCAAAACCAACTGAAATCAAACTGAAATCATCCCAAAGAACAATAGAACTAGTATGCAAGTCTACCCTACAGCTAAGCATAGCAGGGGACTTCAATTTGATTTCTCTCAGCAACACTAATGGACCAATTAGCTGTTTCTCAGGGAAGAAGTCATGCCATTTACATATTTTGGTCGTACGGCAGGGAGTAAAAAAATTATGAACACATGTGAAGCATTTGTATGTGCTCAACTACCAAAGATTTCATAATGAATACAGTCATGACATTAGATTAGTGTTTCCCAATGCAAAGAGGATTTTGTTTTAACTAGAACCGTAAAAAGGAATTATAGCAGCTGTGCCTGTCATTATTCTGCTTAGCCTGTTAATGGAATTGGCTTGCTAGAACCAAACTGGTTCAAAAGATTAATTAAAAACAGGTGGTTCTGTTCAATAACTTCTCCATATCACATTGAGATCTTCTTGTGGCCAAACCACTTCTGTTCTTCCTAGTGACCTGCGGAAGTTCCATTTGCTCATCTCTGGGGGTGATAAAACAGTAATAAAATTAAATTCAGAACACTGCCTGTGTGACAGAGTGTGTTGCAAGGTCCACCTGAGGAGAAAAGCCACATCCAACGAACTAGGGCAGCTGGCCCTTGTGAGCCTTCTCCAGTGGACGGTTTTCCCTTGGAAGTGTCCTCTATGTGACTGTACAACTCAAGAGGGATGGTCTTTGCATGAGACATCCCCAACGGGACTTAAAAACAACTTGTTGGTCAAAAAGGGCTGAAGCTCATTAGCCTCCAAAAACAGGAGAGGGTGGTTTGAAGAAGCTTTCCAACCACAAGCAGAAAAGTTCTGTATTTGGAGGGTTTGTCACCATCTCCACTGGCCACATGCAACCCAGACCCGAAACTCCAGCTGTCAGAACCATGCTGGCTAAATGTCTTCTGCAGCCAAGGACTCCCCCTTAGGAGGCACAAAGGGACCAAGATTTAAGACAAATCATAGGAAAAAGAATGTCACTGGCTTCCTCACAGGGAGCCAGTTCCTGGCTGACTAGGAACATTTCACAGAAGATCTCTGCAGGTGTAGAGGATTTCACAGCTACTGCTTATTTCCCTGCAGAATTTTAGGACAACACACCCACATGAGATCCTACACACCCATACATTACAGGCATGCTACCAGAGCTGGCAGCTCCCCTTTCTTTTTGCAGCACAGGGGCCAACTTAGAGCACAGCCCCACTGCAGAGAGCCCAGCTGGTGCCAAGAGATGGAGAGAGAAGAATCAGCAGCAGCATTTTTACCAGAGCAATTCCATGGGTCCCAGGCACCAGATCAATGCTCCTTGAGGATATGAAGATGCAGGAGCAAACATCGCTCTGCATGGCTCATTCCTCGGGCCTCCTTACAGTTTTACCCAGATTCTCCCCTATCTGTTGGTTTGATTATATCCTGACCTCAGTTCTTTTCTCCTCATATGTGGCAGTAGGCAAAGACAGCTGTACAAGGAAACAGTTGTGCTGGAGGCCTAGGCATTCCCGTCCACAGCAAGGTACAACTGGTGTACAAAAGCTCCAACTGAAATTTGCATAGGAGTTGTAGAAAATCCAGGCAGCATCATTAAGTTACCCACATTTGAAAGCTGCAGGAGATAACACACAGTCAAATCAAATCAGAATTTCACAAAAGACGAGCTGAGAGTCACACAGCCAGGGATACCTCATTCACACATGGATCTCTTTAGAGAGCACATCAAAAAAACCCTGGTCTGTGATCCTTCAAACCCTGCTCAATAGCACTTAGGATTACAGCAGGGCCAGACTGAGCAAAACAGCAGGCTCAAGCTCAATATTTTGTCATGTCCTCACTCATTTCATCTCCCAGAAGAGCAGAGTGAAGTGAAAAGAAGAGTTGTTTTAATTTCATTTCTGATTTGGGGCACATCTACCAAACAGCTATTGGGTTACCTCACAGCTAATTCCTATACTTATTTCTACTTCACTTCGTTTTGTTTCAACCTTTGTGGATTAATATCAAATCCTGAGCAACAGCAGTATTTGAAGGGGATGGAGAAGTAGACAACAGATGCACATTCCTAGAACAGTTGCTAAACCCAAGTGCTATCAGATGCCTAAAAACCACAAACCAAATGCAACAGTGCCTGAAGTGCATTTTGTTTTCTCCATAGGTCAGGAGGACAGTACCTGCCATCACAGAGGGAAAGGCTACAAGACAACAGTGCCCTGGGTTCACTTCCCTCCCATTACCAGCATGGAAACATGGCCAACAGTGCTACTGAATCACTTTTTCTATTCTTTTCCCTCCCCTTGGCAGCAGCCCCAGCATCGGGACCATGGACAAGCTTCAGGCCTGAAGTTTAAACTGCAGTTGCTGGTGATTCCCATTTCAACAGGGAGGTGAGAAACGTTGTCACAGCCACCCACCCACCATCCCGGGGCCAAGGAGGCAGGAGACTCTGGTTATGGCAGGCAGCAGGATCCTCACAGCTCCTGCTGACAGACACACACTCCCATTTGCAGGCTGCACCCCAATTCCAGCACTGATAGAGTCTACAAGAAGTTCAAAGCAATCAATCTTCTGGTTTTGCTAACGTAATGTCATCACATGACTGCAAGGCCATGGGAATATCTTTTTCCCCAGTAGATCTTTCATGCTGTGGCATTCTTTCCCCAGTGCAGGTTTGGATCCCAGGGAGAGCACAAAGCACAAGGCTCTGGATTTGCCCGAATCACATTGCTGTAGCAGTACTGCTGCAAGAAAGCTACATCTCTCCAGAGAGATGCTGCAGATGTGCTGCGACGGCCACACTGAGCCAATTTCCCTTTTGCACTGCACAATCTGGGAAAGGAATTTTCAGCATATTTGTAAAACAAACCTTGTCTTTAATAAGCCTGTATCAGTGGGCTACATTAGTCAGACCCACTCTGCAAAACACCCCGGTGTAACTTCAGGGGAATATGGAGTTTCCTGGGTAAGGGAGGGTCTCCTTGCTTAGAAGTCTGTAAGAAAAACTCACTGATTATTACTAAAAAAAGTGGTCTAACCTGAAGGCAAAAAGACACCTTTAAAGAACAGGTTCTGTGCATGGAGCTGACAGGACTTCCACATCTCTAGGAGGATCCAGGACAAAGACAGTGTATAACAAGTCTCTTTGTACTTACAGCCTTAATCTAACCATGGTCTGGGAAGAAATCCCACCAATTCAGTCCTGTCAGAGGAGAACACACAAAACTACACCCAGCCAGCGCTCACAGAGTGCATGTGTCTCAGTTTCTACAGTGCTAAGTCCCCACCAAATCCACCAGCATCCTGCAGGCAGCACTCCATGGGGGAACAGGACCTTCCTCTAAAGACATTACACAAATCTACTGTGCCTTTTGCTTTAGTTAAAACCAGTCTCATGAGTCTTAGAAGCACAGAGAGAGGAAAGAAATTACTGAAAATAATGTCACAGTTGTGATAGGAATATATATTTGCTCCTGTTCCATAGGGAATGAAGAGGTAGAGTTAAAAATTAGTACCACTTATTAGTGGGAGATCAGAACGATTCTGTGATACAGAGCACTGTGTCTGAGTACATTTCATAGTCTACCAAGCAGCAAAACATGAAAATGCTTGCAGCAGGCTCTGAGTAAGGCATCCTGGAAAACACTGAAGTTTAATGAAATAAAACTGCATTTCAAAACCCACCCAATTCCTCCTGCACTACCACATGCTCCCTTCTTGCAAAGGTACACTCACTCTGTGCATGTACGTGATTTGTGTTTGATTTCCTGCCCTGTTTGGGACTCCAGGTTGTTTTGCAGAGCCCTGAGCAGGGTATTTATTAACATTTTGCCTTCCCCTTCCTTCCTGCCATTAGCAACCCACACACAATGACAGGAGAAGGAACCTCACCACTCTCAGGATCCCATCTCCAGGCTACCAAATGCCTCTGTCCTTCCCAAACCAAAAGGAAATTTGAATTATTAAAAAAAAAAAAAAAAAAAAGAAGACCCCCCTCAGCATCACCCACCACACCTGCTGAAACTGTGCTCAAATATTATATTGAACTTCTGAAAACTATCCCAAGGGACAATTGTTAAAAATAAGCTCAGGTTCACACTGAATGTTTGTTACCCAGCAGCAGATGAGGGGTTCACACGCAGCCAGGTCAGTGTTAGTGATGTTATTCATTTCTTTCATTCAATCATTTTTTTATGAAATCCAGAGTTGCTATTATCAGTATTGAAAGCTGACATCCTATCCTTCTCCTCAAAGCCATTCTAGCATCAGAGAACTCCTGCTGGAAAATACAGTAGAATAGAAAATAAATAAATACTGCACCAGCATTTTCCCCTTCATGTCTTTTTTTCTGAAGTCCATACTCTCTATGCTTTTCTCCCTTCCTGCTCCACATCTCCACATCTAAAATAGGAAATATCTATTGAGTGCAGTCCTTAAAATGCAATCACGATTTCCCTGATTTTTTCCTCCACAGGATGGAGCCATGTTTTCCAGATAATTAAAGATACACTTGAAGTGACAAGAGGGTGTTGTGAGTTGGTTTGGGTTTTGGGGGGTTTTGTTTTTTATTTTGTTTTACTAAAAAAAGAAACCCAAACCATCTCCTTTTCATTCAAGATGACAGTTTTCAGCATAAAATTTCTCTCTAGCAGCTCATTAGAACATCTTGGCCCAACATTCCAAGGCAACTGGCTTGGGGTTTTTTTTGGTGGGAAATTGATGCTTTTCTGTGGGTTTACTGTGGGTTATTTTGGCTAAACAAAACAACAACAAAAAAATTCAGGGAGCTAAGTCTTCAAAATGGGGGAGGAGGGGGAATATTCAATTAAAAGGAGTTTAAGATAACACACACATTTCACACTACCATTCAGCAGGCTCTTCATTTGCTCCTGGAGGTTTTTAATCCCCTTCCCTCTCTCCTCATCCCTGTTTTTCTCTGGGCTGAACCTACTCAAGGGGGATGTATGCTCAGAGTATCTCATGGCACATCCCTATGCCAGCAGCCCCACTGCTTTTTTCCATGTTTTTAGCGCTCACCTGCTGTTTTCATCGTTTAAGCACACTCCTGACTTGCCATACAGGTGCTGCATACACCTCACACAGGTACATTCTGTACATGGCACAGGCTCATCTCGTGCCATCCCCTCTCTGCTCCACAGCACCTTTGCCAACTGCTTCCATCCTCTGCCTTGATGGTGGTTGGCAACACAGTTGTGATCCTGCTGTACAAAAACTCTCCCTGGTACTGGGGAGAAGGCTGAGAAGTGTTAAAAATATCCTTTTTTCCTCTCCCCTTCATTAACTTCTCTGCAAGTACTTCTCTTCCAACATCAAAAATAATCAAAATCACTTCCCAAATTTTTTTTTCACTCATTAAAAATCTAAATGCATTTTTAAGGGCGAGCAGAGCACGCCAAAATGGATTTTGAACAAATTAACAAAATGCAGCATTTTGAACTCATTCTTTGCTATAGCATTTCCAGAAGCAAAATCTATTTTTAGGTGCAAATGGTTATATCTGCTCCATGTAACACCCAGACAAACATCTGCGCTGTCCCTTAAGTTTTACACACACACGGTCAACTTCCACAGGTTGAAGAAAATTGTGCCACAATCATTTTTACTCTCAGTGCCTTTCAGGGTACCTCCCTTCCCTCCAGAAGGCTTTCAGCAGCCTCGTGTCTGCTGGTTCATTGGTTCACCTCTTCCTTGATCAGCTTTCCTCAGCTGTTCTGCAAGATGTCAGCTTCACTTCAGCCATCCAGCCTGGCCCACTTCCAGCACTTCCTTGAAATGTGTCAGCCAAAGGCTGCCCTGTCACTTCTGACACTGTCCGAAATCTGGAACTTACCAGCCTTCAGTCAGTTGAATTTCACAGTCAGCTCTTACAAGATGACCCTATTTTCCACCATTAACTCCATCCTAGAAAAGCTGTTTCTAGCACGTCTCCCACTCCCCTCTACAAACAATCATGCAAAGAAACCATTTGTTTCATTTTGGCATTTGTTGTTTTTTTGTTTTAGTTTTGTTTGTTTTTTTAAAGCTGGTTTCTTCCCTTTCTGTCCACAAGTCTCCTCCCTCTGATATTCTTGAAGCTCTGCTGGCTCCCACTTCACCTCCTGATTAGAGCTCCTACTCCTTATCCATGAGTGCACCTCAGAACCCCCTGCACTCTGGGTTTCTCCCCGGCCACTTTCCTCTTTCATTCCCTCTCAGACTCTCTCTCTTGGGCTGATGACTTTGCTCAGCTCACTAAGTCCCAAGTGCCACTTTTCCACTGCTCTTCACAGCCACAAAGAGAGATGATAGAGCACAAGAAAAATTCAGAGTTATCCCAGGCTGGGGAAAGAGGAAAAGAAGAGGGAAAAAGAGAGCCTAGAAGCCCTTGGCAAGGTGTACCCCATGGAGGGCTGATGCTTGTGGAAAAAAGGACCTCCATCCAAACATCTGGCAGCAGAGGCAGCACAAGAGCCCAGCCCAGGGCCCCAGGGCCCAACACTGATCTCTGGAGACCCTGAGAAGGAGAACCCTCGAGCACCAGGGTGTGAACAGCCCCACAAATCCCTGGAGGCTTCTCTTCGTTCATGGGATTGTCTCTGAGTGGCACATCTGCACATGGCACGTCGGCTCACTGAGGGAACACTCCCACAGATGTGAGTGGGGTTGATTAGGAAGGATGCAAACAGAGCATGAAACTATCATCAGAGGCTATTAATGTTTTCTTAATGTGTGAACTGAGCTGGAAGCAGAGCAGAAAAAAGAATTGAAAGCTGGTATAGGCACAAATGGTGCTTCCCCTGCCCAACGCCTGCTACCCAGATTTTGGGGACATGAGCAGCAGGGGGTGAAGAAGTCAGATACTGCTTGTCTTTCCCTTTGCTGCAGAGAGCCTGTGCAAAACTGGGGGGAAAAGGGCAGGATGCTATAGCCTGCTCTGGCTGCTCTCCCACCTGGTCCTCTCTTCTATCACTCAGAGGCACAGAAATTCATGTTAGCACAGTATCTTTGCTCCCTTGAATAGCAAGACTACCTGCTGGGGATGAAAAAGCAGCCTTTGGGATATGGGATGTGGATGTTGTTGGGAAGATTACATCATTACAGACTACTGCCTCCAGCTTGAGGCCAAGAACAAGAAAAAGCAATGCGTTTCTAAGCAAGCGCCAGGATTCAGAGCGAATGACTTAATAACCTGAGCAGGTTAGTATTCATCTAGGGCAGCAAGTAACCCAGTGCCATTCCCCACAGGGCTGTCAGCACATGGCCACACAAGCAGAGTGGTGGAAGGGGTGACCAGTGATGGCGAAGAGCCACCAGAGACAGGGTTTATTGTAAATGCAAGGCATAGCCCAACACAGCAGAGCTCTGCTCTGGGACAAGGATCAGAGGCAGAGATGGTAAACTGTGAGCAAACTCCTTTTAGGGGCTAATGGGAACATGAGATGGGATTTCCTCAACACCCTCAGGGCTTGTCTTTATATAAAAGCTGCTTGCATTTAATTACAATCAGTTACATTAGCTACATCAGTCGATTTAATTAAATTGCAAGGACACTCATAAGTTGATTTAACTCTGTCTCAAATGGATTTAGCAAAAGTTGGCAAGGAACTAAATCAACATAAACCAAGATTAAATCAGCTGAAGAGCCTCCACACAGGATTTTGCAGCAATTTAGCAAAAACCGATTTGAAGACCCATTTTAAATGAAGCAGAGTAACTCAGGCACAGAGATAGATGAACTTGTAGGATGAAAGCAAAGTGTCTAGCACTCCAGCAGCCCTGTCTAATAGACTTGAGCTGTGAAAAAAAAGCTTTTTCCTCTGTGGCCTGGAGTTGGCATTTTATTTTTATCCACATATGATTTACTTAATTCACGATCTTCAGACATGTTTGCCCAACCTCACTTAACAGGCAGTTGCCATTTCTGGCCCAGGCACACAAGCTGGAGGTCACAAGCCATTTCCCATACAGCAGCAGCCTGAATGGGAAGAGCACTGCTGTTTCTTAGGACAATTTTAAAAAAGGCTGTGAGCATGAAATAATCTACTTCAAATTAACTCCCAGCTCTGAACACTCATGTTAGTCTAAATGGAAGCTTTCAGCACTGAAATTTTCGGTACAAAAAAAGAGGACACACACAGGTGACAGAAACAAGACAGGCCTTTTGCAGGCAGTTGTTGCAGGCAGGTTGCACAGTACTGCTCCTTCCTGCAGCAGCAGCTCCAGCAGATGCTGCAAACTCGGCAAACTGTGCACCTGAAACATTTTATTCTGTACGAAGTGCAGAGTGATAGGAGGGTAAAAATGGAATTCCAGTTTCACATGTGGAAAAGTCAAGTGGCCGCTGGAGCGCTCTGCTCCATGCAGACAGCAGGAGTTACGCTGCTCTGACAGAAGCCATCCCAGAGACACCCAAAACCAGCAAAGCCCAGTAAGGATTCATAAACACATCCACTTTGACCAAACTTCTTATTTCTGCTCCAGATTTGCCAGCACTAACCCCTCCCAGTCAACACCAACCTCTTGCTTGTACTGCACCACCTGGCTTATTTTTTTCCACAGCTGCATTTAAACTTATCAGCACAAACCAAGAACCTCTTCTGTGGGACCAGAACAGTTCTAACACAGCCTTCGCAGCAAACCAAGTGATTTATGGTCAGCTCAATGACACCTTTTATACTGCTATAAACACTAGGATTACAGTTCAGTGACTAGCAAGAGTAAAAGTAAAGTAAAGCTGCCACAGTTTCCTTAGTGCTTCGATGACCATTATAGCAGAATAATACTCTGAGAAATGATGAGCCTGACATAGTTGCAAGATCACCTTTTATTTCAGTAAGGAGCCATTTCCAAGCCCAAGCTCTGGAGAAGGGAAGATAGGAGAAAAAAAACCAAAAAAACCAACAACAAAACACAGCCTGGCAGCAGCAGTTTGGAAAAGACTAAGTTTCTATACCATCTCAAACTACTCCAGCCAAAACATGCCCCTAGATCATAAAAGCCGCAACACCTCCTTGCACAAAAAACCCAGAAGCTGCAAAGCCTCTGGCTGTAAAGGGTGTCTCATCCCTGCAAAGAAGGTCATATGGTCTACTAAAGCCTCAGAAACCAGGTCCTGTTATAGCTTTGCAACCCGGACAAATCTCTCCAGCTCTCCACATCCCAGTGCTTTGTAAAATTTGTTGATATTAGGACACAGCAGAAATACTTTGAAGCAAGCAATGGTAGAAATTAGACTCAGCATGATGGCTAGATTTACTTCAGTTTAAACATAATGAATGCCTAAATTCAATATATAAACACACACATTTACATTAGAAGTCATGCTTTGAAGTGCTTCTATATGCATGGCTCAGTGGCTGGCAGCTGTGCCAATCCACATGCTCAGCAATGACAAACCTGACACCCCCAGGAAGTTAGTCCCAATAGTGTACTGCTTCGTTTGCAGCATCCTCCTCACTGTCCTGATATCTTTTCCTCTCCTAGGAAGAGATTCATTTATCACCATGTAGAAAAAACCCCAGCTAAGTAGGGAAATCAAAGAGCACAGAGGTTGTTTTCTGCCACTGGGTGATCTAAGGGATGTATGAGACGCCAGCCCAGCCATGGGTCAGTTTGTGGATTGAACGTTGTTGTCAATCTCTCAGCCAGATCAGGCTTGACCTGCTGTCACATGTCCATCACCTGAAGCCATGTCACTGATTTTCATAGAAGATTTACCAGGTTCTGAAAGGACTAAATGCCTTTACTTTTTTCATGCTGTTGATAGAGGGAGCCATTCAGGCCTTCTTCCATACTTGGAACAAAAAGCTCTATATCCTCGCTCCCTCATTACAGATACAGAACTGAAACAAGAGACTAAAAATGGAAAGACTGGATGTTCCCATTTGGCCTTTCCCAGACTGGCCATTATGGTACACATTTTACAGATACCCTTTCTTATTTATCTCTGTTCTGGGGTAGGCTCCCAGTCTTTACTTTCTTTTGCCCCAGGAAAGTCTTTCCATGTAATTAATTCTTCTTTTTCCACCCTCTGAATACTCCCTAGTTCTGAAATATACTTTTCTGGTATGGAGTGGTCATCACCCACTGGTCCAAGTAAGAGGTTCAACAGATGAGCATAAGATATACCTTGACATAACAAGATTAGCCATTTCAGATACCACCTCCTGTGAGTTGTTGTGCTTAACACCCCAGAAGCCTGATCTGGTAAAGAAAATCTCTCAGGAAATCCTGGCAAGCCAGAACCAGAGGACCAGACTGCTTCAGTTAATAGCAATTTCATTCCCACAGCATCAGGGGTCACACTCACCGTCACAGCAGAGCCACCCTACAGAGCGACAGGAGCAGCCAGCACATGACCCAGGCAGCTCCAACATCTTTTGCTGTGTGGGCCTCGTGCCTGGCACCTTCCCAAGTGGCTTGATTTTTCCATGGCCTCCTTGTGCAGTCAAGCACTAAATATCAAACAGCGGCCTTCCTACCTCTTTCCCCAGGGGCTTATTTCATTGTTTAAACGATCCTCTAGCACAGAATGCAAGGAGCTGTCAGCAGCACAGCTAATACAGTCATCACCCAAAAACCCGCAGCCCTGCTCTGCGCAGATTTTTGTATGTTATTAAATAATCTTAGACAGGATGCGAAGGTGGTGAGGAACTGAGATTTGCAGAAAAATCCTCCACCATACACCCAAAAATGCTGAAAAGAGGGAAGTGAATTATTAACAGTCATGAAACATAAAAGAGGAAGGCAAGGAAAAGTTTGCTGCAGTCTCCTGCAGGAGATACCAAACAGCCACGAAAAACTGCTCCCATGATGTGCTAAGGACAGAAGGCACCAGCACTGACTTCCCCTGCAAGGCTACTTCCAGATATAGGGAAATTTATCCTGAGACATTTGGCTTGCACTTTCCTCCACAGCTAATCTTGCCTGTAAAGTGAATGCCCTGGGGGCAAATTCTCCCCCACTGCTGCTTCCTCCAACTCCAGTGAGGTGGGGGTTTTCTACTGTTGGCTCTGAGCTTGTGGGCACGTTTCTTCCTCAAGCAAGGTCCTGCTCACCTCACCACACTCTGCCTGACCTTCTCATTTAAGAGCTGAGATACACACATAGCTCAGGGGGAGCCCAGAAAAGCACGGGGACTGTTGTGAATGAAGAACAACAGGAAAGGATGACAAGCACTGGAGCCACCTGCAGACAGACTGCTTTTCCTACTCAGTCAGTACAGACTTTGATCAATCCATTTATTGTCACAAACCAACTAAATACAACCCTGGAATGAGCTAGAACAAAGCTCCTTGGTGCAGTGTCATCCTGACTCCAGCCAGTACAGTGAATTATGCCAGGGAGATGCAGTGTGTATTTTCCCCAAGCAAAATATGTAACATTGACATGTACTAGATCTGTACAGCCAGAGTGCCATTTACAGCTTCCACTAGGTGCTAAACACTGAGGACTTCCATACCCCAAAATTGTAAGCATGACTGTAAGGAAAGTTCTTAGAAAAAAAAGGTGGAAATACAAGATGAAACCAAGAGCAAAGTTTCTTGTCACAGACAGTGACCTGTTTTCCCAGTCTCCTAGATAACTGCCACCCATGTGCCCTTGGACAGGGCTGGCTCATCTTCTGTTCAGGAGTCTCAGATCAATAGCCAAGAAGAGCACTGATCAATTTTTAAGAGGAATAACAGCCATCTCCCCCCCACTAAACAGCTGCACACATTATTTCCAGCTGCTGCCAAACTTCCGAAGGATTCACAAGGGATCACACTGATCAATTTTTATTTCTATCGAACTGATGCCTGCAGCATGCTCAAGGAGACATGGGCAGAAGGGACTACCATAAATGAAAATCTTTAAGAGCCAGCACAGCAGGGATTTACACCAAGTAGATGGCCCTTTGAGTAGGCCAAAGATGAAAGATGCAATCTGCCAGTCAGCCAGGACACCACTCCAACGTGGGACACCAAATCTTTCCATCATTCATTTCTCCCTGCCCTTAGCAACCTTCACAGGCCTTCTGCTTAAAAAGTGAGGTCTCGATAAGTGAGATTAGGATTTAATGGACTGACTGGCATATCTGAATCACTACTCACAACCTCCACTGAAGAACAACTCAAATGTCACTTTTACTGAGTCTCCAGTTCCATTCCCTCCTGCCTTGAAATCAGCAAAGAGGATCCTGGCTTGGACACCCACCCCTTCTGGATGTCTTCACCTGCCTCGTTAAAACACATCCAGTCTTACAGAAAGTCTGGGCTTATTCATTATACCCATCACTTACTACCAACCATGGCAGAGAGCTGGACTCAGCAGCAAGGGTGTCTCCACCTCAGGTAGTCACTCAGCTCCCCTTCACAGCCAAAGGGGGAAGCAGACCCTGCTGACATTCGCATGGATGTGCCAGGTCCTGGGTGGGGCAAAGGGAGATAAACCACCGACTTCCCTTCTGCAGTGAGGAAGGGAGACAGACAGGCAAAGCGAGGCAACAAATCTCATCCTACAGCATCTTCATTTGCAGCTTGCCAACAAGGAGAGCCTCCAACCATCTGCTCAGAGTGAAGTGTTGGGGAAATACAGAAAAGGAACCTGAGAATTAAATGATGCTGACAGTGAATGAAAACTGCTAGTGCTGTAGGTACATGTGTCTGACAAGCTGAAAGGAAGCTGGTGCATGTGACACCTCAAAACCTTGCACCAAAAAAACAAACAAACAAACAAAAAGAAATGAACACAAACACACAAAAAAGCAAAGTGTTACTGAACGGCTGGCAGAGGACTGAGTTTCAGATAATAAGCTCAGACTGGCTGTCCAATGATGGTCAACAGTCAGATACAAGGACAATCCTCAAATATTTCCACTTCCTTGCCTCTGATCTCAGTGATAACTGTATTTTTAACAGTGACTTCAGAATAATACAATTCTTATTTGGGCAAGGAGGCAGGACCAGGGTGGTTCATTTTGGAGGCAAGAATAACTAAGTTAAAATGTATTAAGCTTTAAAAAAAAAAAAAATTAAAAAGGTACTTCCACATTCTTCCATCACAAGACAAAGTCAGCAGCTTGTATTTAACCTGTGTACCTTCTTGCATTCCCCCTGGACTTTGTCTTCTATTGCATCATTTCCTCAAGCCCCAGTCTCGGGGCTCTAGAGGAAGCCAGACAGCCCTTTCTCTCTGGTCAGGTTCCATCAGGGTTTGGGACACCACTGAAGATGACATAAGGGCTTAGCAGACAAGAAGCCATAAAAATGAAAGAAGTCCTCAGAAGAGATCCATAACAACCCTGAGAATAACGTAAAGTCAGTCACATTGGACACCTCAGCATCACTAGTCGAGAGCAGGAGGTAGGTAAGCTTTCAAGTCCGTTGTGACCTGCCAAGTACGTTGCATAAGCACACAGAGAATGGTGAGACAATCTGGCTGACGAATTTCTTGATTCACAGGAGATCTGGACAGGCAAAGGCTTGATCCATGATACCACAATAGGTTACATAAGGAGACTGGACAGGGAGGATTGAAACACCCAGTGGAAGGCTAAACCAACGTGGTGCCAGGGCACAAAAGGGACAAGGGTCCTGAGAGGTGTCTGCAACTCCGTGTGAGGAGAGATACCGCATTGCTCGGTCTTCCAAGCCAATTCAAACAGGCTCAAACTTTGATTCCCCTCTCTTTATACTCAAATCTTCCTATCAGATATAAGTACTTAGCTACAAATGAACTCTCAACAGTGGGGAAATACTACTTCAAGTTTTTTAGTGCTTCAATCTTGTTTCATTCCTGCAGTGCTAAACAATCCTGAGAACCAAACAAGCTGTTCTTGAGCTGCTTGCAAGGGTTTACTTTGAGTTTTGGAGCTCGTTTCAGTAATCCAACTGTTTGTTTTGCTCTTTTGCAATGCAGTGATTTGTGCTGCTGGAAACTGTATCCACTGCAGAGGCAGCACTGGGAATAGTCTGAAGGTGCTTTACTATTCCCTTTCTTCTTGGTTTTTTTTCGGGTGGATTTCTGGTCCTTTGCCTGAAACAGCCTACACACATAGATAATGTAAAATGAATGCTTCCAAAGGCTCCCTGCTGCAAGTGTTCAGGGTGGAGGTAAGGGGAGTCGGGGCTCATGGAAAAAAAGCCCTATCTGACCTCACATCCCTTCACTGGGTTCAACTTCTGAGTTCCTCTCTGCTCAAAAGCAAGGCAAGAGCTCTCAATTCCCTCTGGCAGTTTGTCTCTTCCAGAACCACTTCAGCGTTCCTCCTCCAGATGCCATGGGATTTCCATCATTGCTCACTAACAATGGCGTTTTGCATAGCACAGCTTCTGGTCCTGGGCAAGAGGACCAGCACCACCTCTTCTGCTCATCTCCTTTGCTGTGGTCTCTTCCCCTTCATCGGCACTTGGTGTTTATCCCTTTCACAAACATTTGCAACACTCACACGAACTCTGCCATTCCAGAATCCCACTGTGAGGCTTCCAGAGACAACTCCTCTTGCAGGCTGGGGGAACCCAGGACATCTAAGCCCAAGACTTGCTGCTGTTTCAGCAGCGGTCACACAGAGATATGTACCAGCAGTGGCATTCCAGGGTGTACACATTGTTATAACCGAGGTGCATTTATGCTTGTTGTGCCCCTTGGGATAAGCACTGTAATGAGAGCCATCACTGCTGCCAGAGAGAGAGGATTTCAGGATTGCCATCTGAAAACTGGAAGTACCCACACAGGTAATGCAGTGCCCACACCAGCACTGCACCACTGGAAAAAGCTGGCAGGTAATACACATGCTGGTCAAAGAAGTGCTTTAATGGGACCAGTTCATACCCCACTGAGAAAGGGAAAAGCAGCAGCCTCCGAGAGGACTCAGTAGCCTGGGAAGAAGGAACAGACCTGCTCAGCTCTGCATGTGGATTTGCAAGACTGCAGCCTGAATAACAATTCTTTAGCTCTAAAATACTTGCACCAGAATACTTTGCTAAAAGCTTCTTGTTCCATACCATAGCAGATTTGTATTCCACTGGGTTTAGAAAAGTGGAAACCAAATGTCCACAGAGGAGCCCCGGGCAAGCCTTCACCCTGCCCTCCAGGAGCATCACTTCCCCTGCCCTGCTTCAGCTCTACACATAGACACAAACTCTGATCTGAGAGCCTGTAACATCCAGGCACTGGAAATTAGAGAGAGAAAAAGGGTTTTGCCAACATTAGGAAGAGCTGATAAAGCAGACTCTCCTAGCTTATTAGAAGAGCTTCTTGCAGCAGCTGGAATAATCCTGCATAACGGGACTTGAAGGCAAGATGGGGGGAGAGAAAGTGGAGAGGCATTTGCAGAAGCATCTAGGAAGCTTTAGACACTAAGGAGGTCAAGCACTATGTGTCTGGTCACGCATCTCACAGCAGCTTTGCAATAGATGCTCACTGCCAGAAACCACGATGAACCAGTGGCAGGCCCTACCAGCACGCTCCTTTCCTGCCCCTCGTGTCCACAGGGATGGCCACGCAACTGCGAGCGGGGTACAACGCACTGCTTGCACATCTCCATTGCCCTCCACCTAATCACAGTGCAGCCAATAAATCTGGCACTGATGACAGTAAGATTACCCATACATCAGGCACAGCACACAAGGAGACAGTCTTTCACTCAAGTGACAGCTGTTTCTGCAAACACAGATGTCTGCAGGCAAAATTTTAAAATACACATCCATGCGTGGGGGGAAAAAAATCCCAACCACACAAATAATCACAAACACACATCAACAGTTCAACACTTGGATGGTTCAGAAAACCTGTGCCCACAGAGTTCAGTTACTGTCAGGGCAGGCATTTTTTCAGTACCAACCACATGCAGCAGTTACTCCTGGGAAGAACCACGTAGGCACTTTTCAAGGAAAGCATTTTTGTAAAGAAATACTTTCTCTCTTAGGAAAGAAAAAAAACCCACACAAATTCTTTGTTTTCTATTTGGTAATAAAAAAACCACTTAAAGCCAAGTTCCTTACATCTAAATTAATTTTAAATGCACTGCTTCATAGCAATATGCAGAAGAATAGTACACACAAGTTTGGCCAGCAAGAGCCTGACAAGACAAACAGGTGGGGCAAGAGGGGGAATAGGTCTTTTATATCATCACAGGTAGCACTATGAAAGTTTTAGTATGCGTGACAGTTTGTTTCGCTTTGAAAATCAACAGTAAGAAAAACAGCAGCCAAGCCAAGAGGAAAAATGTGAAGTTGCTCTCAACTGGATTTGGAACAGCAGATACATCTTAAATTAAAATGTAGTAATATTTTGGCAAAACAAAAAATACCAAGCAAACAAGAAAACCCCCACACAACACCACACACATATCAAAACCAACTGTTTAACTTCTAGGTTCAGATGGTTCCTGTGGAAATGAAAACATGGGGAATAGTCAAAGGACCTCCAGAAAGTGCAACACAAATAGCTCAGATCTACATTTAAACATTCAAAGGATAAATACAGTTACAAAATAAATTACTAGGCAAATCAAATTTCAATAAAACTTTCTTGATGGCTGCATTGCCAAGCAGCACAGAAGTGGCTTTCTCCCTTCACCCTCCTTTCTTAAGTAAAAGAAGTCTTAATTCATAGAAGGATCAAATTAAGTCCTCATGCATCCTCCATAAAATTTACTCCTTGCTTTTCCTATAAAGTCATGGAAATCAGAAAACATTCCTGAGGGTGTCTCAAGAGATCACCAAGCCCACGCTTTCTTCACCAATGTTTTTGTAACAGCTTTCAGTTTGCTGCCATCTTAAAAACACAAGGAACATATTCTCTTTTCCTTTAGAAGGTCATTAAAGAAAGGGTTGACTTTTACCAGACCCTCAACAGGTACCAGGGAAATCTCCATCTATTTGTCTACAGTGACATCTCATCACTATCCAAGTAAGCCCAAGTACAGTTTTCCAGCCACCACATAACTTCATCCAGCCCATCTTTCCACAACTCATCTTCCGTAATTCTTCCAAAGAGGTTAAAGAAATTAATATGAGAACAATCTCATGCTAACTGAGAATGTTTCTGGTCATTTATAATTCCAGTTGTGCTTCTAGGAAATTGGCCAGTACTTAATATACAGCCTTATCCGAACACCCCCCCAGCCAAGCTTCATAAAAACCACTGAAAAATAACAATCATAGAATTTTAAAATCATAAATTACAGACCTATAACATCTCCAATTCACTTGGAGAAGAAGAGGAGCTATAAATTAGAAGAAATACAAGCTGTGGAACAATACCTCTGTGCTAGATTTCACTTTATATACCCAGAATAAATTTCCATTTCAGACAGGGGAGATCTGTTTACTTACTTTCATGAAAAATGGATGCCACAGAATAGACCTATCTAGAGCGTGATGTATTATTTTTTCCACATGCCTTGTTGGATGGCAAGAAAAACCTAATCAAAATTAACTCTAAGGCCAAAATAAAACACCAATGCATTAGAAGTTGCCCCACAGGTTTTTGCCAGGAGCACAGGTAGCCACTGAGAGAGACATCTTGGCAAACAGATACCAGGATCCAGATTCCTTTGGACCATTTAGCTGAATTCTATTAAAATCCCCCTTCTCCATTTTCACCTGAACCTCAAAAGCCACAAAGCTGTAACTCCATGGCCCATGTAGAAATTTGTTGCTTTGAAATGCAAATAGTTTTAAAGTAACCAAGTAGTTCAAATAGCCGGTGTATGGAAAGAAAAAATCATTATTTTATAGTGATCAGAGGTGTCTGAGGTTCTTTAGAGAACACACAGAAAGGAACAATCCCTGTGGACCTTACAATCCAATTAACTTAATTAACCATGTTATTTCCCTAGTTCCTGGTAACTCCTTAAATCAATGAACTAAGACTTAATAGCAGAGTACATCACTAGCAGCTTTATTGATCATATCTGCACACAACACTCACTGAACTCCCAAAGTAACAACTAAGTGCAAAAAAAAGATACTTCAGTAGCAGACTTTCACTTTATTATCCCAAAGCCCAGTGCAGGTAGCAGAAACTGTAAAGAAGTGATCAAGGGGTAGGGACTGAAATTTTAATAGCAAGAGAGCAAATAAGCATTGGCTCACTGTTAGCCTACAGTACAAGAAGAAAAAAATAATTATGGTATTACTCAAGATTAAAATTTTACATTTGTTCATCACCTCTCACAAAGAAGAATCTCAGTATTTTACCAATTAATAAGGAGGCCAGACCTGCAGTCACTCAGTTCACCACAACTTCTGTGGCTACCTAAAGCCCAGAATAAGCAAGCAGCTCCCATGCCTGGGCAGCGGGAACAGAAAGGGCAGCTATGACTTCACTAAGAAGAAAAGCTGCAGTGTATTTACCCCCAAGGTAACTGAGACACCTCCATTCCAAGAGATCTCTAGTGGAAGGAGGTGCTTTACAGCAGCTTAAACTGCACTATCCACCACTGCCACGTCTCCTTAGCAAAGGCACAACATCCAAGAGAAGCAGGTCAGTAGAAAGACCACAGCCAAGCCTAAACACAAAGCACATATCCCTGACTTTGTGTTCCAGCACGAGACAGTGTCAGTCTCTTTTCTTATTGCCAGTGACTCTTCAGTGCATCTTCTCTGCTGGCAGCAGTGCAACCACACAGCCCTGCAACACGGCACAGCCATGGTCAGGAACTGGCTGTAAGCTCTGCACTGACCTGCAAGGCCTCAGCACTGGCACTCACCAGGCTTGCTCCGTCTGAGCTTTTCCCGTCTGCTCAGAGCTTCCTTTCACTTGATACAGCCATGGCTGCAATTTCTGTAATTGGCCAGGTATCTTTAGCTTTGTGGTACAGCTCTGCAAGGTACCACCACCGTTTTATAAGGGCACTTACAGCAAGCAGTTATTCCATAAAGGATATTTATGACCAACACAAGGACAACAGTTACAGAGAAATAATGCGCTTGAGAAGCGGGAATATAGGACACGGCAGATGGGAACACCAGCACACGATGGAAAGCAATGAGGCACCAACTTGACAGTGGAGACCCCACAGTTCCATGATCAGTTAAAGAAATGCACACCTAGACTGGACTAAACTGCTTGTAGGGTTAATGAACAGAACAAATAGCATCCAACATACCCAAGCCATAACACAACCTGGTGCTGCAGACTGATGAGCAAAGGTGTGAAAGCGTTTTAGCAAACAAACAATCCCAAGCAGATTCCAAGTGGAGAAGAAGAAACCATCAACATGAAAATCATATCCCCTCACTGAATAACAGACATGTGAAACAATTTTAGCTGTGTTATTACTCTTTGTCTGTAACAATTACAGCTGGACTTACAAGGATTAGACTCTCACAATTACAATTACAGCCTCAAGAAGTTCATGGCTTTTTATACACAAGGTATGCTGCTTCTTCACCCATAAAAAAAAAATTGAGCACAACAGCAGTCACACACAACGTAGAGCAACAGCAGGCTTCAGAAGACCCCTTAATCCCCTTTCTCCAGCTCTTGTCCAGGATGATCTATTACCAGCTCCTTAATGGCATTGAGGAGGTTGTTCATTTTTGAATAAGTCAGTGACTCATTTTAACTCACTTCCCTCAGCTAGGAAAAAAAAAAAAAAGGAAAAAAAATCAATGAGCTCACAAAAGAGTATTATCCTGGATGATTAGTGTTTTAACATCTTACTTACAGGGAAAGTAGACCCAAGAGGTCCCTTCAATGCTTCAGTTGGCCAGGAAGATAGACTCAGCCTCTTGGTGGGAAGCAACTGCCTCCTGGAAAGAGGACATGTGGAGTTTCTGTGGAGAATGGGTAGATTTGTGTCCATCTTCTCTTGCAGTGAAATGGGAATATTGTACACTAGGAGAGTGCTGTACTTTCTAATAAATCCATCCAGTCATGGGACAGTCCTAAAAAACACCTCCATCCTCTTGCTTGTTTGGCTGCATAAATTGCTTTTGCCGCGCCCCAAAACACCATCAGCAACACTCTCACAGCACAGATCAAAGTTGGTGTTGTATGATAGCATCTATTTCACCTCTGACTTCGGAGCCTGACTAAGTCACTCTGTCAAAATGAGTTTAACAGCTTGCCGGTGGCTAACCAACCCAGCTGGTTAGTGGCAGGTTGAGGAGGTGACAGGTACATGGGAAACAGGAGTCACACACCGACTGTCACACTGGCTCAGCATTGACCCATCACAGGAAATCTGCTGGGCTCCAGCAGGAAACTGAACACGGAAAGCTGCAGACAGGGAAGAAGTAGGGTTTGCAGTGGGGCACAGTGTCCAGAGATGAGTTTGCAAAGCTCGAAACTGTAACAACTTCAGGGGTGCCTTCCTGGTGTTGAGGTTCAACTGGTCAAATGCTCAACTAACCCACTGGACAGGGCCACAACTAATAAAGACACTACATCATAATACTACACACAAGGGCTATGAAAAGCCTCTAGAGCCAATTCACCCTAGAATTAGTCACACTGAAAAAAATCTGCACATGGTCATGTACACAGGGA
Organism: Pseudotriccus pelzelni; assembly: GCA_035584735.1. Taxonomy (NCBI): domain Eukaryota; kingdom Metazoa; phylum Chordata; class Aves; order Passeriformes; family Tyrannidae; genus Pseudotriccus; species Pseudotriccus pelzelni. The sequence continues at coordinate 9,633,124 of JAWMRA010000023.1, read as the reverse complement.
ATTCCTCAGCTGTTTTCAAGCTGCAGAGGCTGCCATGATCACCTGCTCCTGCAATGCAAGGGCTGCTTTGTCAGTGGTTTTGCTTTACATCCCACTGAACAGACCTCCCACTCCTACACCGCGTCTAGGCCAGCGTGCCCATCACACCTACACCGGAGCACGAGGGACGTGCCTGCAGTGCAACTCAACACTGCTCTCCCTGCACACCGCTGAGCAGCACCTCCAGCCCACAGCCAGCTGTGCAGAGCTGGATTTCTGTAAGAAGCTCACAGCTGCACAGAGAGATAACAGTGAAACAAGCCCCCTCACTCCACAGTTCTGCAGTTCCTGTCCTTCGCTCCCACTTCTGTGCTGTTCACTGCTGCATTGAAATCCAGCACCACCACTGCAGCTTGCAATTAATCATGGCATGAATTTACAGGAGAGAAAAGCACAGAAAAACAGCACCCTGAGGACTTAAAGCTCACTGAATATGTCAGTGGCAAGGCAATGAAGGGTAGTCAAGAATCTGCACCCCCTTGCTGTGCCCAGAAGCCCCTGGAGAGGAGCAGCTGCTTTAAGCAACAGTCAGGGAAGCAGATGGGTGGCAGAGGACAGTGCTCCTTGGCCAAAAGCCACACTCCCTCTTAATTATTCAGAGACAGAAACTGGATGGCATTCGTGGCAGTGCTGCCTGTCACTGAATTTCTCCAGGCAGGACGTGACCCTTGGCAAGGGGCAGCCTCAAAGTGCAGGGGTAGTGCCAGCTGCCAGAGCAGTGTGGGGTTCTCCACGGAGCAAGCCCAGCTCTGCAAGGGGGAGGCACACAGCTCCTGCACAGCCTGTCCCCAGGCAAGGACACCTTACAGCAAGCCCTAGAGAAACCACCTTCACAACCTGGTTTGCACACCTTTTGCTTTCTGATCCCCCACCCACTTACTAACAAGCCCCTGTGTAAGCACAGTAACTGTAAAGGAATTATATTAAAGTAGGACAGGATATGCCAAAAAGCCAATTACAATGGCTATTCTGAACAAAATAACCCAGGAGCCATCCCTAGACATGGCCAAACAGCCTTGGCAGGTGGTGGGTGGAGGAAAAGCAGAATAAATACAATTAAACAAGCAAGACAGACAGCTCAGCTTTTGTTACATATGAAATGCAGTCTCCAGAGGCTGAGGAAACAGCATGACTGACTAGGGCAAATTTTGAAATTCCTCAAAGGCAGGTTGCCTAGATGTGCAGCCAGACCCAGACTGACAGAAACGCTGCTAACAGCACCTAATTTGCTAGAGGATCATCACTTGATGTAATGGATGGAAACTAGATTAGATAGCTGGTAAACTCACAGCACAGTTCATTACTGCAGAGGGAAATTTTTACCCATTGGAACAGAACTTCTTGTTCTGCCCAGCTGTATGATACAATAGATTTGCAACCCTGTGGCAGAAAGACACTATCACTTTTTTTCCAAATATTTGGCACATTGGCATAATTCTGAATATGAAGATGCTAAGAAGGAAAAGACAGCCATTAAGTTTTACACTTAATAACTGCAGTTTCATGTCCATTTTGATCTGAGCATCAAAGCCTTCTAAAGTGTAGTCATTATTCACGTTCTGTAGACAAGAAGACTGGGACATGTGGAAGTTTTCAGACGAGTTTTCCAAGTGGCACAGAACCCCTCACTCTCATTAATCTCAACTGACAGAAAAAAATTCCCCAACACTCAGAAACTAAATTATAATTTTATTTTGCTCCAAGCCCAACACTCGGTCAGGAAGAGAGCTATGCACAGCCCCAAGAGGCCTGTGGCTCAATCTCCAATACTAACCACCTCATTAATAAGTGCCAGCCATGCTGGAACTGCTGCAGTTACCACTGGACTACAGCCTGATCTGCTGGGGAACACAGCAGCTCTTTAATGCAACCAGGTGCAACTGCACAAGGTGTTTGGATGGGATGCAAAGAAGGACCAAGTCCATGAAACATTCTGGAGTAGCAAAATATGGCCAGTAAATTGGAGCATGCTCACAGCATCAATATCTCATCTAAATGCCTGCCATGGGATTTGCAGCATGCCTGAACTTTGCTTTTGTTTGAAACAGCCTAAAGGGAGCAGGCCAGTCTACAGCTCCACATGGAAACAGAGCCCAAATGTGTTACCTGAGCTACCTTCCTACTGAGAAGGAACCTCCACAACTCATGGCTTCTGTGTAAAAGACCAGTTTAAGCCAGTTATTCAAAAGCTGTTTGCAAATGTTATTTAAAAAAGGCAGGACCACCAAGCTATTTCTCTTTTCATCCTTATTCACTCTCCAGCAACTAGTATTGATTTCTGCAATGCAGTTAAAGCAATTCTTGTCTTTTATCTTCTCCAGTGCTGCCAACGGCTCTGCTTCCTGGTCATTGGCACACTTTTCCTGGGACTGAACGTTAGATTCAGATTTGTTCCTCTACGCCTCATTCTTTCTTACTGGTCTAGAAAGACATCCTTATATAAAGCGAAAAAAATACTCCTGCAGTTTAAAGGGCCTCAGCCATTGGCAGGAACAAAGAGGCAAATGAGAGCATTGACAGTTACTAGACAATATCCACATCCTCTCTGGATACCGAGGTACAGAAGCAGAAAGGGGATATTAATTATGTCCAGTTTCTACATATCAGGTGTGTGGGACAACCACAGACCAGCTCTGAGCAGCCGTGTCCTTCACCAAGCACAGAGTTGCTCTCCTGGAGGGACGCATTCCAAAGGAATGCACCTCGCAGCATGTGGCCACAGGAGGGTTTTTAAAAGTTGCTGAAGACTGACAGCCAAAGAGACCACATATCTTCCCAGCTCAGAAGGGAAAACCAGAGATGGAAGAAGGCTGAAAAGAGAATGTTCCCAAGGGGAAAGAAGACAGGGACCCTACCACTCTGTGCCTCACACAGATCTACCTGCCCTCCCAGCACAAAAGGGAGGTTTGTGAGGGTATTTTTTACAGACACAACCACATCTACAATAAGAAGACTGACTGCCTCCTATTCCAAGATTAAAGTAAACAAAAGAACATTTAATCTAGAAACAAGTTATTCATTCCCAACAGTGCCCTCTGCTCGGGATTAACACACAGCCCCGAGACAAGATGCTACAAATACTAACACATTCTCCCAGCTCTTCACTAAATTCATCCCACTGGGACAGCCCCAGGGAATTTCCCCTGACTTCCAGTAATCAAAAGCTATGGATCTGGGCAAGATAGATTTAATGAGGGAGCCCCCACTCCTGGAAACATCAGTTCCTGGAACACACATAATAAAACTGAACCTGCATCAGGAAAGCTCATTGGTACCAAATAAGAAGAGAGCAACTTAGCATCGCTAATTTCTGCAAAACTGTCACACTGCCTGACAGTTTGCCTTATTATCTTATTTTTCCCCTTCTTTCTTTGCATCTCATTTTCTCATTTGTTGCTAAATCTTCAAGGCCTCTGCAGCAAGGGAATGCAAACAAAGACAAGCCCTCCACCCCCACCCAAAGTCTACACTCTGCATCTGTGGTGACTGTGGTCAAACTTGAACCAAATATAAGACAGGGACCTTCTGTGCCCAGACACTGTACACTCACCTCAACTTTGCCCCGAGAAGAGAGAAGAAAACAATGGAATTTTTTTAAAAGAAGTAAAAGACACAAGAAAAAAAAATCCAGAGGCCAAGCTCAGCTCGATCTCTTGAGATCCAAGTGAGATCTCTCCGGCTTGATGTAAGCCCTGCCTCTAGTAGCATCTCCCCTCCTGGGCTGTATGAGGCAATACTGAAACGTAAGCCGGGACCTTTATTTCTCTGTACTGATGAATGAATTGTCACCAGGATGACTAACAGCATCACATGTATGAGAAGAGGTGACAACACCTATAATCCAAATAAGTACCCTGAATAGCCTCTGACTGGCAACAAAGCAGCAGCTGAGGTTAATATAAGTACTATAACAAAAGCTCTCTAGTGCTTTGTTCACACTGGAAATCAAGTTGTTAAGCAAAAAAATGTGTTACTTTATAGACAACTCAAAGATTGTAGCACTGAATTTATTTTGCAGTCTCAGCAAGAGGTTTCTACTCGTCAAGCCACAGCAGCTTAGCTGGCAGGGTCACTGACACCTCTACTTAACACAGATAAGACACAGATAAAGCCCCATCTTCATGCACAGCATTTCCTTGATCTCAGATAGCACGAAGCCCCCTTCCCCTTAAAGGCAGAGTGGTCTTGCTGCCAAATACCTGAAGCTGTCAGAGGAAGATACATTTGATTGAACTGATTTCTCAGTGGAAAGCAGCTCTCCCAGTGCTATCAGTGGAATCACCAAATTTTGCTGGAGCCAGAAAACAGTTTTGGCTCAAAAGTGAGAGCCATTAGTTATAGATACCAAGTTCATGTAACATTAATGAGGGGAAAGTCAGTAACAAGAAAATCACCATAACTGTAGAATTTATTTGTTTTAGCAACCTTATTTGAATTCCTTTATTTTCCAAAGACAGACAAGAAAAATGGGAGAAAATAGAAAGGATAATTCATTCTCTTGACAAAACAAGAGCTGAAAAAGAATCCTACTTGAATTTTAAAGCTTCATTACATTTTCTATCAGTGGAAGGAGCCCACAGGAAGACCAAGTATAATGGGGCAAAATGCAGACCCTTCTAAGACGGAATGTTTAATTCCACTGTTTAATTCCCAGGCCAAGCACTGCAGATTTCCAACAGAAACCATCAGTGTGGGATTTCTTTTCCTGATCAAACACTGCTCATGTTCCAATCCCCATTACACCAGTGTCAGTCCATAGTAGCTATACTTATTTCAGGAATGCAAACAGATATTTACATGATGTAACTGCATTTAGCCCAAGAAGGGCATGGAGCAGCAGCTCCCTACACGGGAATGTTCACTGGAGCAGGAGACTTGTGGCCTCTCTGGGAAAAGAGATCATCATGGGGGGAAAAAAAGTTTGACTTGCTCTAGACATCACGCAAGCCTTCTGGGCATAGATCACTGCTCTGAACTTGAGGGGTTAAGTCTGGCTTTTAAAAGAAGTGGCTCCATTTATGTGATGCAAAGTTCCAAAGATGCCCAATTCACTGTCTCAGGGCTCATCTACAAAGGGATATTTCAATAGAGCTATGCTCTTATAATCATTCTACTACATTTACACCTCTAAATTCACTTCCTTTTCAAGATAAGTAATTTTACTCCGCTACAGTGAAGTCAAATAATTAACAAAACAGTAAAATGGGACACACATGGAAAGGCCTACACAGTTTTAGCCATAGAGAGAGATAACCTGGCATAGAGCTCATGCCCTGGTGGACACCCTTCCTTTACCTATCACCAAGCAGCTCCCCAGCACTTGTGTCTACTTAGAGACAAACAGCAAACGAAAAAAAGGCAGAGCAAATAATTCCCTCAGACACACCACACACCTTGGTTTAACCTGAGCAATGTTCCTTTAAGTGCAACCAAGAGCATCAGAAGACCTCTGGGTCAGCAGCTGCAGTCACAGCTCAAGACTGGAGCAGTTTCAAAGACCACATCTGCTTCCCATTTTTCCACTACACTTTGCATGAGCCCACAGAAACACCAACAGGTTTGGAGAACAGCAAGTATGGCCAGAATCCAGACAGATCTGGCAATTCTTCTCACTCCAAAACTCTCCTGGCTACCACAATTCATGGTTTCCATCAAGGTCCTCAGTTATGAAAGGTTCCCCCCCAGCACTTTCCAAACTTGGCAGCTCTAAAGGAAGAGCATGCCAAGCCAAGCCACTGCAGCTGATGCCTTTGTCAGCACCAAGCATCCTCACTCAATATTGCTAATGAAGTCTTATTCTCAAGAAGCCCCATAGAGTGTAACAGCATAAACAAGAGCACAGAACCCACAATGCCCATACAGGTTCACACAGCCAAACTCTGCAGATACGAGATCACATTCAGATTGTAAAATGTGGCAGATCACTTCCAAAAGCACGATAATGATCCAACTCTGTCTTTAATCCAGTTCCAGTGAGGCTTTAGAGTCATTCCATAAAACCCTTGTGGCTTTAAGTTGTGCGAGACTTCTCAATCGGAGCTAAATTTTATGCCTGCTGAAGTACAGGATCAAAGGCAGCAGCCCAAACTCAGCAGTGTGACAGCCAGAAAGGAGGGGAGCAGACAAGCACAGAGCACAACACTCTGCTCACTCAATGGGGGCCAAATCCTCATCAACATATTAATGAGTGAAAAAAGACCCCATCAAAGTCTAGCAGGATTTGCTCTGACTGTCCCATCAGCTTGATAAGTGAATATTATCCCTTAAGCATTACCACCACAGCCTTCATGCAATCCTAACTCCCTACCACACTTCACCAGAGGGTCAGAACCTCTATTTTTACATTTTGTCTAAAAGCAGTGGCCTGTATAATGAGTAGTGCCAACAAACAGCCCATAAATTCCTGAGCACTGTGTGTGCACAAGTCTTCAGCTCCAACAAAGCTCAGGTGCCCTGTAAAGCAAGAGTAGCACATGCAGAAATATATTAGCACACTCTATAGAGCAGACAGATGTAACAGTCCTTCAGCCTCAGAACAGTTCAATTGCACACTGCTTAAGTGACAGATACCCAGCTGAATTTCTTTACTGAAAATTAAGTGCCAGTACAATAGATCATGTCACTGCAGGTTTGGGCAAAAGGACTCTGTGAGGCAATGTCTTAAAACTGAACAGACTCAACCTGGCAATGAAAGATGGTCCTAAGATGACTTGATAAATACAAAAACCTCCTTTCTGAAAGGCTGAATTATTTCTGATGTGATAAGCACAAGACCAAACACACAATTGTAAATAGCAGAATAGTTCAACTGATTTAAAGTTATGCACACCACACCGTTTGAAAGATAAAAATATTTATGGGTAAGTGAATAAAAGACAATTTGCAATTTTTTAACAGTTATTCTATTTTAGTCACATGTCACAAACAGCATAGAACTCAGTGAAAGATTTTCTAGTTTTCCGCTAATCCTGCAAAACGAGCAGGTTTCCGTCTTAGTGGGGTGTTTCTCCTTGATGTATGTGAATAAGTAAAGAAGAATGCAGTTTCCAGTCATAACCATAGTTTCACAGTTATGGAGAAAAACATCCCAGTATACTGTTCTGAGGACAGAATTAAAAGCTGATGTCCATAGCCCAGCTGTTAGAAGCCTCCTCAAAATAGACTGATGTGATATTTGTACCTTTCCATTATAAAAATTTTAATAGCTCTGCCAAAACCATGAAAATCCACTCCCCCTGCTAAATTTTCCCAAGGGTCCCACTCCTGCCAAACTGTACCTGCAGTAAAATAGGGCAGCTGAGGAAGTAAAAACCCCATTGCAAGATCTCCCTTTTTTGCCCTCATCCTGCAAATCAACCTGCACCACAAAGGATTTCCTTTTCCATGCACCACAGGACACCTCTGCTCACGGCTGCACAGCAGCAAAATGCCCCTATATGCTCCTACAGCTGTTTCCAAGGTAACCAGCACAGAGCCATATACAAGGGAAGGAAGCAAACAGCAGCAATGCAATCCTGCAATATTGTCACTTTTTGTAGCAGGTCTGAGTTGCCCCTTTCCCCTTCCTCTCCTCTCCAGCTGCCCCATGAGTCGTGCAAGGGGTGGGTGACTCACTCAACATTTCATAATCCCGTTACATCAGTCTTTCTAAAGGTTTGGGGTATTTTATAAGGCATCATATTGGAGTTTTAAAGGTGAGAGTCAAATTTTCTGCTTTTACTCAAGAAAAACTATCCGGGGGAAGAAGGGGAATTATATCAACAACCTAAATTTACACTCAAATTCTGTATTCACTCCTCATATAAGCAGAAAGATATCTCAGGTTTAGCAAAGGGTGTCTGCCCACTACTGTGACCTGTCTTCTACAAGTCCTATGCATTTAGATAACACTCACTTTCATCAGTTTGGATAAAAGTATCTCCACTGCTCAGCCTGCAGACACAGTTTGTCCTTTCTAGACATACAGTTTCCACATCCACTCAGATATGCCAAAAATCACAGACTTTCCCACCTGCCCACATACATTCTTGTTCCCAAAGCAGAAATTAGCCTTTGCTTCTTTTGCTACTGAAAACCTCTGAGCAGCTACAATGCAATCCAAATCCTGCAGTCCTCACATAAAGGACAGCAGCACAAGGAGGAAAACTGGGATGGGAAAAGGGTCTGGCATGGCCAAGTAGTTCTCATTACTGACTCAAGAGGACCAGCTACCAGGGACGTAAATCAGCGCAAGCCCCACAGCAATGGACAGAAGTGCCAGGTGATATGCTCTAAGCTCTGCTTCCAGGTCTGAGACAACCCCACAGTTAGGCAGGGAGTAGCTAACAAACTTCTTACCTCAGGAGTAACAGGGCTGTTACCAATGCAGCTGGAGGGAACACATTTTTCACCAAGAATTTCCAAGTTGTTAACATCAATTTTTTTTTTCCTGCATGAAACAGTAAGGAGTAGCACATCCCATCTATAAGTCTCTTGTGGCTGGGAACAACAACGCTTTACAAAATGAAGCATTTCTGCACTGGTGAGAAGTCACTCCCAAGAGACAGAAATTTTATGGCAAAACACGCGTGAAGAGTCTCACTGTGGGTGATGTTCTGAAATGGCAACTATAGTTCTGGACAATTCACCTGTATCTTGCATTTCCCTATTTGACTTACCATGGCTGACCTTTTGAATATCAGCTGTGATTAATGAAGCTTCCAATCCAGCTCTGAATGGCTGCAAATTGCAAGAGATGCTCATTATATTCAGTAACCAAAATACACCACTCTTCTAATCACAACTGTGCTCCTGATGAACACCAGGACACTTCCTTTGGAAGCTCAAGTACTGCCATCCTCAGAGGAAGTGAGCACTCTCATGGGTCAGAGCACCCAGGCCTAGGGGAGAAGCTCCCCACCTTAGATATAAAAAATTCCACACCTACCACATGTGCATAGGCACAGAGATGCCAACAAGGCAGACATAACTTGCTCAGAATAAGGAAAACCAGAAGTCAGTATTTCTTCGTAAACTGGTTGGAGGTTGGTTTGCAAAATCGAGATCTGAACAGAACCCTGCAGAGATTTCTTGTAGCGTTTTTACAGGGTTGGAAGGAACCTTAAAGGTTATCTGGTTCCAATCCCCCTGCCGTGAGCAGCAACACATCATGACGTAAAGCCTTCTCTAGCATCCAGTCAAACCCTGTACCGTACCTGTTAACACTGCAGTGCTACAAAAACATTACCACATACTTCCTCTGCTGCCCCTGCAGAGTTATGAGCTGTAACACAACCAGCAAACCAGTCGCCTTAGGGAAAGGGGAAAGAAGTTCCCTACAAACTCAGCAGATTCCTGTGCAGGCACATACCTCCTCCTCTACGTTGTACATCAATCAGCTCAAGCCTGAGAGATTTATCCCTCCAGATAAACCATTCTGTGATTAAATGGTAACTTCCTAAGACCAACTACTCTTTGAGCCGCCTGTTGAAATAAATGCAGTGTACTGTAAGGGATGCACACCAGTCACAGACTCACTGCAGTGCTGGGACTGAAGTCAGAGGGAGGGGAGATGAGGAGGAAAGGTATTACACAGACCCCAGAGAGAAGAGCCAGTACATACACGTACGAAGCCACAGAGAGAGTAACCTGGCAAACAGTCTAACCCAGCACAGCTGTACATCAGGAGCTCACTGCTGTAAAGGCTTTATAAGGGACCCCCCCAAAGCCATCCCTGGTGCAACAGTACAAGAAGCATCCCTATCAGCTGCATCGGGGCAGCGTTACAAAGCACTGCATCACAGCAGGGCTGAATTCCTGCCAACAGGTCTCAGTGTGTAGAGCAGAGGATTGATTTACTCTTCTATGGGACGAGAGTTTTAACAGCTCTATCTCAGGAGGCTGGAGGCTTGGGGTGGATGCCATGGTCCTAGAGCAAATAGGTGGTGTTGTCCCAAAGCAGCTGAAGGAAGGAAGAGCATCAGAAAGACACAGCAGCTTAATGATTCTGTCCTGACACATTACAGGGCATCTAACAGCACAATTTCTCTCTGTGCTTAAAAAGCAGCAGGGTCAGAGAATTGCCTGATTTTTGCATTACTTAGACCAAATGCTGCAACAGTACCACTTCAGATACTGCTTACCAGTGCACAGTCTAAAGAGACAGTCAGGGGAAGGGATGCAAAAGGAAAGTCTGCCATTAGCTACTTGCACCAAAGCAGCTGAGATTCCTAAGGCACACATTTCCTTTTAATTCTGCCCGTTCCTGATCAGCTCCTCCACCTGAGTCCACTGAGAGAACAGGAGAACTGCGCTTCACTTCAGAGACAGAAACTTTCCCCACCACTCTCATCCCTGTTCATCTGCAAACGCAGGAGCCGGAGTGCGACGCTTAAATCTCCCTTATGCTGTGCCACCTTGTGGATGTCTTCCCCCGACTTTTAAGAGCCGCAGGTCCAGCGTTTATTTAACATCACACTCTCGAGCATGTAAACAAAATAATTCACAGTGACTGTGAGCAACAGTAAGCAGCATAATAGGAATCAGATTACCGTAACACGTCCTCTGTGCAATTCACAAACCCTTTAATCCCCAGGTGGAATAGGGCACTCGGAAAAATTACCAGCTGAAAACAGCATCACCGGCAGCTTTAGAAAGTTGGGGCTCAGATGCTGCAAGACCCTCTAAATATCCAAAACGGACCATGCAGCCACCACTCGCTCAGGTTTGCCCCCATCACTTGAAGAAGAAAACCCCAAAGCAGAGACCAAACAAGCCGGGGGAGGGACAAGCAGATTTGCTGCGGCAAAGTTTACCGGCACGAAGAGCATCCCTCCTCCAACCCCTTCATCCACGGAGCTCCACGCCAGCAGAGGATTGTCCCCCTCCCAGCTAGAGATGCACCACCACCACCCCTCAAAGAATAACAGAAAAGGGGAGGCTGAGGGTAAACCCGAGCACCTCCAGCTCTCCTTTCCCCCCGCCGCGCTCACCGTCCTCTTGCATCCGCTGCAGGCACAGGGCGAGGCTCTTCCTCCAGCCCGGCATCTCGGCAGGAGCAGCGCTGCCGCCCCCCGGGGCAGCGGCACGGCTGGAGGGACCCGGGGGGGCCGGCGGGAGCGGCGGGCGCTGCCGAGCGCGGCCGGGCTCCCCGGCGCTTTATGGCCGGGCGGTGCATGCGGCGGCGGCGGCGGCGGCGGG
>JAWMRA010000023.1:9576829-9621864 GCA_035584735.1 Pseudotriccus pelzelni | reverse complement strand
GCCCGCCGCGCAGGTGCGCTCCCCCCGCCGCGGGGGCGGGCGAGCGGAGAGCTCGGGGGCGGGGGTGGGGGGCCACAAATAAATGCTGTCAATACGTATATGTTGTGTATTTTGCCCTGGTGCGGTCTGCGTAGGCAGCCTGGGCCCGCCCGCGAGCAGGCACCGGGGCTGCGACCCACACCGGCATCCCTGCGGGTCCCAAATCGCCGGCGGGCGTTTGGACAAAACACACGCCCGGGAAAGGGATGGAGAGCACACCGTTCCTAGTGTACATTCCCTTTACAGCTGTAGCCTGGCGTCTCTTCCCTTCACCGAGCGGCAGCTGCCTGGCAGCCCCACACAGGTGCGCACATCGACGCAAGTGTTTATTCTGAAGTTGGGTTCTCCGGTAAATAAAGTTGCACAACAGCCAGGCTGATCTACTTCATCTTTTTCACCATCACTCGCAAGCAGCTGAAGTGTATGGGGCCGGGGGGTGGGGACAGGAACTTAAAAGCATCTTTGTCATTTCCTAATATTCCAGAGGTTTCAGTGCTTTTACAGGGACACAAAGGAGATGCTTATTGCATATGCCAGACCATTCGTGTTTTTAATTTCCTGGGGGCAACATATCTCTGCAATGACTAGCAGCTTTTTTTGTTCTTCATGAGGTCTTTTATTAGCTGGTGGGTAGGTCTCACTCTGCATCTCTGCTTCCTTTTGTGAGAGTGATGATATTATGTGCCACATCTGCTGTAATCTCAAATATTAGGGACCAAACTCTTCTTGGGTTAGCATGAGCTAATTCCAGTTTTGGAAGGTGAGTGTCTGACACCACTCAGATGGGACAGGGTGGCTAAAATAGCAAAATAATACACCCATCTAGATGCATCCATGTGGAATTCACCTTAATTTTTAATCCAGCTTTTCTATCCCTACCTGCATGAAAAGCAGTTGTTGTCGGACAGCCAAGCACCCTGCTAAGAGGCAGCAGCTTCCCCCTCTGTGTTTTGCCCACAGCTCACGTCTGAGGAGCTTTGCCATTTCAGGAGCTGCCAGCCAAGTGTGGCATGGAGTATAGCAAGCTGGGCACTAGGGGTCTGGAAACCTCTTCAATGCCTGACAAAAACTGAAGTGGCTCAACCCCAAGATGCTTGGGAGAGAATCTGCTTGAAAGAACCTCCTGGAGCTCCGAGCACATCAAGGGAGAAAACCAGTTTCTGCAGAAAGGATTGAAAGCAGAAACCTAAGAAAGTCCATGACTTTGGGAGAGTCTGCATGATGAGGATCCTGACTGAGGTACTTGATTTAAAGACCTACAGTTAAACTAGGGTTTTTTATTATTATTCCCCCTCACAAGTTCTTGAGGACCAATGTGAGAGCTGGGCTGGAGAGGATCTGTTTTGAAGTTAGTGCTGTAGCGTGCCTTCCCAGTGAGTTAAGCTGGGATAATCATAAACCCATGAGAACAGCCCTCTTCGTTTAAGCATAAGAGTTTGCAACACTGCAGAGGGCAGACAGCAGCATGCAATGCCTGAGAACTGCATGAGAGGTTCCCATCGCAGCAGAGAGCACCACTGTCCAGGCTGATTCACTTCCATGTCTCCAGCCAGCGCGTTACCCGTCAGCTGAAAGGACAGTGACTGGAGTGATGGCACCTGAAGTCTTATTCCAACCAGCTGGAGCAATCACTTCTAAGAGGGATTTCCTGAGGACTATTAGCAGCAGGAACATAGCCAGAGCTCAGACCTGCCTATGCTCCGGTAGCAGCACAGAAAAATTCACAGGCACAGAAGATATTTTTGCCCACATTTACTATCAGACTAGAAACATAAGAATGGATTGATTCCTCATTCACCTACAGCTTCTTAAAGAGCTCCTTTCCTTACACTGAACACAGCACATTTGTGCAGCTTATTCCTCAGGGGAAGAAACACAGCCCCCTGCAATTTCACTGCAGATGTTCCTGGTACCTTTGGAACTCACAACAAATCACAACTCCACAGCTAGATTGGATTAGGGCACATCATGCTAACTTATGGGAAGTTTGTGATATGCAGCAAATATTCTGACAGCAAAATGCAGAAGCTTTTTTGAGGACTAATCTGAAGCCAAGATGCATCCTGGGGGAAGATGATGCTTCTTTCAATAGTTAAAACCCAGTACACAGAGACAAGCTCTGTGGAGTTATATGACTAACTCAACCACCCACACAAGCAAATCACCTGCCCTTTCTGTGCCTTAATTTCCTCAGCTGTATTTTATAATTGCTTGGTGATATCCAGATTCTAGGCATTTGAAAAGGATTCCCAGAAAAGTGTTGGTTATTGATCTGATGTTACTTTCAGGGAAAGTAATGACGAGTCTCAAAAAACATGACATAGGAAGGGGCTTTTAAAAGTAAGGTCAAATCAACACTTGTACCTAAGAGCTCGTCTGCTTTTGCCATTTACACTATATGATGTCTCAAAATACTTTTTTTGCTTAAGTCTCTTTAGACTGTCATTGCTTTAATAGTACTGCTTTTGAAAGGACACTGGTGCCACAGAAATAATTAAACATGAAAATAGAAAGCACATTACCAGCTGAAAAAGCAGCTCAGAGCTCTTAAGAATTGAATTTGACACATCCATTATTGTAGAAAGAGCCAAAGCTAGTGTGGCAAGATTTTCTCAAGTGCTAACTGCAGTACTCATATGGGAAACTGTGTTAGAGAAAACGAAACATAGCTAAAAATACTGGTAGGGAATTCATAAGCAGAGTCAGTGTAAGACAGATGCTATGCTACGTCTTTGGAGGGAAGTCATGGAGGGGTATTTCAAGCAGAAGGAAGTCCATAGAACACCTCAGAAGTGACTACCTGTGTCTAATGTCTAATCTGTCTGTATAACAGAAATGTCCAGCTGCAGGATTTTAAGCACCACTGTGAAAGGGATGTTGCCACAACTTTAGGAGGTGTTGCTGTCCTCCCACTGAGCTGCTCCATCATGCAGAAATGGTTGTAAAACCAAATTTGTGAGGCAGAGATTCCTCTTTGGCCGCATGCCCTGGGACAGGATGACCTATTTTGATCAACTGAGGACTTAACTGTGCCCTGTGCCTTGTCTGTTTCAGCAGCCAGTGGTTCTGGCCCCACTGCGGAACACAGATAGTAATACCACTTGTGTGATGAGAGGAGGATCCCAAGTACAAATCCCATTTTCCTGAGAGGGTTAAGGGAGAGAGTCCAGGCCTTTTTGCTTTGATTTTATTCTGGATCTCCACCTCTAGCAAACTTTCCTGTCATGTATTCCCTCACCTTGAAGGTCCCTCGCTTAATCATCTCACAATGGGAATAAGCTGACTAGCTGCAACAAGGAAAGTTAGTGAAATGAGTCAGTCTTCACTTTCAGCCCCAAAACATGTGATTTAAGAGCTCCCCTCTTGCCATTTCTGAGTCAGTGAGGATCTGGCACTTGGGAAACCCTTAGGAGTGGTGTTTTGTCTGTCCACCGCTCCCAGCAGTTTGAGTGAAGATGTCCCAGGAGGGGGATGGCACCCCCAAGGCTGCATTATTTCAGCTATTGTCTGGGGGCATCATGAAACCCACTGGGGAAACACAGAGGACCGTGGGCTCCCTCGTGCCCATACCGACCTAGTGCCACTGCCAGGCATCATTCAATAGTTCAGATCAAGCTAGAAATTACTATGACCTATGTAATCCTATGCAAAGGAAATCTACTTTGGTGTCTAAAATAATATTTTCCTTTCTCACTTCCACTCCACGACTTAATTAAGTAAAAGATAAATTTTCTTTCTCTACCAAGACTGGGCTACTTTCCTGGGTGTTGAAGCAGTGAACCCTGTACCCTTACAGCCGTACATGGCACAGGCAAGGACTACGGGAAATCTATTTCCACCCCACCATGATATGTAAATAACACACAGGTGCTTTAAAGAAGAACCAGTCTCTCCTTTCACCTCCCAGGCACATGGAATGGGACTGGCAATACAGGGCATCAATCTCTGTCACAACACAGTGTCAGGATGGGTTTGTTTCAGTGGCTGCTACACTCTCACTTGTATTCAGCTGTGTGTCCCATAACCCACACACAGCAGTGAACAGCACTGAGATCATAGAATTTAAAAATAATCCTGTCATGGTAGAAGGTTAAAGGCAGTTTTAAAATGGATTATCTTCACTTAGCTACCACTACCAGAGGTTGATTAATAGGAACCTTTACTTACTAATCCAGCTTGGTTCTGTTTTCGCCTTAAATTCAAGCAGTGCAAACAGTTTACTTCTTTGTTGCCTGCTTCTTGTCAGGCACTTCAGGGCACACATTCATACTGTGGACTTCTGCAGGAGTGCTCATGTCCAACTAGATTCTGAAGGCTGGAAGCAATCTGTCATTCTGCCTCTTTGGGCTGATACTCATCTCTCTGAACCACTAAATACCTTCTAGGCAGAATGAGAGAATGTCCTTGGATTTCAGTGACAAGTATACACCCCATTTATGGAGACCATGAGGATATGGTCACTGCTATGCTCTGTTCCTGCTAGAAGGGCACTCAAGTGCTTCTTGTTTCTGTCCCAAAGACACACTTGGAATCAGATCCAGAGCTGGTTCCTCACCTCCTTCCTTGGAAATTGCATCATAAGCACAAAGGGGCTCAGACCAGTCCCTCACCTCCTTCCAAATCACCTTCATTCTGCAAGAGCCCTGCAAAGTAAGCGTGCAGTGAGCTCTGAGTGCTGAAGCAGTGAGGCTGCCTGCAAACCCAGGGCTATGAAGTATCTCCACTTGGTTCTCCTCCTCCCTCAACATCACTGTCCTCAGGTGTCTCCTTCTGGGCACAAGGCTGTCTTTGCTGATCTGACTGCTGGGCTGATGCTTGTGCCAAAGCTTTGGCTTTGCTTCCTCTGAGAGCTCTTAACTTATAGATGCTGTTCAGAGCCAGCCACGAACACCAGTCACCTTTTCGGCCAAGACCATGACACTGGCTGTCCACCTTGTGTTCCCAAACAATCTCATCACTTACTGCCACTGCCACACCACAAAGATTCTCCCCATTCTACCAGTGACCCAGCAACTCACAAAATGGTGCTGAGACGACTACACAGAGACAAAGCCAGAGAAGCTTGGCATCTTCCTCATCACTTGCCCCAAAATATCAGTGTTTAAGCCAGACCCAGAGGTCTGTGCCTCCTCCCCTGCTAGCAGTGGGGCTTAGGGCTCTGCAGTGACCAGAGCAATATTGCAGCTGCTGCCTATTGATTTCCAGGCATGTGTCAGTAATCCAATATGCTGAGGTGACCATGAATGTTACATGTTTTTCTGTTACTATACATGTTGTTCTCTGACAGCAGAGCCTGAAGTGCTAGCAGCTGATATAGCTGCTTCATACTGTCAATATTATAGCCCTGCAACATAAGAGACAGTGTTTTTGATCCCATCCTGTGTGAAGGCCTCTCAGTTCAGCCAGCAGACAGCTTTGCCTGGGTTACTGTGAAGTTGCTGTGTGAACTGGACTGTTATTTAGAAAGACAGGAGAATTTAACAGAAAGACTGAACTCGGTCACAGCAATAAGAGCCACTTTTCCAACTTGTGATTGAAGATGCTGTTGATGGAAACATGTTCTTTCCCTTTCAGAACTGCTTTCAGGACTTCCTCCTTTATCACCTGATAGTTTCTCCCCTGCACACACCACCATCTTCCCCCTTAGACGCACACAGTAATAAAATGTCACCACTGGCACCACATCCAAGCGTTTACCTTCATAGAGACAAGTAATCCTCTCCAGTGCTTATCATCACTGTTGTTACCATCGAAATCCTTATCACCATTTACCCACAGCAGAGATCCCCAAACCATCCCACTTCTACACA
Source organism: Pseudotriccus pelzelni (assembly GCA_035584735.1). Classification (NCBI taxonomy): domain Eukaryota; kingdom Metazoa; phylum Chordata; class Aves; order Passeriformes; family Tyrannidae; genus Pseudotriccus; species Pseudotriccus pelzelni. The sequence goes on along the minus strand of JAWMRA010000023.1, from coordinate 9,616,015 downwards.
GAGGTTTTCATTCCAGGCATTCACTTAGCAGCAAGATTTGCCTCTGGCTATGGAAGGTTTCATCTCTACTCCTCATTGCAGAGCTGCCTCAGGGAAGTTTTGCAAATCACTTAAGTGAAAGAGCTACCAGATATGGGATAGCTGGCTCTGCACCATGTAGAACACCAGGTATCACACAGATCTCAGCCCATGAAAGTTTCCCATTAGGACATGCTCTACATTTTGTTTTGATTTCCTGATCAACAAACTTTTCTTTATGGGGAAGGATCTCTAAGATGTCCCTGCACTCCCAAATTCCATCCTTCTTGTTTCTCCCCAGAGATTTGTCATTCTCCCAGGAATAGCTTAGTGTCTTTCAACAACCATGAAAGAAATACACAGCAGAAGTACTTCTGTGCCCTGTATTAACATGATCGTTTACAACTATCATGTTATCATGTATTAACATGATAGTTTACAACTATACTGGAAGGGAAGGGACGACAAAACCAACCATCCCAGTTGCTGTGGACAGTCAGACTCAGGGTAGCAGCTGGCAGGTTTGACTCTGACTTGTTTGGTCCTGCTGATCCTACTGTATCCGGATCCCATGAACGAGTAGCTCTGCTAAATGAGTTTGTGAGGTGAGTTTCTGTTGTGCATCAGTGGAAAGTGGCTCAGGACATGAAGATGGGGTTGGGCCCAGTCTTCATTCATGCCACAGTCTCAGGCTCCCTCCTGAGCTTCAAACCAGAGCTGGCATCAAGGACTCAACTATTCCATCAAAACCCGCTTGGAACTACCACACACTGATAGTGTAGTGGTCCATCCATCTCTCAGTAAGACACATCCTTGTGTGTATCTTGTGAAGACAAATTTCAATATTGGCATTAGAAAAAATACTTTGTTTTTCTTTTTTCCGGTTGATGAACAGAAGCAGTTCAAGAAGTGAGCAGGGTGCAGAAAGCAACACTACAGCTCTGTCAGCATATGTTAAAAGTCGTTACTATGACTGTCTTGCTTCCTCATCCCTCTCATTGTGACCCAGCCCCAGCTGTCTGGGGTCATTTTAATGACTGCAGTCACATTAATGATGGCAGTCTATTTCAGATCAGAGAGGAAGGCAAGACAGTTGCAAATCATTGATATTGACTGTTGGTCTTAATGGAAAGACTCTGTAATTTTGCATGTACATTTACAGGGAACGGAAAAAGACAATAATTGTCATTTCCAATCTCTCCCAAAAGAGCTGGCAAGGAAACGAGCACTGTGGGCAAGAGTTAAAAAATGTAAAGCCCCTTTCACTTCTATGTAGTTTGGGCTCCCTCCCCCTGCAGTGTTTCACAAAATACTGGAGTTCACATTTTGTGCAGCTCCTTGGTATAGCTGAGGACTTGGTTGGAACTCATCAAGGCCTTAATAAAGAAATCATTGGACTTTTGCCTAATGTAGTTATTCATTTTGAAGTATTATTCTAGTTCTCATTCCACTTGTCTATATTTGACTAATGGCAGCAGTGCCACACACACTTCCAAGCTCTGTCTATGCACAGAGACTCAATATTTCTTTTCGCAATTATTTCTAAAATAACATCTATAATCACTCTAAGCTTTCTTTTGTGATAAATATAGAAACACTTCAGTGCCTCCTGGGCTTCTATTCTAAGTAACCTCTGTATTGGGAGGCCTGTGTGGGGAGTAGCCTTTGTATTAGAGGCTGGAGTCCTGTTTAACAACAGAGCAGGGATCACTCAAGCAAAGGAAATGTGGATTTCCTTTAAGGTGTGTGGTTTTGTGTCCTTGCAAAGCTAACAGCCCTTTTGGAGAATTCCTTACCTATTTAGTCTTCAGTTTTATCCCTCAAAAAGCCGTTGTCAATTGTGAGATCAAAAGGGTGGCTGTTACATTCCTGCTACTTAACATACAAGCCCCCGTCTGACTGTTACTGCAGAGAGCTGGCAAAGCAGAAGCCAAAACTTGAGTCCCACTAACCCAGGCAGAATATGAACTCGCAGCCAGAAATCCAGAGTCAGCTCTTCTTGCAATTTTGGATTCTCCCCTTGTCTGATTTCTCACCTAACATTACGTGTATGAGACTGGAGGAATGGAGAGAAGAAACCACTGAGCTCCTCCAGTGCTGGAGAGATGACAGGGGAGTGCGAAGGAGATACTCATTTGTGTGAGGTCACCTCTGCCGGGCGCTCCCGGTACCGCTGAGGTGGAAATTACCCAGCTGCAAGAACAGTCTCGCAGTGCCACCTACCGCTCTGAGGTCCCACTGCCAGCGCCAGCGACTCGCCTCCGGGACATTGCTGCAGCGGGAAGCTGGGAGCGAGCCATCCACAGCTATTCCGATCTTCCTTGGACGCTTCTTCCTCTTATTCTGGGAAGATTATGCTATGCAGCATTTTGAGTATTTCCCTAAACACTCACAGTGCACAACTACTTTGTCCAGAAACGCAACTTACCTCTTTCACTTCGTGTTTTTGGGACAACTGATGGGATGCTGGATAGTGGAAGAACACTTTATTGCAGATAAACCTAGCTGTTGAAAATAAAGAGGAATCCAAACTAGAATGGACCAAGCCTTTGAGCTACAGTGGAGGGATAAAGTCTCTTATTTCTAAAACATCTCACAGCAGCTTTTCACTACCTGAATATCAGAGAAAGATTATATATACAAGATAGTTTTGTGCTCTTAATAAATTAATCATAGCTGCCACTTAGCCATCTCTGCAGGCAGATGGTGGATGACTGCTAGGTAAATAATGCCCATATGGTAGAGAAACTCCATACACAATTATGCTGATTTAAATCTCTTTGGTGCATCAAGGTAAAGATGATCACGTGCCAGAGATGTGTCCTGCCCAAGTGTGCAGATTTAATTGTTCCAGTGCACCAGGAAAGCACATGTAGAGCCATCATTTGCTCTATTACGCCAGCTAATCTTCTGCTCAGTGTCAAGAACTAGACCCTTCATAAACATCAAGTGTGCTGAAGGGGTGTCTTCATGTCTGCATCTCAAAGGGCCATTCAAAGATCATTCATAACCACAGAACAAAGATTGATATGTGTATTCTTAAAGCAGACACATTCTCTGGCATTTCTAGTCTGAGAAGACAAATGAAAAACCTCAGGCTAGTGGTTTCTGTGGTTAGGGGGGAAGAAGAACTTGCTGCTTTGTACTGGACTGAAATCCCACTCAGTTCACGCTTTAATGACACCATTCAATAAAATGTTTAAAAAGCACCAACAGCAATTCAATGATATTGTGCAAGAAATAGTAAATATAAATTATTCCCCCTCCTCCAAAGTAGCTTAGCAAAGTGCTACAGGACCCAGGTTCCTGCCACCACATCACAAAACCTGAACTTGCTGCCGTGAGCCTGCTGGTTTAAATAATTCAGCTGAAACAGTGTGATATAAACAGAAGCATTTTACAAGCAGTAGAGGTGATATAAATATGGCATAAATAATTGTTGTGACATTAAATGAACATATATAATAGGGTTTAAACTCACAGCTAGAAACTTTGAAAAGTTACAGCTACAACGAGTATGTGTCTATCTACCTGACACAATCAACAGAACAGTGTTTTCTTTAAAAGAAAAACAGAGCATAGAGTAGGTACATGAGCTTTATAGTTCCCAACTGTTATGCTCTGGTAGGTGCCTTTTAACAAACACAACATTACCACTGTAAAATTTCTATTTCTTAGGCCTGGTTCAGATTAAAGACAGAACTGTAAGCAAAGCACATGTGCATTCACTAACATCTGGATTAGCATTTTGGAAGGCGAACAGATTTCATGCTAAAAATGTGTTTTCTAATGGAAAAGCTACACTGTGGTTTTGTTTCTTTTAAATAAAAAGCCACAAGTTTTGGGGTGGATCCTGCAGCTTTAACAATATCACTGAGCAGCAAAAGGAGCATTGAACCCCTTCCCATGAGCATCCCCTAGATTAGTCTCCCCCTTTGCTGCCACATTCCCCTCTTGCCTTACCTCTGTCCTGTGTTCTCTGCAGACAAAAAACAAGGCACTTTCTCCAGCCCGGCATCCCCGACCTAGAGACAAAGAAACACAGGTCTGTAGTGTCTTGTAGGAGCTTGCAGATGTGCAGCTGGAATACAAAATCCAGCTTCTTTACAGGGCTACACCTTGACAGAGAGGCAAGTCCATCCGTGCTCACAAAGACAGGAAAACGCCGCTTCGTGCAGAAGCCTGACTGTGAACCATCCAGGCTGCATTTTGCTGCAGGGATGGAGCAACTTCACATGTCCATGGCGGAAGAAACAGATGGTGAAAGGAGGGTGGACAGATGAATGGGTAAATCTCAAGGAGCTGAGCAGTTCCTTAAAGGGCATGTTTGTCTTTTATGCCAGCCACACCGAAACCATGGATGGCACAGTGCAGTCCAACAGCTGAGAGTTGCTGTTCAGGGGATGAAAATACCCACAGCCACCCCTCAATGTAATTGATAAGCCAATTTCTTTTGGAACTTGCTGGCTACTTACATCTCCAGTTTAGAAAATGTATATATTGATACCTCTTAGTACAGGAAATAAGTGAAAACTCTATTCATCTTATCAGCTGGTTCTCAATCTTTTTCCTTACGCAGACGATCCCCAATGGAGAAAGTGTCACTATGCCCATTTTCATCAAGGCTTGCTAAAATGCCTATTAAAAAATATATGTATATGGGTAAAGATAAGAGTTTTCTTTGCTAATTCCAGTTACAGTAACTATGTCCCTCCTACAGATTCTGCTGTAAGATGACATTAAGCCTATTTCTGATTGAAGTTGTTGGATGCTCTCAGGAAATCTCTACTTTCTATCTGTATTTGAGAGGAATTACAATTTCTACATGAGTAGCACAGAACAGCACCCATAACACATAAAAAGAGAGAAGAGAGGACAATATTGTTGACACAAGCGATGATTTTAAGTGCATTATAAAACTGCACATAAAATACAGATTCCCACAGAAAAGGACCAGGCTACATCAGATCTCAGTTCAATTTAGCATTGAGTCACATCAGATTTGTGTTCTGTGCCTATTTGTGAGTTTGCAATCAAAAACAAACTAGCACAAAAGCAGTCTGGCACTGCAGCTTGTGACCCAAGAGACAAAAAAACAGAGCCACATGCAGTTTTGACTTTCTGCCTAGGATCATGCAAAGGAACTCTAACATTTGTCAAAGAATTACGATTTTTCTCCTGTTCTGCACACCTGCCAATTACCTACCCAAATGATTTTAACTTTTAGTCTTCCTGCAAAAAAAAAAAAAAATTATCAACAGAGTCCATCTAGACTTTCTACCAAAAGGGCTTTTGGGGCTTTTTTGCTTGTTTGTTTTGCTGAGGAAATTCCACGTTTCTGAAAATACAGTGCAAAAGCCTAGGGTATATTTCAGGGGCCTTTAGGAAAGTATAGAGAAGTAAGCAAAGAAAGGTATGCTGGGACTTTATTTTGGGAAAAGATGTAATCTTTGCTATGAAGGAAATACACACTTCTGGATCTCTGATGTTACAACAATTAGCAAACAGTTTTGTTTCTGCCACAGTCATTTTTGGCCTCATACACACTTAGACGGACAAATTCCACAAACTAATACACCAGCTGACCAAGAATATGCAAAACTATGGCAAGCAAAAAAAAAAAAATCTTGGTCTGTTTTAGAAAAGATTTTTGTTGACATAGCATATATCCTTTCATATGATAACTTCTGAGACAAAGAGCCTGGAAAAAAAATTATAAAGAAAACCAGAAGGGATTTCTCCATCCCTTAGAGAAACATGGATGAGTTGCCTTATGTTGAGTGGCTCTGCAAGTGTATGAGGACACAGTGCCCTGGAACCGAGGCTTGTCTCACAAAATATCCAGCTGTTATTTGCACAGTTTTATTTCATTTTAAAGCCAAGATGTAGAAAGTATGACAGACATCAAAGCCTTAGGGTAGGAAGAAACTTTAGTGTCTGTGATAAGAGAATCAGTCTCAGAAAAGCAAATCCTCCAAACGTCAATATAATTTGGTCTGGGGCTCCTGTAAGTCTAGTTTTGGTAGGGGGGGTGTAGGAGAAATCCACACCAAAGCTTTGCAACTGATTAATTTCATGTTTGTGCAGCATCTCTCACCAGTTTTACAAGACACTGAAACACCACTGTTTCATACTAAATCCCCTTAGAACAATCCTCTGCGATCCCCCATCTTCCTCAAAAATAATAAACAAGCTTTTTGTGTTGATGCAGCTTTGTGGAAATAAACACAATTAGGCCTCATGCTAAAATGAGCAGCATACTAATTGGAATTGCTGAATCAATTATTCCCCAGGAATTCAGGGCTATCAGCAGTCTGAGATCAAATATGGTAGCTCATACAGCTTTCACATATTTCCAACAAGAAATAAGCACAGCACAGCCACTCTACTGTACACACAGAGAGGGATTCCTCCCCTTCCTCACCTCATTTCTTTGTGTTAAGCTGATTTTGCTTCACAACCTGCAAATATTCTTATTCCTTTCTCACTGGCATTTCATGAATGCCTGTGAGATGGATTTAAAAAAATGCACAGAATAGCCTGCCACAGGTTAGAGTCAACACTCAGCCTTTCTGAGGGAACAATACGTGTGAAATCTTGTCAGTTCTTTGGCTGTAAACACAAGACCACTGAACCGACACACAGTGCTCCGAAGGCCATCTGTGTGGGTGCCGAATCCCACCCCCAGGGGAGCCCGGCAGAGCGACCCCCCGGCCCTGGCAGGAGCTGCACTCCTCCCGCCCGGCTCTGCTTTATCCCTGCCTGCTGACGTTAACTGGGAGAGAACACCAGCTAAAGGTTATCTTCTTGCACCACTCCATCAGTTATGTACGGCATCAGTGACTCTGACTCATTCCCGATCCAGGCATGCCCAGCCAGACCTCTGTTAGCCATGAAATAACCTACTCTTTCTTGCAAGTGCAGATCCTCGCTCCCAGCAACATGAGCCAGCTTGCTGGAATTAATATTTCTAATATTAATTCCCTTTTTCTACATCCTGTCATGCAACTGCTTTTCCCCACAAAAGCACAGCTTTTCCCTACAACCCTGATCACGACTCTCACCCTCAACCAGAAAGGAACATTTTAAGAGTGATGCTGACACCTGCAAGGGCCTCATTCCAAGACTATCCTTAAGACTATCCAAGTAACACCTGATACATAGAGGGCTGCTGAGATGATACTGAGACATTTTTTGCAACACCCAAACCAGAAGGAGTGCTGTTCCAGCACGGCTTAGACAGGTAAATACAAAACAGAGTCCAGGAAGGAGAGAGCAAGTAAAAAACCAAACAGGTTTGTACATGTGGAAACAGAGAACATCCTTCTAACGTTACAAGACAGGGCCAATTTACTTGTAAAGAAGAAAAGTGCTACAAGGAGTTGAAATCAGGATGGTGTCACAAGCTACAAGAGCTATGGGCAGGTCATAGGGGAACATGCAGCAGTGAAGACAGAATGCAGTAAGGAGCTGCAAACTGCCTCACTGGGGCTTCAGCTGTGCCAAGGAATCCTGCAAGCAAAGGTTTGTTTCAGGCATCTGGAGGGGAGAGACAAAAGACAGGTAAAAAAGTGGCTTCCAGAGTAGTATCCTGAATAGACTCAGCATTTGTATCATTTCACATTTAAGTCAGAAAAGATCAAGAAACATTGCAGTACCTACACAGTATTTAGTGTTACATCTCCAAAGCTGGTCACGTCGGGTTTCTATCCCAGAGCCTCAGACATCCATCTTGGCCAGTGGCCATTATGTTCTACAGGCCAAGTTTTCAATAGACCAAGATTTCCTGATGTGTTTTTGCACCTGCTGGTGTAAGGAGGTATCCAGGACCAAGTCTGGCTGTCAGCTCTTCAGGAACTTCACGTTATGAGAATCTCAGGATAAAAATACTCCTGAGCTCCTCAAAGTGCTCAGCACCTGGAACACTGGAAACCCTGATAGGTGAGAAAGTCCTATTCCTGTAATGTGGAACACGAGCAATGTGGAGGATTAATGCACTTCAGGCAGGAAATGTGGCCTCACAGACACTGCTCCAAATAAAAGATGGGAATTAATCAGGACCAACCCTACGCTGGGTTTGGTCCATCTTTTCTTCTCAGTGTTGTTGTTAGGTGAGGTTTGAACAGGAAAGAATGCATGATTTGTTGAAGTGTGATTTAATTAGAACAGCACAGATGTTTCCATTCCTTTGTCCTATTTTTCGGTCATGCTCATTTCTCCTCTTCCACTACAGATTAAAATACTAAACTTCATGGCTCTGATATGACCTGCACTTCTCTGTATCTATCATCTCTCACCAGTTCCCCTTCTCCTTTAAAAAAAAAACAGAAGACGGCTTCACTAGGGCCAGAAATTGCTCTTTCTCAAATGGACACTTCACACTCCCTGGAATACTGATGCAGATTTCCTAACAACTGAGTATCTCTGTCGGCTTTGCAATCCTGTGTCCATAAACTATTAAATATGGGGCTGACCCAGCTTGCCAAACACAAAGGCAGCACATTTGAAAATAAAAAGAACTGTATCTGGAGCTTGTATCAGCAGTCACACTGCCAAGCAACAACATTGGAGTACCTTATATTTTTCCACTTTAATAAAGACAAGTGAAAGGTTGCTTCCTCTCACAACAACAGTTAATTTGGATCTTCAGAATCACTTTGAATTAAAACCTAGCAGACAGTCCTTTTTCTTCAGGGCGGTGGTAAAGGATGCAAAGAGCTTCCCAGCATAAGTAAAACTGAGCCTCGCTCCCCAGCAGCCACCCGTGCTCCTCTCTGAGGTTACGGAGCTGTAGGTGGGTTTGTTCTTGGCTGTTATGGGCTGCATGTTTTTGGTACAGCAAAGCTGTGGCTGAAATCCCTCCTCCCTCAGGAGGATCCGTGCGGGCAGAGAGCCAAGGAGAGCAGGACAGGCAGAGCTCAGGGCTTGGACAGGGCACCCGGAGGGCAGCGGGGGAACCAGCTGGGTGTTGAGGGACGTGGCTGTCTCCAGCTCCAGGGAGCTGTTCAGGGCTCATCTGTGTGGCACTCACCTGTCACCTAAGGCAGGAAAGAGAGGTTTGGGTTTGTTTCGGGGTTTTTGTTTTGTTTTGTTTTTTCTTGGCTGTTTCATTCGTTTGTTGATTTTTTTTTTCCTGTTGATATCAAGCCTCTCAAAATTTTAACAGGGGGTTGAGTCAAACTTTGCAGTTTTTTGCAATGCCGTTGTTAAAATGTATGACAGCGTGAAGTGTTGAGGATAGGTGAGTTAGCCCTTCAAGGGTTACCAAAAAACTGTGACGCTCGTTCTTTATCTTACGTGGGAACACGGGGCTTAGTTTACATCCCGCTCGTTCGAGTTTCGTCCCTTATCTGACTCTCCGGGACGTCTCGAAGGTTACGCTGTTCCTTATTTGGGCATTCCGGGTTACTGTCGGTCCCTCGTGCCCTGCCCTGACCTCCCCAACATGGCGGCGGGGAGCGCCCGCCCGACCTCACCGCCCGTCGTGACAGCGCCGCGCGCCCGCCGCGCTTTACGGCAGAGCTGTACGGCGGCGCTGTACGGCGGCGGGTCCGCCATGGACCGGAGGAAGAAGCCGCTGGACGTGGCCGCGTCCTCGGTGGGTGACGGGCCGGGGAGCGGCGAAATGAGCCCCTTCGCCTCCCCACGCGCGGCTGGGAGGGCCGGGAGGGCGGCCTGCTGTGCTCTGCTGCGGAGCGTCCGCGCGCGGGGTGGGCCCGGTCGGTGCAGGCCGTGCGGCTCGACACGGGGGTGCGGTGGTGTCACCGCTTCCAGGGAAAACAGGGCACCGGGACTGGGTGGCGGTGCCGCCGCTTCCAGGGAAAACAGGGCACCGGGACTGGGTGGTGGTGCCACCGCTTCCAGGGAAAACAGGGCACCGGGAAGAGGGGATGGTGCTGGTGTTCTGTGCCCTCGCCTTAAGCCCACTGAGGTCCCCGGTCCCTACAGCAAATGCGGAATTAAAGGGCTGTTCTGACGCCCCGGGTCTGTGAGATGTTGGGGTTTGGCCCCCTCACTTTCCTGACCAGGAGCACACACTGCGCTCCAAACCCGGATTTGTCCTCAGTGCTGATGTGATTATAAAATTAGGTCACTTGTAAACAGTGAGGAAAAGAGTGATTTTACAACACTGGACGTCATTATTGTAGGGACCTGAAAAGCAAATGCTTCAGTTCTTGGGACAAATATTAATGGCAGAGTCTTCTTCTCTCCTGATTTAATGTACATCTGTGAAATTTATCTTCTGTAGGACTTGGAGGGAAAGTGGCACAATACCCTCTTCCAGGCTAGTTTTGTGATTCCAAGATAATATGCCTGCTGCTGATGTTTCGTAATAAAAGCTGAGATAGCCCTTGGTCATAGATAGCAATGCCATTTATATATTTAGAAAAAAATAAAAAAGAAAATCTAAAACTATATAAACAGTTTATAAAGCAGTGGGAAACAATATATATTACATGAAAGAAAACTTTTATCAATGCTTTTCCAAGACTGGATTTTAGTCATTATCTAATGGTTAAAAGTTCCCTTTTCATATTCAGTAGTGTTGTTTCATTGGTCCTTCTCTATTTGTTTGCCCTTGGGAGACTGGTAAAATCTGTATGGAATTATGTCTCCCTTATTCTCATGTAGAAAAGAACCAAGGATATCCTTGGGGGTTGTTTAAATCCCTGATCATAATTTGCATTCTGTGTGTTTGCTGTAAAGTTGAGTGGCCTCTGTGATCAGATCAGTCCTTTGAAGTTCCACATAAAAACACACTCAAAGGCTCCTATAACTGTAAGTGGCGGATTGTTTTTACTAGAAATAGTTACTTATTGCAGTAACTGATGTACATGCTTGTGATATGTCCTGTTATTCATTTGTTGTTTTGCTGGTGGTGTAGCTGGTAGATCTCAAAGCTGAACTCTTCCGAAAGCAAGAGGAATTCAAGAAAGAAAAGCTGTTGAAAGATGCTGGTGTCTTTGCAAAGCCCAGAACCTCTAATAAGGTAGAGATATTTTTCCATTGTTGTTTTTTGTCACTCTTTCTCCTTAAAGTAAGGATGTTAATATTCAAATATAAATAAATAAATGCATAGAGCTGTTACTGGTCAAATATAAAATGTACATGATGAGAATGTTCTTTAAATTTCAGTTTCTGGTGACATTCTTGTGCACAGCAGAAAACTTAATACTGTGCTTATGCCCATCTAAATCACCTGTTAAGCTTCATTCCCCAAGGATCCACAGCTCTGGTAACTATAGGAAAAGCTGTTTCTTTCATCTAAGATCTTGTATGGTTCAGAAGGATAGAGGATGAGGGACTCTTCCAGAGTCACTGTCCTTGCTAAAAGCTCTGCTATATGTTTGTGTTGTGTAAAAATGAACACACAGTTATCTCGTGTTTTGCTCTTTACTGCACTCGGCTTTACTCGTTGTGTAGCTTTCTAGAAGCAGAATGTGCTGTTGCTGCCATATTTCAAACACACACAGCTTTTACAGTGTTATACTGCAAACAGGCCAACTGATGGAGGTAACAGAGAACAGAAACAATCTGTAGCTTTGTTATTACATTCTTAATCAGCAAGATTGTTTGGGTTTTTTTTTTAAACTTAACATCTTTGCCAGAATAGATTTTGTCTGATTTTTGAGTGCCTTTGTTTTTTTTTTAGCTTCTCAGCCTGTCCTTCCCTCTGACACCACATTGCAGTCTGTGTTGATTTAGGACATACCTGCTGTATTCCACAGCACAGGTGTAGTCTCCAGTCAAACATGTTTAACATGTTATTTACAAAGTCTCTTATGACTGATTTGCAATGTTTGCATTACAGAGTTGAAATATTTTTGTAATCGTTACCATTTCAGCATTTTCATTTATTTGTTGTTACAAAATGGTTCTCTACAGAAACCAAGCATCTGGACCAAACAAAACACGGGAGTTGCAAATAGAGCCTCGAAAGATGTTGAGCAGAAGACAGAAGAGCAGGACATATTGGATCAATCAAGGTAGCTCTCGGGCTCTGTAAGAAAGGAATGCTTTGTAGAATGTGATTTTCAGTGTTTAGAAAAGCACAAAAAGCAAGTTATGCACATTTTGGTCCAGCAGTTCTCATTAGATCAAGCAGTAAGACCAGCATCAATTCCGCGCTCTTTACCAGTAATGTACAAACTGCATCCCAGCAGTGTCATGTTCATGCAGGGATACTTGCCCTCACATTATCACAGTTGCCTAAATGTATCAGTTTAATGATTTTTTGGTTTTTAAAGTCATCTTTAGAATTACAAGCCAGGGCAGCAACACTTTAGAATTCTCTAGCAAAGTGTTTGTTAGAATTAACAGAAAATGGCTCACTTTCTTTCAAGGATTGCCTCATTTTCTAAATGGGTCGGTTGTACAAAAATATATATGCTGAAAATGCCATTTGTAAGCTATTTGCTGTTCTTCTTTAGGTAGTTCCTTGCTCTTCGAAATTGTCTTCTACAATTCTGGAAATGAGCTACGGTTTTCTCTTCAGTTTTTGAAGATTAAGAATAACTCCACATTATCTCTTTTTTCTTCTTTTTTTTCCTGTAAAAGTGTCTTCCACTAGCTCATACCCACAAATAATAATTTAGGTTCCAGTATTTTTCTGCCAGACCATAATGGTGGAATACTTGTTACACCATGTTCTTGCCTACTTGACAGATTACACTTAAGATTAATTCTGTAACTTCACTAAAATTATTTTCAGTATGAACTCTGGATCTGGATAACTGTGTATCTTCAGAAATGCCAATGAAGGCTCAAAACAAAACCTGGGGATAAGTCAGCTTCTAATAAACATCTCAAGCATTCCTGGTACTTTCCAGTGCCATTTATCTGAGCCTAAATTGATCACTTTGATCTGTGTTTGGAACTGGTGGGATTGCAGTGTCAATTTTTCATTTTCTTTTTCAGGAAGAAGCTGGAAGAAAAAGCAAAGCTTTATGAGAAAATGACAAAAGGCGACTTTCCAGGTGAACAAAATCAGTCTAAAATGAGTATTTTGCATATATGGGGGGGTGTATATCTACACAGGTTTTTTGAGAAGTTCACCCTGGAAGTTGATATTTCTGACTGTGTGGTGTTTGACAGCAGCTACACTATAAGTTCACTGCTGGTCTTCATGGGAAATTTTTTCAAGTTGTTTATACAAAATGATTCACATGAGTTATTCTGCATTGAAAGGCAGAAAAAATAAATTTGCTAGGGAAAACAAAATAATTACTTTTTGAAGGACAGCCTGACGTAATAAAGCACTAGGGGCTTGTTTGACTCATTCGTTAGGTGGGTGGACTATATTCTGTTTTTTTCAATACAGTATGTTAGAAAAACAAAATTAATTTATTCCCCATTGTGCAGTCTTTGGATTGCATTGCTGATACTCTGTCCTGCATCTAATTCTTGGACCTTTATGAAGAGAAGAGGAGCAGGAGGGGAGTCTGGCTGGTCCATATATCAATGTCAGTCATGCAGCTAATAGGGTTAGAAAATGCTAATCTGTCCCTTTTTTCTCTCACACATTCAGTCCCTTGCAAGAAATAGTTATTAAAACAGAATACAGGTCTCCTTGCAGTTAATCTCTGTTTTCTGTACTAATGTCCATATTTGTCCACATGACCCCACCACTTTTCTAAGAAGTACCCTTGTGACTGCTTGGGTGCTGGCAACATACCAAATGTTAAGCACCAAAAAAGTGTTTGAGCTGTTGCATTACAAACCATTTGCTTCTGAAACAGTTAATGAGCAGAGAATATTTTGCTGCGGAGAATGCAGCCTTTTCTGTACTGTGCACAATACCCTAAAACTTTGATTCAGAAATAGATGTTATCATCATGGAGCCAATTGATAGCTCCGGGTTTGTTTGGCACTTGAATGAGGTTTAAGTAATTCCCCAATAGTGTGGGCAAGGGCATTGCTGGCAGCTGAAAAGCTGATTGTAGCTATTTGGTATTGATTTTGCACTCAGCTCTGTTCTTTTCATGGCTGTTCTCTGAGAATCGATTTTCTGCCTTAGACGAAGAAACTGAGGATTTGTACCTGGTGGATTTCACTCAGAAGATCATCGACAAAAGGCACGAAGTACAGGAGCTGGGTCAGGGCGAAGCTGCTGGAAAGACTTCACAAAGAGAGTCAGATGATGAGGAAATTCAGCCTGATGCAGACATTCCACCGCCCGAGGACCCGGAGGAAGAATGGTTGGTGCTACTGACTGGGCTTCTCTGTCCTTGGCTACCTCTTGACAATTCCATGTGAAAATAATTTTATTCTCCAAAGTTTGTGAAGTGGCACCATTTTTTGTCTTTTTTGTTTAATACCACACGTTGAGAAGATGTGGTAACATTCTTTCATTTTTCCTTTAAAGGCAGTCCTTCATGTTACTTTCCTCTCCACACAGGTAACAGCAATAGAATCTACATCCAGGATTTTGAGAAATAGCATTCAGGGAAATGTACTATAAGGGAGACATCATAATATCCACTCTTGTTTTCTTACATAGTTTATGGGAGTTCTGATTACAGTATTGGTACAGTTTTACACTTTGATGTGCTGAATTGAAATGTATTTTAGAAAAACTCAAGGGGTTTTGTTGTATTCATCTTCCCTTCTTTAATTGTGCTTGACTTATAAAATGTGCAGTTACTTCACTGTAAGACCTCCTCTTAAAGGAGAGAAACCCTGATTGGAATAGGAACATGATTTTCCAGCATTTCTTACACTTTTTAATTGCAGCACAGCAAATAGTCTCTGACAGTTTTCTGTGTCATTCCAAGTAACCACTAACTTTCATCCAAGACATTAGCAATAATTATGAAAACCAGTCTGACTAAACATTTTCCTTGCCCATTTGTTTGAAATGCTTAACGAACATGAGATTTCACTTCTGGGAATAAGTTTAAACCAGCACCACCATTCTTCAGTTTATTTGGCCAAGATAAGATTTGCAATGTCATGTCTCAGAATAAACTGGGAGAATGAATCCAGCAGAATTCCAGGAGACAGCTGAGGTGGAAAGGCAGAGAGACCCCTCACCAGCATTATACTTAAATTCAAGATGAAACTACCAATGAGTGGTGGGCTCAGACTGCTTTGTGCTCCCAGCACCATAAAATATCAGAAAATTGAACTGATATATTTTACTGTTCACATGGTGCTTTGCTGTCATTGCCTACATCTCTCGTCAGTGACACATATTAATATATTGGCCATCTCAGTGAGGCCATATCCTAATGAGGATATTTGGGTGCAAGCATAATTAATGTTAATTATTCTGCAGCCATAGTTAAATCTTTACTCTAGAGAATGCAGATTTCTACTGATGTTCTATTGCAATAAACACTGAAGGCCACTGAGTATATACTAAACTGTACATACCCTTAGAAACTGTGTAAAAGGCTTAACTTACTAAAAGCACAGATCTTCAAAAGTTTGGGGTTTGGAACTAGATTGCAGACGTACTTTTTCAGATGGAATATTAGTTATTTAGAATGGGATAATTGAGGCAGCTCGATGCAGGATAATAAGTACAGCTCTTAACAGCTTTTTTGACAACTGTAAATCAAGTGTTCAGTACTATAAAGAGTTGAATAAGAAGCACAATAGCTTCAAAGGAACATTTTACTTGCATTTTAGTCAGCCTTTGTTATGCCAGTTGAACGCAACTATCAGCCTGTTCTGAATGAGCCTTAGACTGATATTTGAAACATACTGTAACAATTTCATATCCGCAAGAAGTCGATGCTGTGTCATTATTTTCACCATGGGAAGCAAGCACTAGACTGAGTTTCATTTTGTTGTGAAAATTACGTGACATTGTTACTTTTGAACATCTTTTACACCATTTTATTGCCAAGGCGAACAGGGAGCTCAGAGAGAGATTGAGTAAATCTGATACAACTGTTGTATGCCCTGTTTACAATGTGTCCTCTTAACCTGGGAGCATGTTAAGTGAAAAGTAGAGGCAGCTGTCACACACGGAGAGACTGTGAGGTGATTGAAAGTGTCACTGCTTCTACCTTCTGCTTAATTAAGATTTCTATAAATCTGCAAACAGGAGGTTTGCATCAAATCTCTTTTTCTTTCATTACAGGGTTGATTATGTTGATTTCTTGGGCCGATCTAGACGTTGTATGAAGAAGGATTTGCCAAGTCTACTTAAAATGGATCAGGAACTTCAAGGGAAAAGGTGTGGTTTCTCTAATGGAGCTGCATATTCCTCTCTGTGCTTAACATACATTGTTTTAATGAGAAGGAAAAGAAGCTGTGCTTTGTCACCCCATTCTCAATCCACAGTTGTTGATGCTACTGCTTTTTCTAGATTTGCATAGTTTGCAAAGAAAGGTTTTAATAAATTGACTTAGTAATCTCAGGTATTTGTTGTATCTTTTAAAACTGGGGCCCCTATATAGAAATTGTATTTTGTTATACCTTCCGCTAAATGCCAGGGAAGTGATTCCTGGTCCTGTTTAACCTGGACACTGAGGATAGTCTTTTAGCAATTCCAAATTCATCATATTTAAAATTATTTCCATATTGTGTACTAATATTTGGCATGGACCTCTAGGGTAAATGGCTTTTTATTATTTCAAATACTTTTCATTTTCTTACATTAAATCTGAAATGTTTCTCTGTGTGATTGTTAGAATCCCCACAGATGCCAATAACTGATTGTTTCATCTCCCATTTTGTGATTTGATAATAATTTCATAAAGCTTCTGAAAAAGGGTATGATGTTGTTAGTCTTTAGTAACATGTTCTACTGGTACCTTGTTCCAGAGATAGCTTTGTATTTCTGTCCTCATGTATCAGAATCATCAACGTTGTATCATTAAGTGGTGCCTACAATGATCTGTGCTTTGTGAAAACTGCAATACTGGATCAGACCCAATCACACTTCCCTGTTTGATACTGTAAAACTGTCAAGTTCTGCTCTGTAATCCCTAACTTATTGTTGTTGTTGTTGTTGTTGTTAATTAGACAAGAACTGGATGGAAATACTCTGTTATCTGAAGACATGAGAAGAGAACTTCAGAGGCAGCAGTGGGAAAAGGAAGAAGAAGAAGCCCTCAGAAAACCCATGGGACCTATACATTATGAGGACATTCGAGAAAATGGTACACTGCTATACTTTATATCACTTATCTTAGTATCACCGAAAAGATTAGTCGTAGAGGAAGCAAGGGAAAGCTACTTCCTGTGTCTGTATGAAAAAGAATAGGTATGTGTTATAACTGTTCCAATTTACCAGTACTTAAATCTAGATCCATTTTTCTTCAAATTTTATTTTTCTCAAATGCAATTCTCAAAAACTCCTCCTGTCTTCTCCTTCAGGAAGCTTCACTTTATGTATCATCTAAAAAAAGCCCTTTTTAGCCATCTGGACAATGTATGCTGTTGGGAGTAATTCCATGCCTGAAAGCAGGGTGCCTGGTGCCTGTAGCTACTGCCTGTTGTAAACTGAGTGTAACTTAAATGTATTGGTTTTCTCCTTTTCAGAGGCCAGACAGCTTGGTGTTGGTTACTTCGCCTTTTCTCGTGACCAAGAACTTAGGCATAAACAACGGGCAACGCTGGACATGCTGAGGGAGCAGGTATGAGTGGAAAGAGCAAACTGGGACACCAGGGCAGCCTTGTTTCAGTGGTCACTGTCTTGGATTTGTTCTGTAAGGGTTGTACTAGGTGATGTTTTACCTGTTTTTCCTGTTAAACCTGGTGCTTGATAAGGATTGCTTTTAGGTGCTTTCTGAAGAAAGACTAATTCACGTTTTTCTTTGCTGTTAAAAGACACTTGATCAGAGAACTAAACGCGAACAGCTAAAAGAAAAGAGAAAGGCAGCTCTAGATGCGCGGCTGTCCAAACTTCGAGCACGGAAGGTGAAAAAGTTAAGGGAAGCAGGATTAGAAGAAGAGGCAGAAAAACTGGAGAATGGAGGTATGAACTGCAGCCTTTTAAAGTTTTTGTTATTTCAACTTGTACTTGATCTATGGACAGGCAGACTAATTAGATTTATGTTTGGACATTTAATATATATTGATGTTTTGTGTTCTGTATATACAATTAGCGTAACTGTTAGGATAGTGAGAGTTCATGTGTGTGTAGATATAAAATCATGCTAGAAATAGATTAATAATGTAGGTAGAAATATAGTGCTTATATTGTGGCCTTTTTTTGATTCCCACCTGACAGCAGGAATTATGTGGGTTAATTATGCAGGTTGAGGTTAGAGTTGCTGACATTTTACTAGCTTTTTCTTTTATTAAGAAGAGTTAGAATAAAAAGGAGTAGCAAGTTATTTTTTATATCACACAATATACACTATAACAGTTTCAATGCAGTCTGTATATTGGAGATACAGCTGACTGCTGGATTTAGGATGATGAATTTGAATTCTAATCCCATCTCTGCACTGTCTCCCTTATGACACACTGGTAGTCAACTTTTACTGTCTTATCTCCCACTGTAAAATGTAGCTAATATTTCACTGTGTCAGAATTCTATGCCAGTGATTAATGGTGTGTTCTGGAAAGGAAGAACAGTAACGTGCCACTGCTCACTGTTACAGTTCAGAAGAATAAGAGTGTAAATAATTTTCTCCAGGAAACTGAACTGGGGATACTGTGCTAACATCCTTATTTTTACCTGTGAGATTCATATAGAGTTTATCTTGTAACTAACAAACCCTACTGTCTCTTCGGGTAACACAGAGGTGAAAGCTGCTACTGAGGAACCAGAACCTCCGAGAGTTACTGCAGCAAGCAGGAAGGTGGAGGTTGTCATCCAGGAGAGAAGAGATACAAAGCCTGGCGTGCCTTATGTCCGAGAGTGGGATAAAGGCAAAGGTAAGAAAATGTAGATTCGGGAACATCGTTGGGAAACAAGATGCATGCTGCAGCTTTCGTTTCTGTTCTGTGACAAAGTATGGTAAGACTGAGAAGCAACAAAATCCTTTCTACCTTGGTATCGATGACTATCCAGTGTTCAGGGCAGTGACCAACAAGTGCCAGTAGCTTCTATAACGTTCTTCTATATGAGTTACTCCATTTCTGGATGATCCGGACAGGTTGACAGAATAATAAATTTCATAGTTCATAAGATTTACTGTCTTTCAATGTGATTTCTCCTGATGTACTTCTGTGGTTTGTGCTACATGATGGCAGGATGTTTTACACAAACAAGTACAGGATGAGGCTAAAAAGTGATGATACACTGTAAGGGGAAACTTTGTGGTTTCATGAAAACTCCAAACTTTCAGATCCTATCTGTTAAACCCTATTCCTGCCGGACACTGGTTTTTTCCTACCTCTGAGGAATCCTGGTATCTGACACCCAAGCGGCACTGTACTGTGCAGCAGATAGTACACTCAGAAAGCAAGGACAGCTTACTCTAAAATGCAGAGTGAAATAAGTGTGGTTCAGTGAAGGAATCTGCACTAGGTTCTTGTATTTCCATATAGTACCATGTGGAAAAGTAACTTCAGATGGCTTTACACAGTTGCATATACTGTTTGCTAATTTGTTTTCTCTCCTTTCTGACTGACCTTGAGCCTCTGAAATCTGTGCTAAATCTACCATTTTCCTGTTCCTAACAGAACTGATGTTTGGGCTATGGGAAAAGAAACAGGAAGAACTTAGAGATGAGCGAGATCCAGAATTTGCACCACCTTCTGATTACTTTTTGGGACAAAAGAAAGATGGTAATTACCGAAGTCGGAATTCGAACAGTCCTGAAACCTCCTCTGAAAAACCGGAAACGGAGAGAGCACAGAACCAACAGATGCCATCGGTGCAGGGCAACGGCAGCAACGCTGCTTCCGACGGCAGTGTCCAGGATAAGGCAGCACCAGCAGAGACCTGTGGCCGTGACACTCAGGAGGCATCATCAGGGGAGGATGACAGCAGCGATGATGAGGACAGGCTGCCACCAGCACAGGGTTATGGCTACGGTGCCCGAGCTGTGCCACCGCCAATGCGGGCTTACGGCTACGGAGCCCAGGCTGTGCCGCCCTCCATGCCGGCATACGGATACGGCACTCCCGAGGTGCCCTTTCCAGTGCAGGCTTATGGCTACGGCACGCCGGGGATGGTGCCATCAATGCACGGGTACGGCTACAGCGCTCCCAAGGTGCCCTTTTCAATGCAGGCTTATGGCTACGGCACCCCGGATGTGCCGCTGGAAATGCAGGCCTGTGGCTGCAGCGCCCAGGATGTACCGCCAGGAATAAACACGTGTGGCTGCAGCGCCCAGGATGTGCCACCAGGAATAAACACGTGTGGCTGCAGCGCCCAGGATGTGCCGCCAGGAATACACACGTGTGGCTGCAGCGCCCCAGCTGTGCCACCAGGAATGCAGACCTGCGGCTGTATCACCCAAGATGTGCCACCAGGAACACACACCTGTGGCAGCAGCGCCCAGAACGTGCCGCCAGGAACACAGGTCTGTGACTGCAGCACTCAGGATGTGCCACCAGGAACACACACCTGTGGCAGCAGTGCCCAAGATGTGCCACCAGGAACGCAGGCCAGTGGCTGCAGCACTCAGGATGTGGCACCGCCAGCGCAGACCGACAGCAGTGACAGCCCAAAGCAGGAACCACTTTACCGAAGTTTAGATGATATGCTGTCTTATTACAGACAAGTGACTTGAGCTGAGCAAAAAGATAGGCAAGAGCCATGATCTAAAGAACTGAAATAGAATTATCTGCTCAGCAAGAATACTATTTTCCCACATGTGGGAAAAGCAAGTTTCTGTAAGTAGATCACAATAAATCTCATGAACACATAAGCTATTTTACATCACAGTTGCCCTTTTTCCCTGTTGGTACTTTTTTATTCTTCTCTCTTTACTAAAATTATGTGGGGTTTATGGGAGTACTTAATTAGTTTAGTACAAGTTTAATTTTAACTCTCTGCCATTTACACCTGAACTTAAGGGTATATTAATGACTTTCTTCCAAAAGATAAACTCTTCCTTTGCTCTGTTGCTCCCCATCTGGCTTCTGGTTTGGAGGTCCTGCAATTTCAGTGTTATCTGTAGAAGCTGTATGGAAATGGCAGGCATCCAAATACAGAAGGATTTTAGGAAATCTGTTACCTACTTAATCTCCTGGCTTTAGGAAGTGCAGAATATTATCTAGTG
This sequence comes from Pseudotriccus pelzelni, assembly GCA_035584735.1. Lineage (NCBI taxonomy): Eukaryota > Metazoa > Chordata > Aves > Passeriformes > Tyrannidae > Pseudotriccus > Pseudotriccus pelzelni. The sequence goes on along the minus strand of JAWMRA010000023.1, from coordinate 9,594,860 downwards.
AACAGTGGGGGTTTGCATGGTCGAAATGGCTTCTGCATTCCTGAGGTCTTTATGTAGCTCATAATTCTGTGCAGCGTATTAGAGTGGAGAGAGGCATTGCAGAAATCAATAAATAATGATGGTTAGGCTAAAAATAAACACTTCACTGAAGCAAAAGCCTTGACACCTGAAATTACTGTCTTACTGCTTTAGAAAATGCTCTCATAATTCTCCAAGTGCGGTTTTGTTGTATCAGCCATTATATTTATGGCTTTATTTTATTTAATACTTTTTTCTCAAAACCTGTGATATTTGAGTCATTACATATAAAAGCAGATCAACCCCTACCAAACAAACTTTTATTTCAGAATCTTAATAAATGAGAATAATACTTACTTGCCATGTAGAAGATTTTTATTTCTGAAGGTAATTTAGATGCCTCCACTTGTATTTTAAAATCTCATACAAGGATAAGACCTAGAAAAGCAGGCTAGAAAAGGCAATTTTGTAGACTGTTAAATGGCAGTGATAATGTCAAAATAGTGAACAATTGAATGCAACAGTGAACTGGCCAAAGAGACAGAGCTGATGTGCTCTTCTTGTGTGATTCAGCTGGATCTCAGGCTGCTCTGCAAAGTCTGGTGAACAATGACGTGTTCAAGGTGACTGAGCAAGCTTAGCAACATGCAGAGCACATTCTCTGTCCTCAGATTCTGATTTGGCCTCAGCTTCTACATCATGGGCTTTTGCACTGGACTTAGCAGAGCAGGAAGAGTACATTACAATTATTTATTAATTAAGTCTCAAAATCTTATTCTGAAGTAAGAGAATACCACTTGCCCCATTTTGAAGAAAACTAGAATGCAAAATGTCTTACAGAATGTCACGAAGCAAATCTGTGGCAGAGCAGAAGTTCACATCCAGTTCTCCAGGCTGGCTTGCTTAGCACTAGAGAAGCTTCCCCTTTGAGACCTCCCATGAATCAGTATCTGGAAGCCATTCAGAGCAGGGTATGATTTCCTTAGAGCTGAACTAACTCTAAAGAGTGGGAAGCGTCCTTTAAAACTGTAGATCTGGACTTGAAATGATTATGGCAATTGTATCCTTCAATGGATTTCCCTGCAAAGAATATTTGCATCTATTCTACTGCCATTTTAATTGACACCCATTTCCTACTGCCTTTTGGACTTTGTTTTTTCTGTGCCTTCAGACCATCATCATTTTTTGTGTATATGTGGTTTAGGAGTTATATTGTCTATGCATTAGTTTGACATTGAGCTGGAGCTGCAGTAAGGAATGAAATGCCATTTATTACATAGCGTTATGCAAAAAGATACAATCAAATTGTTCCTTTGTTCGGCTTCAATTCCACAGCCTAATATTAAACACAGGAGGACTCTTGGCCAGGAGGGCAGTTGAGTGCCTACATTAAAGTAAAGCCTGTTGAGAACAGCTCTCCCACAGCAGAGATCTGTCACTTTGCCATTTGGTCTTCTTCCCTTGTCTTGATTTTTTGGCTGAAAGGCTTTTGCATATTGTCTCATGCTGTGAAGCACATATCTCTGTTCACTGTCCTCTCCTCAGACCACCTCAAGTTAGCTTGTCTGGTATTGGCAACCTCATTCACTTTATTCAGTAACTCCTGGGGCGCAAACAATTTCTTATTGATACATTGCCACGGTTTTATTTCTCTCATATTCTGGCCAAATCTAGAGGATGTTGTCTCCCTGTCTCTCTTCCTTCTCCTTTAAACCACCCCCCTTAGGTTACCTACTTTGATACCGGGGGAAATGGGTGTGCACATGGGCAACGTGGGTAAGGATGTGCCCCATTCAGTGTATGACTGATGTAAATGAAGTACAATTTCTGCTTTCCCTCTGATCCCACAGACCTGTGGGCACAGTGTCTGTGATCGTGTTTCTTGTGTTGGAACTGAGCTCTGCCCCAAAATGCACCAGTGGTGGCTCACGTTGCCTTCTGCACTGAGCCTGGGCGCTCCCTGGTCCGTATCTAAGGCACCTCTGCCCTACATCTTTGTGAGAACATTTTTATGACACACAAGTTACCTTTATCCAAAACGCAGAAATCATTCAAGCGTGAATTCCAGCCTTCACCGGCTCTGTGAGTTGGCAGGACTCAATCTGTTCTCCAGAGTAGCACCTTTAGAGACAACAATTCTCTTGGTGCCGCCAAAGGCTGATTTTCACCCCTCTGGGGGGCAGCAGGGACGTGGCACTAGAGCTGAGGCTGCCCCAGCGGGCGGCACCACCGGGCAGTGGGGGCCCTGTGGGGACACGGCGGGCACTGTGGGGACAGGGGGGCACTGTGAGGACAGGGGGGCACTGTGGGGACAGGGGGGGCACTGTGGGGACAGGGGGGCACTGTGGGGACACGGCGGGCACTGTGAGGGCCGCCCCAGCAGCTCGGGCGGCGGGAATTGCTGCGCGTGCGCAGCCGCACCCCTGCCATGGAGGCCCCGCAGCTCCCGCGGCCGCCGCGCGAGGGCGGCAAAGCCCGGGCGCGCTGAGGGACCCCCGGGCGCGGCCCCGCCCGGTCCCGCCCTCAGCGCTCTTGTCTTTTTTAACAAGGAAACCCTCTTAGTTGCACGTCGCGTCCTGAGAACCAAGACGTGCGCTCTCTTCCTTATGAGCCCAGAATGTGTACGAGCCCAGATTTCCCATGAGGCTCCCCCCACGGCAGCCCGAGTGTCTCCTTGTCCACAGAAGCCATTCCTTCCCTGCAGCCGTCACCTGCCCCTCCTGACAGCACGAACGGTCTCTGTCCCGCTCTTAACTATTCACTAAGAAGGGCTCTGCATTAATTCTCCCCCTCCCATTCCCTACCCCCTGCCCCACCGTTAACTCCTACCTTGGGATCACCATACTCTTCCTTGAGCTTTCCACACCCAGTGTACTGCCACAGCTCTGTATTTTAAAAGTTAAGTTACAGTCTCATAAGGACTGCTCCCCTCCCTTCTCCCCCTGCTCAAGGCATTCCATGAGTGTAAAGGAGCTGTGATGACAACACGCAGAAGTTCAGGAGAACACGGTGTAGTAACAAATGTACAACATTTGTAGGACAAAGGCACGTGTACGTCCAGCAGGCACTGGCACTACAGGGCACTGCAATGTTGTTAAGCAGAAACACAGAATGGAGCGTTGTTGTGGAGACTGGCAGACCCCAAGGTGCTGGCAGCAGAAGTATAACCCAACTTTTCTTTAGAGAAAACTTGTACCTCTTACAAGAGCACACATCTCAAACAACTGCAGCTAAATCGAAACCTCAAGATTAAAACTCTGCAGATTTTAACACTCAGACCCTGTCTCCCATTGTCAAAAGAGGGCAAAAACTGAAAATTTAGTCTCACAAATAACTACCAACACCAACAGATGCATTCAGGCTGCACAAGGTCACATTTCATTACCAGTGTAAAACAGTAAAGCCATTTTTAAACAAAACCTAGAGGGAAATAGAAAATATCACATCTTAACAAAAAGGATTTATTCCGACTAAACAAAATGTACAATGTTCCCAAAATGACAGTGAGTTTTCATAACTCTCTGAAGTCTGCAGATCCATTGAGTAACTCGATCACTTCTTACCCTGCAGTTTAATCAAACTACTTTTTGCCAGACTTCTTTATTCCACCACTGGCTGCCAAAAGAAACAACACAGCTGGTTAGACGACCGTGACACAGTTCAGCTACAAATTCAGTTCCTCATAAAGTCGGCTCCCCCCTAGACCGTCTGTACAGCCCAGATCCCCCCTGGTTTTCATCTCACACGCTTTACTGTGAATGAGTGACTTAACATTAGAAACTAACTTTCTCCTGGAAGCAAATATGCCCCATGGATCTAGAACAGAACTAAATATTTCAAGAGTTACTTTGTTCCTCCATTGTTAAGGTTTCTTTCTTATATAGCAGGAGCATAGTCTGGTCAAATCATCCTCTCAGAGGACAAGCGCTGGGTTTGTTACACCTGGAACACTGGCAAAGCCTACATATAATACATCTGGAAAGAAAAGGCTGGTATGCTAAAATAAGAATAGGAGTGTCTCTGCACATCCCACCAGAACAGGTCAGCATGCCAGACACAGTGTTTTACCTGCTAAACCAGAACCTGCATCAGGAATTTGGGGGTGAAATTGCACAGCCAAAGAAAAAAAAGAAAAATTAATAGCCTCTATTTGTTACCTATAATCTGTACCTGCCATCATCTTGCTGGCCTAGGTCAAATAACCCAGTGTTACCTGCCTTTTCATGTTTGTCAAGCAAAAACATTAAGTTTTTGAAGTCAGCAAGTCCTCCATCTCTCCTATCAGGACGGCACCTCACTTACCCAGAGGCCCTTTTCCAGCAGCTTTTGCTTTCATCTCCTCAAGTTTCTTCTGCTCCTCCTTCTGCTTTTGTTTGAATGCCAGATCTGTCTAAAGGAAGTAACAGCAGCATTTGTTAACATCTCTTCCCCCCCACCCAAAACTGAAAAACCACTGACAGGCATTGATAAACAAATGTAATGCTCAGCAGCAACCAACACCTGACTGGACTGAGGCAGGATGGCTGAATACTGCTAAATATGCAAAACTTTGCAGCACTATCACCAAGGTTTTTTGCTGGGCCACCAACACACTGTCCCTCACATTTTTAACAGACATCAGGACTGAAAGGGAACGCACTTTTCTTCTTGGCCCTCAGGACTTTGGGTAACTAAACTGAGGACCTTGACAACTGAGATTCCATGGACTCTTCACCAAACCAGTCCATGTCTCAACTACCTTTGTAACTGCAAAGCTTTCCTCTTCTTTCAGTTAAACTTCTCTTACTGCAATGTCATCCTATTACTTCCCCTACCTACCCCTCACAGAACAGAAAATTCTGTTTCTATCTCCAGGTTTTCCTGTTTGTTGTTTTATGTCCTGTAGGCTAAAGTGTCTTTCCTAATAAATTAATCCCTCACACTTATTCACTTCTGCGTTTTTTTTCCTTGCAATGTGTTGCCCCCAAGTGCTTGAATTACTGCTGGGCTGAGAGGAAAATAAACACTACATCATGTTTAACACACAAGATTTTTTTTTATATATCTTGTATGGTTTTCTTCTTCTGCAACACCTGATTTTGCAGGTGTTCAGTGTATGATCCTTTCTTACGGACCTGCAATTTAGCCAATCATTCTGCTAGTATTTTGTAACTTGATCAGTCTTTTCAAAGAAAGGGACTTAGCATATATGCTTAATTACATAATCCATTTTTTTCACTTTCCTCGATTTGTTCAGATGTCTTTGAAGACTAGTCCTGTCTCTGACAGTCTGTGGCCTCTCCAAATTTTCTGTTTCCTACCAAAAGAATAACCCATATTGTCAGTCAACCAGCCAAGACACCAATCAAAATATCACTCAGACTGATCAAATACAAAATTCTGCAAAGCCTCACTCAGCACATCCTTGCAGACAATGCTTTGAGAGTGTGGCATTTCAGCAAGCTGCACCATCACCTTCCATCATCTTCCAAGGCCCCATTCTTGCCTTGCATTTGAGAACACTACATGAATTGGCATCAATAACCTCGTATCTCCTGGGGTTTATTCTCATGCACTGAGGACTGCTCTGCTACAGGAGAGAACCTCCTTTGTTTGCCACAGTTTTGTTAAAATCCGCAATGGCTGTTAATTTTTACATTACTACAGCTTGGATCCTTGTAAGCCCCTAATTGGTTCTACGATTTCTGTAACATAAAGCTTATTTAGAAAGTTATGATTTTTTTCCCCTTTTTTAAAGAGCCACTATATTTGCCTTTTTCCAGTCAGTGGTGCCTCATCCATCATCCACTATCCTCAGAAGTAGCAGCTGACACCCATACTCTGAGCCTTTATGTTTGAGTATCTCTAACACGCGATCCACTAATACTTAATTTATTCAAACTACTTGATACTCCCCGGGTTTGTACCCTGTCCCAGGCTCCTGGGACCACCGCAATTATCTGATCGCAGCGAGGGCATTCCGGGCTCCTCCATTAGCCAGCACTGCTGCATCCACTAGGAACACGGGTGGGATGCCACCGTAGAATGGTTTGGGTTGGAAGGGACCTTGAAGATCATCAGTTCCGACCCCCTGCCATAGGGAGGGGCCATATGGAGGGGCATGTCCAACCTGGCCTTGAACACTTCCAAGGATGGGGCACCCACGACTTCCCTGGGCAACCTGTGCCTCGCCACCCTCGCAGTGAAGAATTTCTTCCTAATATCTCATCTAAACCTCCTCTCTTTCCACCTGAAGCCATTCCCCCTCGTCCTGGCACTTAAGATTCTCTTGTAAACGTCAGCGAACACCCCGCGCAGCCGGGCCCGCCGGGGCTGAGCCCGCAGCCCCCGGGGCCTCCCCCGCCGCCCTACCTCATCCAGGTCCTTCGTCTGCTTCTTCGGCTGCTTCAGCGGCTTCTTCTTGCCGCCTGCAAAGACAGAGGACACGGTGAGGGCCGGGCGGGGCCGGGCGGGCGGCACAGCGGGACCGCGGGCCCGGCCTTACCCTCCCGGCCCGACATGGCTCCGCTCGCTCCGCCCGCCGCTCCCGCCCCTTCCCTTCCGCCGCCGCCGCCGCTTCCGCCGGGGCCGGGGCAGGTACGGGAGCGGCGGGGCCGGGCCGGGCCGGGGGGCGGCGGGGAAAGGGGCCCCGGGCGGGGAAGGGGAGGGCACCGAGGGGGCTCGGCCATGGGGGAACGCCCGGCTGCGGGTTGGGGCTGCGCGGCGGGGACTCTGGGCTCGCCTCGTCTTGGCCGGGGTAGGACCGGGAGCCGTAAACACGGGTCTGGCTCGCTCCCGGCTCTCGGTGTGTGCGGCAGCTTTTGGAGGCGTGTTTGTGAAGGGCTGCAGGCGGAAAAAGCGTTGCTTACGAGGGAGAGCAAGAGGGGAGCCAGGCAGGTTATCTCAGCTTAACCTCTCGTAACTTTCCTGTGTCCCGTGAGCTCAGACTGAGATCACTTTCTTCACTGGCTGTATGTGACTTGTCTGCACAAAAATTCTCCTTAAAATCTCAGCTCTCTCTCTCTTTTTGCTGTACTACAATAGCTTGAGCTTTTGCTAAAAGTCTTCCTGTAATAATGCGATTAAAAGAGGGGAATTTTGCAGTCTGGAACAGGCAAAGTTGAGCTGAGGTTTAGTACGTGGCCTGCAGCATAAGAGTAGGTGTTGTAAACAGGGACATGTGTGAGTGATGCTGGAAGGAGAGAGAACTCACTTCATTTCCATGCCTTGTGGGTTTGGTCTTCCGTGTTGTTATGCATATAAAACAATTGCTGAGATCTTTATAGTGCCACTTGGTGTTATTACTATTTGCAAGAAATACCAGGCAGAGAATGAACTTGTGGTCTTCAAAGTTAGCCAGCCAGCTAAAAAGCTGATGAAAAATCATTTTCCAGTTGGAGCAACCCTTTCTTGTGTATATGCCTGTATAGCCACCTAAAATTAACATGGAAAGATGTTTTTAAATAATTTAAAATACTCTGCAACAGCTATAAGGCTTTCTCAGTAATTCCTGGTTTTATATTTTATTAGTAAAAACCTAATATAGTCATACTCAAATTTCATATTAAACCTTATTTGAAAGTTTTCCTGTTTCCAGCGTTTTGGGAGGAATGTGCTCAGTAGAACATTAAGATCACATTTACAATAGTAGACAATAAACCATAACTAGCAGCCTGCTTTTGCAGTGTAGGCAAGAATTTTAAGCTCATTTTAAAATGCAGCACAGCTGTGTGTTCATTACATGAGATTTTTCTGATCTTGTGGCTCTTCCTGATGTTTTCCTTTTGTGGACAGTCTCATAGGAATACTTCTTGTGTTCGGTTCATCATCTCTGTGGGTTTTCTTTGTCCTTTATTTTTTTGTCTGTGCACCCTTCAACACGTCATGTATCTGTGCAGTGTAAAATAAAGGAAATGATCGAGCCGCACTTCTTTTCTTACCAAGATTTTTTTCCCCTCTCTGTCTTTTTTCCTTTTCTTGTCTTTTGTAGAGTTGTGAGTACCTGTGACACCAGGTGTGAAACCACAGGGCAGAATTTCATAGTGCTGTGCTGAAGCACTGAATTCTTCTGCAGCTACTCCTGCTGGCACTGGATCTGCACATGATTGGCGTTCACGCCGTGAGCGAGTTAGTAACCAAGAAGCATGAGGCATGGTGGGAGTACTTCCTAACAGCAGAAAAGCAGGAATCTGTGGCACAACTGCACTTTATTGAAATTGTGGCAAGTTTTCTAGGTAAGCAGTGGTGTAAAACCAGTGATGCTTTAGCCGTTCTTGAATTGGTTGGTTTTGGTACACGTGTAGTTTTAAGAGCTATAAATCAGCTATACTTCAACAACTTTTATTTTTCTTCTTCTTCCTTGTAGCACATGTACTCAGTGATTAAATTGGAGACATGGGGCCAATGAAGTATAAATCAAGTGTGTCCTCAGTGTCCTGTGGCCTGCAATACCACCATTCGTTGATGAAGTGGAGTCCCAAAATGAATTTACATGTAGTGAGGACTTACTGCTCCTCCGAGCCCAAGAGGCCCGAAGCCAAGTCTGCCATAGAAATGGCCATGGGCCTCCTACATCGGCTCACAGAAACTGGGACTGTGATGGGAAAACACTCCCTTCAAAAAGCGTCTGCAACATGCAAGAATTGGTGGGACAGATATGAAGAGTTTGTTGGAATTAATGAAGTTCGAGAGGCTCAAGGAAAAGTGACAGAGGTAAACGTGAAGATAATGTGGAATTTTAAAATTTATGAGTTAAGCTGTATGAAGTATAATCACTGGCTGTGAGGCAGAAAAGATCCTCCAAGGAGAAGCATGTCTTTTTTTTCTGCTTTGACTGTCTGTGCAGGTACTGTGAATGTGTTCCAGGCTATGCATGTAGTAAATAGAGCTTATCCCTTGGATTGAAATGGAGTGTGGTTTGTTTTGTTGTTGGTCTTTTTTATCTCCCTCGCCCCCTCCCCTGAGAAAATTTGTATGAATAGCAATTTAGGTCTGTATAGTTATAAGTTTCTAAAATAAATGCTCTTTCTTCTCAGGCAGAAAATGTCTTTATGATAGCTCGAGGGATAGTACGAGAGGCTCGTGAAAATGTAGAAGCCCAACAGATAAAACTGAAGGAAATTCGGGACCGCTTAGACAGGGTCTCTCGGGATGACACCCAGTATTTAGAACTGGCTACTATGGAACACAGGTTGCTGCAGGTAATTTGTTGGTACTTGAGCATTGGCAAATATGTTGAAAATTTGTGTGCTTTGCTTCCATCACTAGTGACTGTTTTTGTAGATGCAGTTCAGTTCTGAAGTAAGGGATCCGAGTTAATTTCTTAGGATACTTCCTTTAGTTAATTATCAGTGGTTTGATCCACTGTGCAAATTGTATATGTTAATGCTGAAATGGGGTAGTAAATTTGGAGAAGAAAACTGCAGATAATGAGCCTAAAAAATTAGTTGTTATAATGGTGACCTGTACATGAGTAGTCGAGAAAAAGCTGCCATTCAGTGAATTAACCTTCCATATGATGAGAAAAACTCTTTCCGGTTAATCCATGAAAATTCATCTGCATTTTCTGTGGCTGCAACACCCAGTAAATCCAGATGAAACTGCAGGAACAGCAGGAGCAGGCTTGGAAGCAGGTACACCTGTGGCAAAATTCGGGCAAGTGGATACCAATGTCTGAGATAAAACTGAGCTCCTGCATCAGTGGGTAGAACACTGGGAAAGAACTAGAGAGCTGTAGTTGTCTAAACATGGGATTGGATTTGTCTGGATGAGACTTAAAGAAGAACTGAGCTCTGCATGACCATGACGAAGGGTAGAGTTCAACTCACTGCTGTCTGAGGTGATGGTGCCATTTCACAAAAGAAATATATCCTTGGAAAAATAGTTCTGAGAGATGCAGGAAGAAAGGGAAGACATTTGCCTGTAAGAAGGATAAAATAGAGAATGCAGAAGAATAAGAAGTGTGTTTGTAAGATGAAACTATCTGAGATGTCCTTTTTAGTCTTATTTTCAGTTCCCTCTGAAGGGATTTGAAAGTGAAAGGTGTGGTAAGGGTGGTGTATGCAGAAGTTATCAGAGCTGAAAAAGTGAACTCATACCCCTTTTCTGTTATCAGCACTTGACAGATTCTCATGTACATGGTCTTCAGCTGTGATTCCTGACAACCTTTTCCATTTCTCAATTTTGACTTAAAATGATGTCTCATTGACTTAAGTAGGATTAATAAAGAAAATCCCACATTCAAGGGAAAACCAACCTAACGGATGTTTCCAATTTTCCTTTCTCCATCTGCATCAGGGTTTTGGGGTTCATGGGATTTTTTTTAGTTTACTATAGACTATATAGCTTCATATTATACCTTCTCTTTTAATCACTATATTTCTTGCAGGAAGAGAAGAGGTACCGAGCTGCATATTTAAATGCAGAAGAATCAGAGAGAGAAAAATTCTCTCTCTTCTCTGCAGCTGTAAGGGAAAGCCATGAGAAAGAGCGCACAAGAGCTGAGAAAACTAAGAACTGGTCTATTATTGGTTCTGTGCTGGGAGCCGTTATAGGTGTTCTTGGTTCCACCTATGTAAATCGAGTAAGGCTGCAAGAATTGAAAGTCTTGGTGCTTGAAGCACAAAAGGGCCCAATAAATTTACAAGAAGCCATCAAAGAACAGGCCTCCAGCCATTACTCACAGCAGAAGGATCTCAGTGATGTCATAGAAGACCTGAAAAATGTGCTGCAAACAACAGCATCCCGAGGAGTGAAAGAGGGCGCTTTGTTAACTAGAGAAACCAGGAATGACTCCATAAAAATAGATTCGCTTTTAACTCCTTTAAACGAACAGCTAAACTACATTAAACAAGTCAGTTCATGTCTAGGGAGTTTACAGCACCAGTTTAACAGTCTGCAGGAAAGTATCACGCAGGTGCTGTCTGAGATGCAGAGTGTTAAACTCGCGATCCACTCTAGACCTGTGGAAAGGGTGATCCCGAGGTCTTCGGGGGAGGGCAAGAGCCAGGCTTCTGCTGTGAGAGATGTGATTTTGGAATTGTGTGATACCGAGCGGAGACTGGAAACACAAATCAAGAGAAGTTCTATTTACAGCACTGCACTAACGTGTGCTATGTTTGCTATTACTCTGCCTGTACTCTATATTATACTTAAAGGGAACTGATCCCTGATTAATCGCCACAATTTACTAGATTAATAAAGGTAAACTTGCACTCTAATTAGTTAGAGTACAAGTCCAAATAAAGCTGCCTTAGCGTTTCTTGTTATGCCTTCTCCTGTATATTTGAACAACTTGTAAAGCTGTAGTCCATCTTCTGCTGCGGGCTCTGCATTAAGTCTCTGTCATGTGCTGTGCATTTAACAAGCAAAGGAATTGCCACAGTTGATCTGCTGATTTCATTCACTGTTTCAGTCTTACTGTCTAGTCTTGTATATCGAGGCAGCACCTCCAAATGGCCCTCTGAGCCCCAAATTGCAGCCATGGGGCCCCAAATGGACCCCAGCAGACCCCAAGTTGTTCCCGTTGTTGCTCCCAGTGCCCATGTTGCCCCACAGCGGTCCCACATGTCCCCATCATGTTCCAACTTCCCCTCTGGGTCCCAGTTTGCCTCCCTGCTGCCCTCAGTTGCCCAAGACAGGCCCTGTAGTGTAATCAGGTACATCCCCCAGATACTCTGACCCACCCTCAGCCACATGTCCTTCCCCAGCCCAGACCCTCAGCTCCACACAGCAGGCACTGCCAGGGCCCATCAGCTGCAGCCCCCCGGCTGCCTCCAAGGCCCCTTGAGATTCTGGGCTTCAGACACGCTTACTGCTGGAACAGCTGAGTGTTGGAGCCTGGCCCCACGGGCTCTGCTGTCCTGCCAGCCCTCATCTGTTCCCCTCTCCCCAGCTGAGGGCACAAGGAGGCATCTTCTTCTAGTGGCACAGTGCCAGAACTGAGCTGAGGTGACCCCCCAAGTCCTGTGTTCCTCCTCCTCCACCAGGACACCATGAGGCTCTAAAACGTCTACACTGCCCCACACCGTGGCCACTGCTGCTCCAAGTGACAGAGCCTGGGGATATACGTGATACACAAGATGTGCTGTACAAACATGGGACCTGCATTGTACCTAGAATTAAATAAAAACAGAAACAAAACAAACCAAAACCTTAAGGGTGCAAAAATTTCTACTTGTTTGGTAAAATGACTCCAAGTGTTTTGTGCATGTACAAACTGCAAAACTGAAGAAATCATGAGCAAAGTAGGATTACACATGGGGCATTCAGATCAACAGTGGAGTAAAAGAATCATTTGAACTGGAAATCACAAATCCAGCTGCATAGTGAATGATGGAATAAACAGTATTAGGAATGGTCTGTGATGATTCACTACCTGTAGGAGAGATGAAGTGTGCAAAAGGTGGTTTTGGGAAGCTCCACTGCTGATTTATATATTGAGTGTTTGGAGTGGGAAGTGAGTAACAAGCATTTGTCAGGGCAGAAGTTTGATCTGCTGGCTTGAAAACTGGGATAAAAATTCCCATATGCTTAGCTGTGTCAAGAAATGTGCATACAGATAAATAAAATTTTTCAAGTCTGTAAGATTTCATTTTATCATTTCACAAATATTTTTACAGGTCATACTTCTTGCAGGAGCTTGATGAAAATAAGAGGCAAGTGTGCAATTAAAGGGGAAGGAATAGTACAATGGTTCTATTTGTAATTTGCCAGCACTAGTCACTGGTCACTAGTCACAAACAGAATTTTGTTCTGGTTTGTTGGGTTTTTTTTTAGTGTAATGACATAATGTTGGGCCTCCTTACTATGTAACTGGCTGAATTTGTTATTCAATATCACTGAAAGTGTGGATTATATATATGAACATGGTTTTTAAATGCGGAATGTCAGGCAAGCAGCTAACCTTGAAAGTCACGGCAACACTCAGTGAGTTGTACTTGGTGGCATCAAAAATGAGCAGGGATCTGAGGCTAAACTTGTGTACAATACATGAGAATGAAAACCCAAGGGTTGTTTATTGCTCTAAAGAAGTCTGCTCTTTACCCTTTTAAAGATGGTATTATGATAGTCAGTAGCTTTAACTCTACATAGAGTTACAGGAAGCAAAAGTCAGTCAATGCCTGTATGAACAGTCAATGAACAGTAGCACATTAATCTGTGATAAATGATTGTTTGAAATACCCTAAAGTTTGAGAAGTGCTGGAAGATGGGATACGTATCAAGATGAAAATAACAGGAGCTTATCCTTTATAGGGAGTCTTGGAGACCCAGGAATAGGTTCTGTGTACAGCTCTGTACAGCTGGCAGAGCTTCTTGTTCCAAGCGATTACTGTGGTTCGCTTAGTTCTGCTCTTCCTTGCTAAATCCTCGTATGTGAAGTGACAGCAGAATAATTTCAATTAGGAAAAACCCCTTGTAATTAACTGTGACTATATAATAATTAGGAGAGAAGATTTGTGTATTCCCTCAATCCTGGATTAATCATCACTCCGCTGTGGCGGTGATCTGAATGTGTAGTTTGGCACCGCATGTGCGCCCCAAAGCCAGAAGGTGTGGCTGCAGCAGCAGCAGCTGTACCTGAGCTGGCTGAAGGCAATATCCAGCAGGATGCTGCAACATAGATTGTATGTGTAATCTGTTTGGTCCTTTATGCTAAACCTTTGTCGTGGTAACGCAGGTGGCAAATACACGAGTCTGAACAAAACCAGCAAAGCTGTCTGGGGGTGTTTACCTGGGCACTCACATCAGTTCAGGTAGGTACATTTGCAGTAGCAACAGTGATTTACACAAAGCAGAAGGACATCTCAGTGCATGTTTCCTGATGATTCAGCCTGCACTAAGTGAATGCTTTGTTGCCTGTGCTCTTCTGGGCTACTACAGTCAAAAAAAAAAAAAATAAAAACAAACCTTTGGGTTGTTAATAAGGTTCCTAATAGATGAGTTTACCTCTGGAATGAGGTTTCTCAGCAGAAGCTCTCCTCAACAAGTAGGTTCTGCTTGCTAAGGCCTTTTGAGACTTAAATTCTTGCTCTTTCTGTGAGCAAAGACCTCTCTCTGGCAGGATGGCTCAGCCAGCCCTGTCCCCACGGTGTTCATCAGTCTGGGGGGATGGTGGCTGCAATAGCATGTACAGATCTGGCGAGGCCAGGGATGGATCTGGTTACTGTGTGTAGGGCAGAGGAAGCCTGTGCTGATTCAGCTCTTAATTCCACTGTCTGTCAAGACACAGAAGCTAAGCTAGAGAGGGATCCTAATAAGAGCAACAGGAAGCCCTTTGATAGACATTAACTATAGAAAAATGAGAGGCAGCGGCCTGAGCTAAGCTATTTTGAGTTCTTACTGCTTCATGAGAAACCACTAGTAACTCAAAAGCAAACAGCCTCGTGGCTATGGAAATAACTTTGAATGAGGTCACTGCCAACTTCTAACAGTAGGTGCATTCTGAAGAGAAAAGTTGCCATTCCTTCACTCATGAAAGGACTAGAAACTGTTGCTTATGAAGACAGGACAAAAGCAATTATATGTAGTGTCACAATCAGGATATGTGTATTTATTTATTAACGCTTGAGTTTTGACTGTTCCATTCTAGGATCCTGGTCGGAAGTCACAGGTGGTCTTGTTGATTTCTTTGTAACTATTTGTCTGGAAAAGATAGTTCCTTTCACAAAATACCTTCCAAAAACAAATACTTCCCTCTTTGTGAAGCTTAGGAGTAGTAGAGATGTCCGGTTTACCTCAGAAACAGGATTGAGACTTGCAGTAGGAGTGAGGTTTGTGAACTAGGAAAAGGGAGACAATGCTGGATTTGTCCATAATATATTTAGAACTGTATTTTATTGCCAGATTTCTGCTAGCAAGTTATATTCATGACCTTACTCATAAAACACAGAGAAGTGCAATTTCTGGTGCAAGGCTATTGGATAATCCAAGAGGGTCTGTGCTCAAACACAGCAGCAGAGCTCTAAGATAAAGGGATTGCCACAAGCATCCCAAGCTTGTTTTGCTGAGTTCTGCAGGGAGAAAAGTAAACCTATGCAAATAGGTATGTGCTCAGTGTCTCGCTCTGCTCCTGCAGGTTCTGGGGTGCTGGGCACTGCTTGTATTCAAAAGCAGATTCTTGAACACTGACAGACTGCTGTGAGCAGAACTGTAGGTGCCCAAAAGACCCTAACAAAGACCTTCATGCTGTTTCTAAATGTTCTGACAAACTGAAAGCTTGAAAGAAACAGAGTCAGGTATGAAATAGGGTAGATGTAGTTAACCTTCTGTTGGTCCCTGAATTACTGCTCTAAATGCACTTTATTCCCAGAAGCTATAGACAGTATTCACACATCCCTCATGACTTTCTTAACCCATCTCATCCCCTGCTTGGAGGGGAGGAAGAGGGAGAACAAAATCAAAAGGAGCATAAGCAGCTGCTAGCCTTGTGATTATCATAATAATTACGTAAGAAACTTAGCTAACCTGCTTAGAACCAGACATGAACAAGGCCTTTTACAGAAGATGATCCTTTAGGGATTTAAATATATATTTTTAAAAAAGCTTCAGAACAAATGGAAATCAAAAACTGTTTAAATTTGTTCCTCAATATGTTTGGGGTTTGCATGATACCATTTTCAGCTGTGTAATGTTTGAGAACAGCTTGTTCAGGTTTGTTTTGGTTTTATTTTTTTTTGAAGAACTGCAGGATTTTTGTGCAGACTGATCAAAACTCCTCCCAGAAGGGGGAGTGTGTAATCTCACATCACTCAGGAGGGCTGAAAGTACAGTAAGAGGGGTAGAAGGGGAGCAATATAACATCCTTAAAGTGTACAGAAGCTCTTCTTGCCCTGCTGCCAAAGCAGACCCTGCAGCCAGCTCCCCGCACCAGCCCTGCCATGGGGCAGAAGGAAAAGCTTCTCCTTTCCAGTGTGCTCTCATGGGGCTTTTTGCTGCTTTTTAAGTGAAGCTTGCAGATGTTTTTTGCCAGACGGAAGGGGCTGCAGGTTGGGACTGGCTCTGGAGGAAAGGCACAAAGGGGATTAGTGTTTTGAGTCAGAAATGGGTTGGAGCAGAGAAAAGTTGGGAATTTTTTTTTTTTTTTTTAATGCTCTTAGTCACCAAAACAGGATTTTGGTGGATGCAATTTGAGTGCAGTTAAAATGTCTCTGATTAGTGAGATGATAATTCTCTGTTCAGTGAGCTCTAAGCTGAAGAGGGATTCAGTGGGTGGGGTGAGGAAATGAGGTGGCTTTTTCTGTGTGGGAAGAAGAGCAAGTAAGGGATCCTCTCCTCATGAGAGTCCTCATGGGCTCTGTGTACGGTGGGCCCCAAGGACTCCTCAGCATAATGAAGCACCAAGGAGCAAAGGTCTGGAGAGGCAGCAGGCAGCTGCCTCTGCAATAATCCTTCCTTTGGGAGACTGTGATCACACTGCCAGATCCTGGGGACTGTTCTGCATCTCTAAACTTTCAGAAATATTTTTTCCTTCATGAAATAGTCTTTTTGGGGGTTGGGGGTGGGAGTATGAGAGACTGACGGATTGTAACAAAGAGAATAGATGTTTAATGACACTTCTGGACGTGGGACTTGTACCAACTATGTTCCTCGGAAATGTCAGAAATGCACGTGGGAGGGAAGTCTCATTCAGACTTTCAGAGCAGCTTTATGTCTGCAGTGGAGATCTGTATCTTAATCTGTAGCCAAAAAGGAAAAGTGATGGGCATCCCTGGAACATGGTGAACTCTATACTTTGCACGGCCCGGGGCCAGTCCACTCTTCCTCAGAGTTTGCTCATACCTCCAGCTGCTGTATCACTTCTGCATGTCCTCAGATACGTGTTCTTTCTCCAAACAGCATTTGTGGCTGGGTGCTCAGGGCATAATTTCATCTTTTGTGTGCAGTCTCCAAACATCTGGCAGTCAGCTCAGCAGGCAAATGACCAGTACTTACAGTTGGTCACTGCATGTATAGCAAGTCAGTTGTTAAACTAACTGTATATTCTCTGATCAACAACACAACAGAATGCAGCACATCTGGGGAACACAGAAGTTACACTGTGAGCGAGAAAAAAGGGAGCATTAATTCTGTCCCTCTGTAGAGCTGTTACTGACAGAACTCACCCCTAATTCAGAGACAGGATTTTATGCAGTCAGTTCTTGGGGGCAAGAAATGCCTTTGTCTCTTACACAGAGCACCAGCCTCTGCTCTGCTCATGACTGGAGCTTCCAGCTTCACAGGAATAAAAATCACAAAACCAGCAGTCAAGTTTATATTACACATATCACTTCAGGCGCTTCTGCTTTATGGTGCTTTTGTCTCCACCGACTTTCAGGTGGAATGGTATGTCCTTGCTGTTTTGCAACTGGAGATAAGTATGCTTTTGTCACATTCTTCAGTCTCGCAAATGTGCTGGATCACACATACTCTGCAACTGGGAACTGGGCTGTGCCTAAGCCTCCCGATGCTGGTCAAGGGTGACTCCTAAGTAGGTACAGACCGCGTCTGCTGTCAGGTTTGCTGCTGTTTTGCCCCTGTGCCCCGTGCCCGCCGCAAATTCCCGCTCCCTCGCGCCTGTCGGCTGAGGACAGTCGAGTACAAAGCCCTGTCGAGCCCAACACTAAAGTCGCACCGCGAGAAATCCAGAGAGGAGAGAAACGCTGCGGTTTCCTCCAAAACTTACAGTGTTAAGCCCAGCTCTCACCAGCGGCGCTGCGCCCTCGGGCCGGCCGGCAGCCGCCACTCGTTTTGGCGGCAGCGCCCAGAACACCCTCCCCTCACCTCGTCAGGGTTAACGGCAGAGGCCCGTCGTGCCGAGGGACCGAGGGACCGAGGGACCGGAGCTCCGGGGCCGCCGCCGCCTCCGCCGCCCCTCCGGGCCGGGGGTCCCGGGCACGGCCCGCGCCGGGGACGGGGGCGCGCGGGAGGGGGCGGGCCACGCCCCTCCCGCGGCAGCCAATGGGGTTTCGCCGCCGGCCGCGCGCGCGTGGGGGGGCAACGGGACCCGGCGAGCGCGGGGGCGTTGCCTCGGCGGAACGGACGGCTGCTATTGGCG